>CAWUFW010015402.1:0-110000 GCA_963921515.1 Calotriton arnoldi | reverse complement strand
GATTCTAACGAATGCCCCAGCTTTTCAAAGCATGTCTGCTTGCCTTATCCCAGGTAATTGGTGCCTTGAGCAAGTTGCGTGAGTGCTGTAGGCCCTGTTGTACTGTGAAGTTCATTTGGGTTTTTCCTTTCACAGAGGCTAATTTAGGGTTGATTAACTGGCTTATTAACTACCTGAATGCCTGCGCTTGCAGCTCCCAAGGGTGGTTCCCTTCATCTCTTTGCACTTTCTTAGCCGTGTTCTACGCAGTTTGAACTTTATTTACACAGACCACTCCTTAGATGGCAAGTATTTGCTTGTGCAGCTGCGTCCACCCTCACATCTTTCTCCTACATCCATAAGTAAGCACAGCTACACACTTGTTTATGACACACTTTCAGCCACATCCACCCACCAAAACATTTCAAGCAGGCCAGACTGCACTCACACACTTCCGTCCATTAATGAGAATTTGAATCCTTAATCAATATATTTAACACTCATTTTTTCTTCAAGTTTATGCAGAGCCGTTACAACAAGCTTTATTAAAAGCATGACTTTGGTCTTGACGCATAACATAAAAGAGCTCCCCAGACATGCTGCATGACAAACAAGCTTTGTTCAATCTACGATACTCCACGGAGTAGCATGCTACCCCTCTGCAGTGTTGGTGCATCATTAGAAGTATGAATCACTGTATAAATTCAACCACAATGCATTACAACATGCCTGAACCATACACTGTAAGACCACAATAATGGCAATACAGAGCTATTGTCATACCCTATCCCTGCCTTCTATAAATGCACAGACTTTACTTAGATTCTAATTCATAGTTGTGCTTTAAATTCCCATCTATATACAAATGGATGTTTGCACACATAACGGAATTCTGAGTTGTATTGCAATTACCATGTTCTGCAATTTTTTCCTTTCTCCTCACAGATATATGCAGGAAAAACCTGAGGAAATCAGGATAAAATGTTAAGACATAAATACATTAATCCATATGGTAAGCACTGACTTCACACACATGTTAGGCTTCATTCTGAGATTGGAAATACAGGAGAAGTAAATTATGTCACCCATTAAATACCCCACTGTGTGCAATAATTATCACCTGAATTCTACATAGCTTGTAACTGTAGACTTAGTCTCCAAATCCTCCAAATTAGTTTCTGCACGTCTACCATGATGCTATTCAGGCAGGGGTATAGCTTGTCATTTATTAGTCTCAGTTTGGGGCCACCAAGCCCACCTAATTTGCCCATTTTTCAACCTGCTACAACCTCATAACCTTTAATGAATCTCCATCTATATGTTTGCTCTGGGAATACAATTACATATTTTAGACAGATGAGTGAGTGTGTGGGTTGTGTGTCTCTGTGTGTATATATGTGTGTGTGTGTGTGTGTGTGAATGTGTGTGTATGTATGTGAGTGTGTGGAGAGTGATGAGACCCTTCTATTCTGTCAAATTTCCCGTGTTACCAGCTCTGTCTTTGCTCTTACATGATGATAACATCATAGAAGATAGCCAAATAGGTGCACACAATCATGCATAGATACAGATGCTACACAAAGGCCACCAGGCTTTCCCGATATGTCAAATGTCCTGTCCACTATAGCCTTGTAAACTATGCTTAGAGGGATGTTTACAACCTGGTGGACATCTAACAGATCTGTCTGGGGGAATCAGCGCATGATCCCAGCCACTCAACCAGAGGACTGTCCCCCTTATTTAGAGAACCTTCCTGTCTGGCTGGGATTTCTGTGCTGTGAAAACAACCAGCACAGTGGCCCCACTCTTCAGAGCACTGCAGGCGTGCTGTGTGGACACCATTTTTAGAACACCAACTCGGCTTACATCTTTGTATTGAGAAAATAAACTTGAAAATGGGAGTTTGTTTTCCCAATACAAAACACAGATGGCCTGAAGCACAGAGAGAATTCTCCTTGTCTGTGGGGCCATTCATCTTTTGGTTAAACCTCACCACTTATATGAAACAGGGAACAAAGCAGGAAGTTGCTGGCCTAGCTAAGAAAAAAAGAAAAAGCTAACAGATGGATACAGGGAAACAAAGACATGAAATGCAGGGTAACTACTGATTTGTTGGAAAGGACAAAAATACTTGTACGCCATCTACATTCCATTTACAGCTCCAGAGTGAAATGGGACCCAGGTGACACGTGCAAATTCGTTCATAACCTCCTAGTCCTGAGGCTGTCACCAGATGCCAATGAAGAGTTAGAAATAGGCATGAGACAATGTGATAACTGAGGTAATATCCCATATGCAGGGAGGCAAAGCACCTTGCCCTACCAACTTACCAGACAAATTCTTCAAAAGAGTATTGAATAAGCTCTCCGCCAACATTTTACAAATGTTGAATCACATAAAGGAGGATGGTCTTCTCCATCAGCATTTTATTTATTTTATTTATTTATTTATAAAGTTTTATATAGCGCAAACATGACCCTAGTAGGGTGTCAGAGCGCTTTACAATTGGTTGGGCAACAAGAAAATATGAGAACCAAGAAACACAATCGCTGTCAATACCCATTGCAAATCGGGAGGAGGTCAGTGAGTTATACGCCTGGATGTCGATGGCTAGTGAGAGCCCAGGGTGAGACACTGTGTCAGCTAATTATCCATATACTGAGTCTGAGAGTTCTAGGTTAGAGTTTTGTTCATCAAAAACAGTTTGACTTCTTTTTTGAATGATGTGATTGATGGGTTCAGTCTGATTTCAGGGGTTAGGGAGTTCCAAATTCTAGGGGCCATTCTGGAGAAGGCTCGGTTGTAGGCTTTCTTTTTCCAAAATTTCTGAGGTTTTAACAGTAAGTGCTGGTGCTCCTAGAGAATCTACAGCCGCCAGACAGCTCCAGTTTGTCGGCTAGGTACTTCAGTCTATTGAAGTGTAAGGCTTTATGTGTCAAGCAAGCAATTTTCAGCTGCATCCTTGCCTCATAAGGGAGCCAGTTTAGTGCCTTCAGATCAGGAGTGATGTGGTTGTTTCTCTTGAATCCAGTGATGAGCCTTGCAGCAGAGTTAAGGGACGCCCTTAGTGGAGCCAGCTTGGATCTCAGCAGATCACATAAGGTAGCACTCCCATAGTCTATCCTGGGATCACTAGAGCTTGCACAGCTGTTTTGAGGTCGTCGAAGGAGAGGAAGGGTTTTATTTTTCTTAGCATGTTGATTTGAAGGTTGGCTTCTTGGGTGGCTGTGCTGATATGTTCCTGGATGTTGATATTCTTGTTGAGTGTTATTCCCAGTGATCTTGTGGAATCTATAACATGGTGAAGGCAATTGAAGGCTGTTAGATGTTTCATCCAAGCTTTGATGTCTTGGGGATCGTTTTGGTGGGGCGATTAAGAGGAATTCGTTTTTGAGCGAATTGAGTTTGAGGTGATTTGTGGTCAGCCAGTTTTGTCTTTTTTTTAAAGTTGTGTTGAGTTGATGGATATCTTCAGGGGAGGAGATTTTTAGGTACAGTTGGGTGTCATCAGCATACATGTGGTATTTGACGTTAAAGAATTTCAGAATTTCGGTTAAAGGCTCCATGAGCAGGTTGAGGAGGCTAGGTGATATGGTGGACCCCTGTGGGACTCCTAAGGTGACTGGAGTGTTATTGGACAAGCATCTTTGTTAGCCCATGATTATGTTCCCACGTAAACCATGTACACCACCTGAGATCTATGCATTCCTACAGGCAAATCCCTCTCCTTAATGTGGGAACAAAACTAATCGCTAAAGTACTGGTTAATTGACTATATGCAATAGTTGAGAATCTGATACACCTTTACTTACTGAGGTTCATGACATACGGAGCCACTAGGCACAATATCTGGCACGAATATGGGTGCTTGACCTAAGAAGTCAAACTACAGGAGCCAGCTATATCTCTTGTTAGATGCGAAAAAGAATTTGGCTTGGTTGAATGGCCTTTCATGTCAGTACTGCGCAAAATGGTCTTCTGTCCTCTATTTATCTCATGAATATTGCTGTTGTATACCCTCCCTACTGCTAAGTGGTAGGTCTATGGGAAGTTATTCTCTGCATTTCATCTGTGTATTGGACTAAGACTAGGGTGCCCCTCTCCCCATTGCTCTTCATCCTTACACTGGAACCTCTGACATGCTGGATCAGGAAAGATGTGCCTTTCAGGAACTTGAGATAGAGCTATGCATGACTGGAAGTCATCTCTCTATATGTAGACATACTTTTAGATCTAGCTGACTCAACTACTAGAAGCAAGTCTGAAGATACTACTTACCGCTCATTGTGGCTCAGGGATGTGAAGGTGGTTGTCCAGCTCTGCTCATGCTAGGTTCTTTTTAGTGATGGAAAGAGAGACAGTCTTCACAGAATGCTGGTGCTGTTTGGACTGAAGCTGCACATACACTGACAATTCACTGTCTGGAAGCATGCTGGCAACAAACTACGACTCCTAGCAGGTCTCGAATCACGTGTCCCAGAGAGAAGGTGGTCTTGGATTGTCGGATATAACTCTCCTCATAGTTCACATCAGCCTTTGTTGGACAATAAAGCTGCAATGTTGCAGTGCTCAGGACCTCACTACATAGGCTCTGACTTTTCTCACAAAGACTGCTTCTGTTGTAGCACTTTGCAAATCTTAGTGCAAAGATGGATCTTTAGTTCTGACTGAGGCTGACATAACCATCAGTGTATTTCAGCAACGCAAAGCACAATAGACCTCATCAGGGTGGCAGAGAGTGTTAGATTTGTAAACCATGAAGGTTTATTAAAAGATTAGCAAAGTATAAATACAAATACTCAATCAAGTTGAATTTTAATAGCCAGTACATGGGTGCATTAGTCAATGTATATATTCAAACCAATTGAAATTCACAAATGCAAAAACAAACTGATATAAAGTTGTCTCAAATAACAGAAAGCAGACTCAGTTTCCCATAAAGAGAAACGCTACACTACAAATCTAGAACAAAAATCACGGAAATTGGGGAGAACAATGAATGAAGGTGCCTGGATGGGAAGCCTCTGAAGGGCAGTAAGTATGGATCAAGTGAAGCTTCTTCTAGCAAGTGAGGAAGGCATCTCTAAACAAATTTTGCCTTGCATTAGTTTAAATCATTATTTTTCAACATTTCACTACACCCACACACGGTTCTCATGAAGGGGACCAATTAGGTTGAAGTACATTTCAATAAACATAATAAACATATTCATTCATTTCACAAGCTAGAGCACAATGACATCTCTCTCAGAGTCCTTCAAAGTTTTGTTATCTGCAACATAGGAAGATACATTCATTCCAGGATGTTCTCTCTCAGGTGCACATTGTTGCCTACTCTGAGGATTGTGTAAAGGTAAACATTCACATGAGAAAATAAAATACATGATACATCATTCAAAGTTGCTTGTACAGCTTTTCTCTTGAAATGGAAAAAGAAGATACACAATAAGAGGGAATATGGCAGACTAGTGTTGCCCATTTTATTATGTGGCTATGTTAACTACAGTCAATTAAAACACAATTTTAATACCGTTATGTGTGCAAAATATTTAATTATAAATAAATTCTTTCTCTTCCTAAGGATCATTTTGTATGGGCATGTGGGGGCATATTTACTAATAGTTAACTCAACGCAGGCAAGTTGCTGCACTCTCTTGTGTGGACAAGAGAAAGCTGACAAGCACATTTTTTACCAAGATATGGCCCTGTTCTGCTCTCTTATGCACTGGTGCACTTGTGGCTGCCTAGCGCTAACGCAGGCACTCTTGCGATATGGTGCAGTATGAGCAAGATTTTTTTTTGTGCAGGAAGGAACACCTTCCTACACAAAAACAATCCTTAGAAGAATATTCCACTTTCTATGTATGCTGCAGAATGTAACGCACAGAGAAAAAAAAAGCAATAGGAAAAAAAGAAGATGTTTCTCCTCGTTATGTCTTTGTCGGGTAGGCACACCATTTATGTGCAAACCCAGGGTTACCAGTGGTTAGCATGCCATTGCTTTACAATTACAATTACAATTACAATTTCAAGGGGTGCTTGCTATATTCTGTCTATGATGTCTATGAAGCAGACATTCCATTTCATAGGTAAAATAGAAAGACTATCATACCTATGGTAGCGTGGGACATGTTTAATGCACAATTCACCCTGATTGAAATGCTTGACTTAAAATATTGAGATCCCCTAATTTTGGATTTAGTTCCCGAGATCCCCAATGCTAGGTAAAGCTGCAGCTCCAACAGTAGCACCATGCATGGTAGGTGTCAAACGTGCCAAAGTTAGGGCATGGAATATTTTCCTGTAATTTTCATACAGACAAAACCGTGTATTTACCAAGTGAAAAATATGTGGCTACTTCATCACTTATGTCAACGCAAAATAAATGTTTAAATAGTTTGCAAGCCAGGAAACTACGAAAAGTCAAAAACATGCAAATTTCAATTACATACCAGTGCCATCTAAGAGTGATTCATAATGACAAAAGCGAATTTTCATTAATCTCAAAGAAGCTCTTGTTTCTGCAGACAGATTTTATGATTTATATCTAATGGGATAATAGAAAATACAGCTTTTTATCTCCAATTTTAGATTGATTCATTATATTTTCATTTCCATTTCCGGCTGTGTGTTCTCGCTCCAAAATGAATATGATTTCGGGAACTAGAAAAAGGAAAAATATATCTTTCTAACTTATTTTTACCTATATGCACGGAATGTTTTAAAAAAAAAAGAAAATAGTATGTCTATTTATAGATAACGAAGTGTTAAAGGAATTTGATAAAGTGAAATACTGCAAAAATATATATAGCCTACCACTGGCTTGTAAAAAATCATCATGTAGTTGATGGATCTTTTTATTAAATCTTGTTGTGCATATGCTGGGTGATATGCAGCAAAATGCTTGAGGTAAAACTATACCTCAAAGATGATATTTGCCATCATAGGCTGTTAGAAATGTGGTTTCTGGTCGGCTAGGGTATGCACCTAAGCCAGGCAGGACCCACCATTCTAGTCAGGGCAAGTAAGTTACACATCAAAGATAACCTGTGCTCACCCTCTGGTAGCTTGGCGCAGATCGGGGAGTCTTATCGTAAGAACCAATGTGTAAAGCATGTGCGCAACACACTCACACCAGTAACAACATTAATACACTACAAAAGAGACTCCACATCGGATTGTATAAAAATATATGTAGTGATGGACCAACGCCCCCAAGTTCATTTCACGGGGGAGGAAAGGCACAAGCTTAAGAGCACGGGAGAGACCTCATGGGGTACCCTGCATCTGTCTCCCAACTCTGGCAGCCTGCGAACCTGCAGTGCAGCTTCTGGGACACAGTACCTTGTGGCTCAGGTGCCGCTGGGGTGCTGATGGCTTCATGGGGCTGTCTTTGGCACGCTGCACTTATCGGCGACCCGCAGAGCCGGGCCCACGTTGGCAACTCTGGGCGTTCCCAGAGGCAGGTCTACCCCACACTGACGCTGCTGGGAGCCTCCCTGTTGCCTTGGCAAAGCTCTCCGGCTGCACAAAGCTGAGAATGCTCCCAGTGCTGCGGGGAAATGAACCGCTTCTCGGCGTGTTGGGGGGTTCTCACTGGGACACTGGCTCATCGGAGCACAAGACTCTGTGGCGGTGAGTTCGGACTTCTCACAGAGTGGGCACAGGCACTCAATTCTCGGCCTGCTGAGCCCAGTCGATGAGCGGGCAGCCCCAATTTACGTTTAAGCACAAAACTCTTGGTCCTTGCAGAGCAGGCACACCAGAAAGCGCTCAGGAGGCGCTTGATACGCACTCTTTCTGAAAGGTGAAACTGCTCGGCGTGCACTGGCTAACTTAAATCCTCAGAGGTTCCAAAAGAGCAGGGAGGGGGCAAGCCACCCAATCCCTTGAGACCACTGGGGGTAAACAGGGCCATAGTAGGCAGGCGCACCAGCACAACAAAACACATAGTTCTAATGGCGATCTCTCAGAACAGAGTCAGGGAGCAGCTGGCAGCAGGCAACAGCAGAAAACCAATCCAGTGAGTCCTTTAGGCCACCCAGCAAGTAGAAGGCAGCAGGGCAACAGCAGAAGAGCAGTTCAGATGAGTTCTTTGAGCAGGGCAGCAGTCCTTCTGACAGAGGTTCAGTTCCAGTTCCAAAAGTGTTCTAACAATCATGGGTTCAGAGTCCCTGTACTTATGCTCAAAACGGTCTTTGATCTAGGGGTGACTTCAAAAGAAAACCTTAGAAGGGCACAACAATCCCTTTCAACCCCAGCCCGGGTTCCAGGCATCAGTAGAAGATAAATCAGCCCTTTGTGTGAGTGTAGGACACAGCCTATTGGAGTGTCAGAGGCACTCCCATGTATTGGGACCATGTGATGACCTTTGACTACCATTGTTTTAATTGACTTTTGGTGTTTTCTTGAATGTACGACATCATTTTTCCTGCATGGGCCTTTTTCCTTGAAGATTTCTTTCATGTCTTCTTGTAGCTGCAGAGGGGGAATGTTTGCTTTTTATAGCCTTGCCAGGAACAGAACGTGTGGGATGTGAATTTGAAAGCATGAGAGAGAGAGGCTTGAAATGTACTTCTCGGTCTAGGAGTGTAGTGTTATATGCAGTGGTGCTCAAATGTGCATTGTGTTGTACATTGGCTTTGACATGCCCTCATAACTTCTTGAATTCTGCCTCTGTCTAGCTTGAGCTTTGCACACACAGGCAGGCCCCCAGATCACTAAAGTTGTTTAGACTATTTACGTTCAAGGTTGTTTTCTGTACTTTTGGAGATTGTTTTCTGTACTTTTCGAGACTTTCGTAAGCTTCACTGAGATAATGTGTGGGAAGCATGCGTGGTACCTTTCAGAGCAGAAATTGTTGTTGCCAGAGAAATGTGTGGAATGTACAGCTCTGTCTCGGAGTCAAAATACGGGGGCCTGGCCAGCTTCTGTCTTGACCCTGACACAGACCAGTACGGTCAGCTCGGTTTTTCGTAACAGAAGAAAGGGGGCAAGGTTTCTAGAACCTTCTCCTCAGGTTCAGAAAAAAGGTATTAAAGGTGGGAAATCTTGGCACCCAGACAGGAGCTCGCTGTGGAACAGACGTGTTGCCGCAGGGAACTTTTCAGGGTCCCGATTGGAGCTTCTGCCTGGCTGTCAAGGGTTCCTCCAGCCAAGTTGGCACGAATGCAGAGAAAGAGCGATTGGTGAGGTGTTTTCTTATGATTTTTGGCATTGTGATGTGTGAGTGTGTCTGTGTGCACATTCAAGTCTCCAGTCGTTATAATCATCTGATGTATTTAGTGCATATATCTTTCTGACATCTTAAAGTGGACGTCCAGTTTTATTATCTGATTGTATTTTATTCCAGGTATTTTATTTCATGCATTTAACAGTTGCATTTGCTTACTTATAAGTGTGGTATTATTGCTTGAATATATATATATATATATCCAGTCAATCAGGTAGCCCCAAAGAGAGACGCCAACAGGTGCGGGAATATCCTCGAATTTTATTGCTCGCAACAACTTGCAGGTAAGGACACTGGCGGTCTTATCAAACTTGTAGCCAGACGCGTTTCGGGAACAGCGTTCCCTTCTTCAATGGCATTAGTCCCCTTTACTTCAAACCGCATTTCCTGCACACTATTTATTCACAACAACCTGCCCCAGTGGGCGGGGCCAATCCCTTTCCCTTATGGTCATGGTAGTGCAGGAGCTGTGACCTTCTGTGAGTTCGTTTTAGAAGTAAAGTCCATAAAAGAATAATTACCCCAGTGGGTTGATGTCAATCACCAATGCCTCACAAGCAGTACATATCAGCTGCCAGCTCGAGCGCACCTCCCGTTGTACAGATGGAAACCGCACTGGCTCCATCACGGGCTCTTTGGGGCTACCTGATTGACTGGTTGTTTAGCGGCTGAGCCCAGCTACAAGAGATGCCCACCGCGGGGAAGCGGGCCCGTGATGGAGCCAGTGCGGTTTCCATCTGTACAACGGGAGGTGCGTTCGAGCTGGCAGCTGATATGTACGGCTTGTGAGGCATTGGTGAGGCAAATAGTGCGCAGGAAATGCGCTTTGAAGTAAAGGGGACTAATGCCATTGAAGAAGGGAACGCTGTTCCCGAAACGCGTCTGGCTACAAGTTTGATAAGACCGCCAGTGTCCTTACCTGCAAGTTGTTGCGAGCAATAAAATTCGAGGATATTCCCGCACCTGTTGGCGTCTCTCTTTGGGGCTACCTGATTGACTGGATATATATATATACATACATACATACTTGTGGGAGTATGGTATTCTCTATTATTTGGGAGGGCGAAGCAATACACCTATACGAATGTAATTGCGCCCCGCCTCCCTCTCACCCAGCCCAGTAAGACTATCAGTATGCAGATGTAACCCTGTTACACCCAACCCTTACTGTGTGATGGTTGTCTGCAAAGTATGCACAGAGTGCAGCAGATTTTCTCAGGACAGTCCTGAGAACTACATTATATTTGGTCACCTGTGACTCCTCACAACATTAATAGTGCCTGTCCATTAATGCTCTGGCTCTCCATGTTCTTTGTCAAGGTCTTCTTTTCAGGCTTTCTATCGCTAGTACAGAGTTGCATCTATTATCAAACTAACAAACCATGTGAACATACCTGCAAGGGAAAAGTCACGCCAGCAGAAATGGAATACAGTATTTATTCAGAACGAAATGCAGGCCTATTCATGCTAACTTAGCGTGTTAACTCAATGTTGCACATTTAATATAAGTGTGCACATGCAACAACAAATGAATAAAAAATGTCAGTACATTAGATTCATGTTACATTTCAGTAAATGTGGAATAACTTTGAATTCACAAATACACGTTTGACTACGAGGTAAAAGTCCCTTGCATTTTACCGAGCCACTTGGGATTTTGACCCAATCACTAATTACCTTCCTAGCTCTGGAGTTGTGGATTATTCAATTGAATGTTGTCTACAGGTAAGAGTTACCCTGACACGTTTCCCTTCAACTCCTTTGGTTGGAACTAAGAATGTGTCACACAGCATACAAACATCAGAAAACAACAGCCAATCCATCAGCTCTTATGGAGACTTATTTCAAGAAAGATCCGATTCCTCTCTGGGTGTACATTCACCTGAAGTCAGGGCTGTGTTGTGCACCCATTAGTAAAACTAAATCAGGGAACACTTGTAATCTGTCAAACTGCTATAGGTGCTATTCCTAATTCACACTTTAAAAATTCATGTCTCTTGTTCTAGTTATTGTATTTTTGTTGGTTTGTTGTCATTTTATTTATTAAAATGTACACTATTGTTCTAAAGGGGTTTGTGATTTTTCTTGTGCTGTGTCTTCACATTATTACTGTTTGAGTGTTTGTTATGCCTGACATCCTTGGCAAGTTTTTTCCCCAAACTTTTAGCCTTCACGCCCTAACTTTGTTTAACTAATTTCTGTTCTCATTAGGACTCTGTGCACTTTGCCACTGCTAACCAGCAGTAAAGTGCTTGTGCTTTATTCTTAAAACATGGTAAAATTGGCCTTCACCTAATTGGCACATTTATTTTACTTGTAAGTCTATAGTAAATAGTACTATTTGTACCTAAGGAGTGTAAATTAAATGCTATTAGTGGGCAGCAGCAATCATTGTGGCATCCACTAAAGAAGCACTGTAAAATGTGCGCCAGGCCTGCCAATGCAGCTCTATTTCAGTTTTAAACTGTAATTTTGACCAGGCAAAATAAACCTTTTTGTCAGTCCTAAACTTTCCTTTTTAATACTTATAAGTCATCCCTAAGGTAGGCCCCAGAGGCTCATAGAGACAAGGTGGATGGTATTTAAAATATAGGACATGTGTTAACGTTTTACATGTCCTAGCAGTAAAAAACTCTTAAAGCCGGTTCTCGCTGTTGTAAGGTTTATCTGTCCCATAGACCAACAACTGGGTTGTCTTATTACACTTAATAAGTGCTAACTTCAGATTTGAAGCAGATAGAGGTCTGCTGTTCACACTCAAATTAATTGATTGTAATTTAAAATCCTCTTTAATGGTAAAGTTGTATTTTAAGTTACCATTTTTAAAATGGCACTTTAAAAAAGTTGAATAACAACAGGGGGATGGGCCAGTTTACCGTCAGCAAGGCTAGGCCACTACCAAAGTATAAGAACAAACAAACGCCAATGCTGACTCTATTTAACCAACACAATAGTTTCATTTGTTGTCACACAACTTAATCACTGTGATCACCAGTTAATTTTAATGTTATTCATGAAAAATGTTCCAATTTGCATACAACTGTCATAGACAGAGGAACACCATCAACATTAAATAAATCAATTTATATTCATTTCGTGTCCCACATTATGTAAGCATCAATACATTAACAAAACAGTGAATTATTAAACAAAATATCAAAACGTACAATCAAAACATATAACAGTTCAGAAATTTACAGCAAACAGGGGCTTGGTAAGGGTATTTGAGTTAATACCCTTACCAAGCCCCTATTTTATGGCTGACAATCTAGGGGTGTCAGCAGTGCACAACCTTCAATTTAATTTAAGGCCTAACCCAGGGACCTAGCCATTGCATTACTTCCAACAATTCCCTGTATGCCTGTATTTTTCTTTTTCATAGACACACTCCCTAGTCATGAATAACATTTTAAATTAAATGGTGATCACAGTAATTAAGTTGTGTGACCACAAATTAAAACTACTGTGTTGGTTAAATAGAGTCAGCATTGGCGTGGCATTTCTTTGTTCTTATACTTTTAGAGAGTTGGCATTTTCTTGCCCAAACCTACTGTGCCTTTCTGCCAGTGTCCTGGATCACATAGCTGCAAATTACTCTGTTGTTAGGGTTTGTGTATTGCTTCAAGACAGTGAGGACAAAGGTAGCCTAGGTCTGAGGGGAAAGGGTCTTCCTGACAGGTTGCCTGAGGAGGAGCTGACTCCTGCCCTGATTGCAGTTTAATGGCTCTGCTTGCATCTCACCCAAAGGAACCAGACAACAGCCAAACCCAAGGGAAGGGGAAGAACTAATCAGAACCAGTTATACGGGCAGTTGAGGGGATTCCCCCACACAGATACAAAAGTGGGACCTACAGAACCTCTCATCAGAACACTCGTGGGCCTGTGGAAAATTCAGAAGGACTGCCCTACTGCCAGAAGAATTACTCAACTGCTGGAAGGACAGACTTGCTGTTTGCAAGAAGGAAGATTGGACCTGCTTGCCCTGATCCCAGGCTACCCAGAGTGACTCCATGGATCAGTTTACTGACCTCCTATTTGAGCTACAGGGACACAGCAAGCTTAAAAACATTATTATATTATAAAAACTTGTAATGCACAAACCAAGTTCAGATAGTTTTTAACTCATTCATACGACCTAGTACTCAAAAAACCTAATTAAACATTACTATTCATCTAGGAATGATAAGATTCAATAGATACATCGTCTACAAGAAATGTCCCCTAAATGGCATTGCTAATCCAATTCAAGAGTCAGTACAAGATGGCTCTGGAATGCATAAGGTTTTCCAAGTAATTTAAGGCTTTATAAGTTTGTAAAAATCTTTAAGGAATTTTAACTGATTCATACAACCTAATGCTAAAAATACTTGATTAAACATTAAAATTATAGGTGTGAATCTAGTATAATGATTATTTTAGGCACTGCATATTGATAGTAATTTGGAATAAAACGTGCAAGGTACAGCTAAAGTGCTTATCTTCCTGTCATTGTTATACTGTAAAGCATAGATTTTTTGTAAAAACAGGTGAAGCACATAAACACATGAAAAACAAGCCTTTTAGGATCCAGATGCAAACATTCTATCTGCCTGGATCAAAAACGTAATAAGTCGGCAGATCAAAGGAATTGACCTGCCCGATAAACAAAACATAATAGCTTGGCTGCAAGTTCTTACTCCTGCTTATATGAACAGTGATTTTAACAGATGTCATGCATGTAACAGGTTGGGACAGACACAAACTATATGCAATAATGATTCTTTTGTGTGCCCACAAAGTCTACAACAGGTTGTTGGCCATTATTGTAGCCATCTTGGGTGTTGGATCTGTCCCTTTCTGCAGGGTTATCCCCAAACCTTTTGCCTTCTTTCTCCTATTTGTAGGCTTTAGGACTCTGTGAACTTTACCACTGCTAACCAGTTCAAATGTGCATATGCTTTCTGTCTAAATTGTATTTGTGGTTGTTTTTCCATGATTGGACTATATGATTTATTTGTAGGTCCCTAGTAAAGTGCACCAGGTGTGCCCAGGGCCTGTAACTCAAATGCTACTAGTGGGCCTGCTGCACTGATTCTGCCACCCACATGAGTAGCCCTGCAAACATGTCTCAGACCTGCCATGGCAGTGTCTGTGTGGGCAATTTTAAATTGCCATGTCGACCTGGCAAATGCACCCACTTGCCAGGCCCAAACCTTCCCTTTTATTCATGTAAATCACCCCTAAGGTAGGCCCAAGGTAGCCCCCATGGGCGGGGTGCAGTGTATTTGAAAGGTAGGACATGTACTGGTGTGTTTTACATGTCCTGATAGTGAAATACTGCTAATTTAATTTTTCACTATTTCAAGGACTATCTCTCCCATTGGTCATCATTGAAGCTGGCTTGTAACCTCTTACAAGTGTACCTTCCAATTGGGAGGTGATAGAGTTTTGGAGTTTGGGGTCCCTGAACTCACAATTTAAAAATACATCTTTTAGTGAAGTTGGTTTTTAGATTGCATATTCGAAAATGCCACTTTTAGAAAGTGGGCATTTTCTTGCTTTGCCATTCTGTGACTCTGCCTGCCTGTGGAATCCACATCTGAGGGAGGGTGACAGTTGGGCTGTTTGTGCATTCACTCTATACAGTCACACAAAGGGAGCTGAGGTGTGCCCTGCATATCCTGATGGCCCATCACCAGGCTGATGGGTCTTCCTGAGCTGAAGTTGTGGGAGGAGTTGTCACTGACACCTGAATAGGGCTGTGCCTGTCTTAACACAAAGCTGTTTCCACCCTTGTAGTGTGGCTGGAGTCAGGTCAGGGTCTTGTGCACTACATGGACTTCCGTTTTAAGTTGCCTACTTCAAGGGCAGAAACTGGTATAAGTACTGGAGCTGGGACACCATATCTTCAGAACACTTCTGGACTAAGAGTCGATTCTGTTAGGAGAAAGAGCTGGATGCTGTAGGAGGGAAACTGTCACTCTGCTTGTTGATTTGCTGTTCTGGCCTACTGCTTGCTGCTTCTGCTTCGGGCAGTGAAAGGACTGGACTTTGCTTTTTACATCCTGCTTGCCAAGGTTCCCCAAGGGCTTGTGTGTGCTTGCCTCCTGTTAAGAAGTCTCAGGGCCATCAAAGACTTCATCTGCAGCCCCTGAACTCCTCTGCTGGGAGTCCTGACCTGCCAAGTGGTGACAATTCCAGTTCTGGGTCCTTGGAGGTGGCTTTGGCTGCAAAGGACTAAGAAGATCCACACATCAACCTCCAGCGCCTGTTTTTCCTGACGCAGCACTACAGCGTGGTTGAAAAATCAATGCATCGCTCCATTGCGGCCGAAGAATCTATGCAGCACCTGCCGTGCAGCTGTAAGATCGCCGCAGTCCGAGTCCTGAGCACCACGTCTCCGGCGTTGGATGCAGGCCCTGCTGTGTGGCTGAACAAATTGGCGCATCACCTGCTTAGCAGCTGGAAAATCGACGCAGGGCCTGTTTCACCACCGCCGCATTGACCTAGGGCATTCGGATTTTTGATGCATATCATGTGTGTTCCAAGTTCTTCATTGACTTTGCTTCGCAGTACGGAACTGAGGCCGCGTGTCCGGATATCAACGCATTACCTCTCCTCACAGTAATGAACTGACACGTCACCTCCCCTGACAGTAAGACACCAACACATCATCTCCCCTTCACTGCAGTAAGGAACCGACGCATCACCTCCCCTGGCAGTTAGGAACCAATGTATCGCTTTGCTTTTCCGGGGCCTCACTTCCTCTGTGCCTGTTTTTGTCTTTGATTTTGACGCATCCCAGGTACTTTGTGCTAAAAGTGACTCATCCATAGATTTCTATGAACTGAACTGGTTTTAAAAGTAATATCTGTACTTGTGTATGTTGGATTTGTGTTGTTTTGGTCTTGTTTTATTCAGATAAATATTGGTTATTTTTCTAAATTGGTGCAGTGTCCTTTTGTAGTGTTTTCACTGTGTTACTATGTGTGTACGTACAAATGCTTTACACATGGCCTCTGAGATAAGTATGACTGTTCATGCCAAGCTACCAAGGGGTGAGCAGGGGTTATCTTAACTTGTGACTCCCTTACCCTGACTAGGATAAGGGTCCCTACTTGGACAGGGTGCAAGCCACTACCAACTAGAGACCCCCATTTTAAACATGGGGGTACCGTTCATAGTTGATTATCTGCCAAGCCTTAACTTGCGAAATGCTTCCTTTATGTATGGTGAAAAATGGGAAAGCAGATAAAGCTGAACCTCAAGTTTGTTGTAGGAGTTTATTTTTTTCAAAGCTTGCTTCTCGATGGCAAGAGTATCTTTATCTGCCATAAAGGAACGTTGTTATGTCACTCAATTAAAAAAATTCTTAAAACAAACTTTCTTCATTTCATTAACCCAGATAGCTGAAAGTCAAAAGTGTGAAGCCACGCCGAGAAGTAAGATCTCCAAGCACCATTATAAGCAGAGTTATTGATTTCTTGCCAACACATATTTGCGAGAGAACCAGGGTCGGAGAGAAGCAGAGTGCATAGGCTTTTTTTTAGAGGCAGCCTGTCTCACTAGCACTTGGCTTTGAAGACCAAACTTCAAACACATTTCCTCATGGCCAATGTTCTTCAGCATCTTAAAAACTGATTTCAAAGCTTTAATCTGTAACTGGTCCAATAATTTAGCGTTCATACCTCGAAAAATGACTGAGCCATAGGCTAGTGCTGGGATCAATTTTGCCCCCATTATATTTACTAAATGATAATAGGTTGGGCAAATTAGTTTCTCACGCAGTGATTTGAAAGTAACAATAGAGGAACATGATTTAGCTCTTAAAAATTAAAATGTCCTTTAAATGAGGTTTCATCATCAAATAAGACACCTAGATATTTGTAACTCCTGACTGACTCAATAGACTTTCCCCTTACTTGCCAGTTTCGGGATCTGAAGGTGGACTGCCCCATAGTCATTATTTTAGTTTTCTTAATATTCAGTTCCAGGCGATTAAGCCTATCATCGTATGGCTAAGTAATATGGTGTCATCCGCATATTGTAGGTATTTTAAACGCCAATTTGAACATTTCAAAGGGTGTGCATTAACATTATCCAAATGCTGATACAAATCTGCCATAAAAAGATAAAATAAATACAGTGCAAGCACACATCCTTGCTTAAGGCCATTAAAAGTTTTGATTTGCCGAGTCAAGTTGGTTCCGTCCCCAAGCTTGACCTGAATGCATGTGTTAGAATAGAGGAGGATGATCAAGTCCAGAAATTTGCACAGCATACCCCAAGCCGCTAGCTTTCTCCAGAGCAATAGCTAACTGGGCAGTTAGCATTCAAAAGAACAGCAAATCATTGTCCCAATCATTGTTCAAACCAAAGAGAGAAGTTACGGGGTTAAAGGCTATTGAATGGTTAATCCAAACTGACACTGTATCTCAAATACGACCCTAGTAGCCTTTTACAGATGAACAACAAACAAACAAGGTGGGATTGCATTTGTGGCAGTTAAAGAGGGAATCATAAATGTCCTTTACCTGTCCCTTTTCCCTTTCAGAGTTTACTTTGAAGAACAATAGTTGTCTGGGTAGGTGTGCCAATTCGAATTACCTTTTCTGCATGGTCTTCCATAATTTGTCAGCTTTTATTGACTCTATTATCACTTGTTTTATGACTTGTGTCATTGTCATCACTGGGGAAAGGACATGGCTTTATGGGAAGAGCTACCGACTTTGGAACTGGGGATCAATGTTTGAGTCCAGTGTCAGCTCAACATCCTGTGATTCTGGGAAAATCACTTAGAGCCCGATTTAGATCTTGGGGGACGTGTTACTCCGTCACAATGGTGACGGATATCCCATCTGCCGAAATATCAATCCCATAGAATATAATCGGATTGATATTTTTTTAGCGGATGGGATATCTGTCACCGTTGTGACGGAGTAACCCATCCGCCGAGATCTGAATCAGGCCCTTAATCTCCCCGTGCCTAAAATAAAATAATCTGACCCTTGTGTAAATGTAACTGATACTCATGTAAAGCGCGCCAATGCCACTGGGCAAAATTCAGCCTATATAAAACTGCAAAAAAAAATGTGACGCTGCCATTCAGTGCCTGTGGTTTTTCCCCAAATCTGTAATGTAAAAATGGTTCTTCTCAGTTGGATTATTTAAATTTCCAGTAAGGTCATGGAAATTTGGTGTGGAAAGTGCACCAGTGGCACTGAAGTTAAATGTTATATGTGGAGTGTTATGTATATTTACCCCAACCATACATTGTAGTGCTTCTGCTGGCTTCATTGACGTGGGTCCCGTGCTCTCCATGCCATTGGAGTCAAGCTATCCTGGCTGATGAGGGGTGAAACCCCGAAACCGGTCCTAGAATGCTTGTTTCCAGTCCAGGGAAGACCTGGCCTGGCAGTTCAGACTGGACTGTTCCCATGAGGCACAGAGTCAAGACTGATTTGCATTTGGCTAGGTTCAAACTGGAATGGCATGGTGAGCAAAAAAACGATGGATTTAGGCCCAGATCTCTGTACTGGGGTGAATGTATGACATTGTTCTGCATTCTGTCCATCAATTGTTCTTTTTGCATTTGTCACCCGAGTGGGACGGGTATGCCCAGACGTGGGTCTCGTGCTCTCCATGCCACTGGAGTCAAGCAATCCTGGCTGATGAGGGGTGAAATCCCGAAACCGGTCCAAGGATGCTTGTTTCCAGTCCAGGGAGGACCTGGCCTGGCAGTTCGGACTGGACTGTTCCCATGAGGCACAGGGTCAAGACTGATTTGCATATGGCTGGGTTCAAACTGGAATGGCATGGTGATCAAAAAAACCATGGATTTAGGCCCAGATCTCTGTAATGGGGTGAATGTATGACATTGTTCTGCATTCTGTCCATCAATTGTTCTTTTTGCATTTGGCTTCATTGTTATAAGCACTGCAGTGACACATATCAATGAAACGGTTTTTGCCATGTAGGAATCCAATTTTTTATATGCCAGTTAAGCCATCACTGAGTGTGCCTTGTACATCCACAGGGCTGGATCCTCAAAATATCAAAGTTGGGCATGCCAAATATTAAGGAAAACAATGTCCCCACAAATAAACAGATAGAAAAGGCTTTTTGTCACTGTGTAGGTAAAGCTAGATTTTCCATACAAGTTATAAATAAAATCCTATTTTTGTGCCCTCACCTGAAAAATATATTGGACTTTTCATTCATTCATTCATCTACACGTGATTTTAAAAATGTAATTCAGTGGTGAAATCCTGCTGTAGTGACGGGAATACACAGAATACACATACCAGACAGGCTGTTACCAACCTTCCGCCTGGAGGACAATGGAGCTTCCTCTGGGAGCAGAGAGTGGTGTCAACAGTAAACGCGTCACAAAGATTAGTCTCCTGAGAGGGGGGGGAAGGAGCAGGTGGCAATCCAAAGGGATGCCTTACACCTTCTTCCTTTTGAATTAGAAATCTCAAAAGAGGGTGTCAGGAACAGAAACCATTCACTCCCAAGTTCTATGTAAGCTGTTTGGCAAATCCTCCAACAGGAATACAACCAGCTTCTGCATAGGGAGAGGGGAGATCGCCTCATCGCATAGTGTCTTAATGGGGACACCAAACTCATGTGGTGTCAAGAGAGAAAGGCTAGAGCCATCTCGAATGAGGGACTCTGGGAAGGTTTACACTGCAGTAAAATGGAAAAGGAAATGTTGAAAAGGAGGTGCGTTTTTGGGGGAGAATTAGTCAGTATTCGGTGTAAGAAATTTCCCTTTCACTGGCTAGTACACAGGATAGCACTGGCAACGCCTTGTATGCAGGGATCCAAGTCCAACATCTCTCAAAACTCCAGCGTCTACAGAATGCTGCTGCAAGGCTGGTCCTCGACATTTCTAGAGCTGAGCCAGTTGGACATAGATTGAGAGCCCTCCATTGGCTACCTATGGAAAAAAGGATTATGTTTAAACCACTGTGCCTGGCCTTTAAAGCCCTGCATGGGTCAGGACCACAGTTTTTGAGAACACACCTGAAATGGTATGTGCCGACAAGAAGTTTGAGATCAGCCCACACAAAACTTCTACAAGTCCCTAGGTTTAAGCAGGTGAGGTGGGGATGGAGAAGCTTTCTGGTGCGGACTGCCAAAAACTGGAACCTTTTGCCGATCGCGATAAAAAGCAGTCCTTCACTTTAGCATTTCAGAAAAGCCGTAAAAACGTCAGCGCCAAGACGCCCTTGGGCAATCGCACGCTTTATAAATTTCTAATCAAATCAAACCTCACCAAAACATTACTGGACCTGTGAAGAAACATGATAGAGGTTAATGGTTTTCTGCATGACTGTTGGGAACAGAAGACTCGAGGGTTCCTCTGTTTGTTGGCACCCAAGGAAGTGGTTGGCCTCCTGTTGCTGTTATGGATATGTTTCAACTTTGGAGCTATGGAAAAGGTCCCCCAGAAAGTGCACCTGGAAGATTGAAAGCACTGGACTGTACTAGCGTGGAAGATTACTGCTCGAGCCCCTGCTCACTTGGTCTCCGTCAGGTTGAATCGTTTGTTAGTAACTTTGTTTCATTTCTGTTTCAAGAGCAGCCTCTGGGGGCCATTTGTTTCTGGGAAATGGACATAGACGGAAAGTGACTTTTACATATTCATTATTCCTATGGGTATGTTTTTTACTATTTTGCCTTAACATTGTAAAAATCCATAACTCTGGTTCACCTTATCCATATTTAAACATATTTGTGTCGTTTTTCTCATCAAATTATTTTTGTTTTTTTTAATAGTTTGGCAATTTTATAGCATTGTGTTCTTAATTTTATGTTGTTTGGTACTGCTTAATCTTAGCACACTTTTTTCAGGGAATTGCTTGTTGCTTATGTCATTGCTACCAGGGGTTAAGAGGAGATATCCATACAACTGTGTTGTAATCTTATTATGGTGTATTTTTAAGTTGATAGTGGTATGTCCTCCCAAATCAATATCCAGTTCTGACAGAGGGTAATCTGCATTAACACGCCAGTTCACTGAAAGAGCAGTGCTGTATGGCATGGAGTCCTAAGTGCAAACGCTACTTTTTGTGATAGTGTTTTAAGTTGCTTGCAGAGTTGGCTATGTATGAAAGCGTACTTCCTCTCACTTCCTCCTTACCCCTAGGAGACACACGTATCAACCCATGTGTCAACCCTTACCAGCACCAGCACCAGCCATCACCGCCCTCTGAAGCAGCCAATCAGAATCATGGGATGTTCATTGTAGCTGTCTGCTGTCAATCAATCAATCAGGGTGCTGGGGGTTGGAGGGGGGGGGGCAGCTCAGTTGAGTTCTGGGGTCATCCGAAGAGCCAGGTCTTGAGGTCCTTCCTGAACTGGGGCAGTATATGCACTTGCTGGAGGTGTAGCGAGAATATTGTTGCTCAAACCACAAACAGCTTCAAAGAAGACAGGGTACAAGCGCTACCAAAATTCCAACTATCGCTGAGGAATAACACATACCTGCGACTGATTGTCATGTAAATGAGTGCCTTCTGCGAAACCATCCCAGAGGACCTCATCTGTGGGCATTCAGGTAGAAGTGTGAACTATTGGCTTTGCCAGTGCTTGTTTTATGTACAACCTGATCTCGGATTGTGAATGTCATTTTGATGAATGGTAAAGGAACGATGTGTTGGGAGTGCAGAAAGAGTCAGCACAGGCTAGGACAAACAGTTAATAGCACAAGGTAAGTCTTGAATGTGAAATTCAACAGACATTCTAATGTAAATTTCGCTTGCATTGTGTAGAGATTTTGGGTCATCATGGAAATGATGCTGACCTCAGTGAAACCTTTATAAAATAGACCAAAGCATCTTTCCGGTGTTTGCAGCAGGTGAGTTCCTCCTGGATAACAATCCATTAATTATATCGCTGCAAAATGTTGTATATTCAGTAAAATAAGGGAACATCACGAGAGTGAATAGAGCTCTAATCATCGTGGGATGTCAGCAAATAATATCTGGCGACTAGCATTAATACATTCCTCACATCCTGAATAACAATAACCAATCAGAGAACACAAAACCTGAAATGTCACAGTGAGTTTAATGCAAGAAATTTGGTACCGCATAAGACGCCTATTAGTGAGAATCTGGCATATGTTTTTAATACA
This sequence comes from Calotriton arnoldi, assembly GCA_963921515.1. NCBI lineage: Eukaryota > Metazoa > Chordata > Amphibia > Caudata > Salamandridae > Calotriton > Calotriton arnoldi. The sequence continues at coordinate 87,666 of CAWUFW010015402.1, read as the reverse complement.
TTTGACAACACTGGAACACATGATGATCATTTTATGATAAAACCTCCTTCTGAGCTCGTGCTGTTGGGCGACTGAGACATCAACATAAAGTTGCCATCCGTCTAGGAATCTGTCAAAGAGGAACACCAGCAAGCCCACACAATTGATAATTAAAAGCAATCACAGAATCTTGTAGAGTTTTAGCTCCAGGTGCTGTTGCAAATTCCTGCCTCTTGGGATCTCATTACCTTCACCGAGCTGCACATTGTGCGTGCCTGCACAAATGTTCTGCAGCATGCACAGATGGAGGGGAGGGCTGGCTGGGCCTTGCTTTTATTGTTAATTGTCGCATATGTGGGTAAAAAGGGACAGCTTTCCAAGCACTACGGATTCATTTTCTAGGAAATCGGCCAGGCTCTTCCATCTATCCCTACAACCTTATTTTGTTCGAAAGATGAAGAGGCTGTTTTATCTGCAGTGAACTGGCAGATTGAACACTGAAGACGGTCAACAGAACATCAATGCAAAATCCAGATAAAATGAGTTTTGTTTGCTTGTGCAACAACCTACAAACTAAGGAGGCCTTGGAAAAGACTTAGGGGCATATTATCAAGCCAGTTTTTGCCGCGGTCGCTGCACTTTCGTGCCGCTAGCGTGTTTTTTTTATCGCCCTATTACCAAGCTGTCGCTAACAAGCGTTAGCGACAGCTTTCCGGCGATAGCTGGCGGTTTTTCTATCGCCGTGCATGGTAGCGATAGTTTTCGCAGGAACAGATTGAGACCAAGTAAGGATTCTACGCCATAGCCGGATTCCCACAGGTGTTGGGGGCAATTGATTGCACACATGTCCTATTTGTGCCCCCTGCGGACAGTGCACACATATACCGCAACAGAAAGCACACCCATTCAATGAATGTGCAGGCAATAGTGGACCACCGGGGACTGTTCACCAATGTCATAGCCAAGTTCCCAGGGAGTGTGCATGATTCCTACATCTTCCGACAGTCCATCATGAACCAGCGGTTCCAGGATTGCACATATGGAAATGCAGTGCTAGTCGGTAAGTACTAACGTGACTCACCACATGCCTCAACTTCACAGAGATGCAAATCATAAGTGTGAGACTGTACATGTCACAATCACACATACAACATGGTAATCAACATGCCCACATACCAGACACAACAACACCAGGAACTGTGTGAACTATGGCTAGCCATGTAGACAAACCATCCTCAAATGCTTAGCCCCTCTGCCACACATTAGCAAATGTGGGGAGAGGTGTGATCCATGTATGTGCGATGGAGGCACCCGATCCATAATGAAAGTATGAACACAAGGCCCAGTGTGTAGGTGTTGTGCTGGACAGTCAGGAATAAGCTGACCGCAGACGTGCCCATGCGGGCATATAGTGTGCTTCCGTAGCCCAGCCTGATGGCAATGACTGTGTGGGTCACTGTCTCACCCGACAATGGGGGGATCCATTGGAAGGTTGCATGGAGGATGCAGAGGCAAGCGAAGCAGCTGCAGGCCACTGCGTACACCTGTAGGTACATGGAGAGGGAGGAGTCAAATATGGGGCCTAGGTACCCAGAGTTGGGGTGGGGGCATCCGAAGGCGTTGGCCCACCAGGTGATGCCACATGCTGATTGTTTTGTTACGAGGATGAGGACTCATGTTTCCCCTGCGTATAGCACGCCCCAGCTGTCGATCATCCATGTTGCAACTCACAGCAATCCTACCTGGAAGCCCAGTTTGGTGTGTGGGCGTATTGTTGATCGTGAATATGAGCATCCTGTCCGTGTCGCTGGTGCTGTTCACTGGTATCCCCAAGCTTGCACCAGCTCCTCTCCATGTGTCAGCAGATGCATCAGCCAACTTTGAGGTTGTTGGTGACCAAGGTGGCATTCATTGCCTGCTGTATGTTGCAGTTGCATAGTGGGACAAGGGTGTATGCGCAGTTGGAGATACATGTCTGTAAAATGCGGCCTAGCGCCATTGGTGACGACTGCAGCATTGTGGGTGTTGCTGTTGATGGTGGTGTGTAGCATCTCCTCGGTGACTGAGCTACACCAACTTTGTGGGGACCTGCATGTGGTCAACGGTGTCCTGGGGTACATCAACAAGGTGGTGCATGCTTAAGTGGTCAATACATGTGCGTTTAGTGGGGTCGTTGAACTGGACGAAGTCTACACATGCAAAGAAGCCGTCAAAGTGTGCCCTGCCATGTGGCTCAGTGTGGTGAAGATCTGGGACAGTCTGTCAGTAAACATTTCCCAGAGTCAAATGGATCTTGAGTAGTCGTGTCATGTGAGTTTGAGGCTACACTCACGAATGAGTACGTAGTCCAGGGAGTAGACAGTGTTGCGTCTGATGATGCTGATGATGTGGGTGAAGCGTTCCTGCCCCCAATGGGCCCTGCATGTGGGGGGGCTGCTGACGGTTGATTTGTGTCAGCTCGGGACAGGAAACAGCATGTGTTGTGCGGTGGGGCAGGTCTGGCAGCAGCGGCAGCAGCAGAACTGAACGTGAACTGTGTCTGGTGTGGCCCATTGCCATTTAAACGTTAACATGGCATTGACTGTGACGAGGGTGGATGAGTGCCATCGATAGACGGTAGAAGAGCCAGTCATGCAACCGTGCAGCGCACACAAAGTAATTGGCTTTGGGGAGGGAGTATCAACAGTGAGTCAATGTAATTTGCAGTGATGCTGGTAATCAGTCAGAAGCAACACATGGCTAACATGAAATCCAACATAGCACAAATGACACACCACAAAACCATCAACACCAACAACACAGCCGGCACAACCAATAATGTACACATCTCTCTTTCACATGTTACAGGTGACCAAGGATATGCACTATGCCCGTGGATGATGACACCCCTCCGAAACCCCACCACCCAGGCACAGAGGCAGTATAATGCGGCCCACAGATGCACCCGGTCCATTGTGGAGCGCACATTTGGCGTGCTAAAGTCACGTTTCCGTTGCCTGGACATCACAGGTGGCAGACTGCTGTACAGCCCTGAAATGGTCAACAAAATCATCCTTGCATGTTGTGTATTGCACAATATATGTGTGTGCACCAATGCTCCATGGATTCAAGTGCCTGCTGTACCGGACGATGACCAGGATGATGATGAAGATGAGGCAGGTGGCGCACACCCCACAGTAAATGCAGCAGGAACTTCCCGAAGCAACCGAATAATAAACAATTTCTTCAACTGAGCACGTCACATTGTGACAGTCCCCCTCCAATGTGTCTCAGTGCAAAATGACCCCAATCTCGGTTTGTGCCAATAAAAAACAATACACACATACCCTGTCTGCATGTTACTCTCCAGCATGAGTCCACACTCTGAAAAGTGTACGTTGCACAATAAATGCAAAGAAAATCACAAAACTCCATTCATGCTGGGAATGACTCCTCAGTACAGAGATGCTTTTCAGTGTGTCAAATGTGTAAGACTAGAGTCTTCATGGTGAAAATTGGGCTACCCAATTCAAAATTGTTGCGTGTCCTTTGTGTAAATCATTAAATATAGGTTGTCATCTGTGAATAAATGCACAATTGTAGTCTGTTGTCAGTGGTCAATAATTTATTGGAGTGTGTACGTTGTGTAAAATAATGAAACTTCGGGAGTGCAATAGGGTAAAAGATGAAAATAGGGCGTGCAATGGGGCAAAAGATGAAAATAGGGCGTGCAATGGGGTAAATTATGAAAATAGGGCGTGCAATGGTGTAAATCATGAAAATAGGGCGTGCAATGGGGTAAATTATGAAAATAGGGCGTGCAATGGGGTAAATTATGAAAATAGGGCGTGCAATGGGGCAAAAGATGAAAATAGGGCGTGCAATGGGGTAAATTATGAAAATAGGTCGTGCAATGGGGTAAATTATGAAAATAGGGCGTGCAATGGGGCAAAAGATGAAAATAGGGCGTGCAATGGGGTAAATTATGAAAATAGGGCGTGCAATGGGGCAAAAGATGAAAATAGGGCGTGCAATGGGGTAAATTATGAAAATAGGGCGTGCAATGGGGCAAAATATGCTTTTCTGTGTGTCAGAAGCAATAAGCTTGGAAGCCACTTCCACCTCCAGATCAACAACCTCTATGACAAGTATGTGGACCACAAACTGGATGCAGCAGACAGACCACCAGCACCCCTGAGACACCAACCAGACCGCCATCTCCATATGGACACCAGTAACGGATGAAGACATCGCCTCCGCTATGAAAGGCATCCACTCGGGGGCCCACACAGACCCCCTGGCCCCCTCAAATCTACCACTGAGCCGCATCTTCCATCGCACACGAAACACTACGCAACATCAACATCACCTCCAACACATGCATGTTCACAGACAACTGGAAGCGTGCCGAAAGTCATGCCCCTACGCCTGGTGACCCCCACGGGTGAGTAGCACTTAAAATTTCACTGATTGATTGATGGTTCTCTTGTTAGATATGCAATTATGGTGTGACCTGTGTTGAATGTTGCAAGTTAGGGTGTCATGTGTTGTGAAACGTTATTTTCATGGTGTCATTTGAGTGCTAACCAACCCTATCATGTTGTTACAGGGCTCTGACATGAATTTTGCACTAAGACTGCACATCAGTGTATTGATTTGCTCTTAGCGTGCAGATCTGGCCGCAAACACGAAAAAGCGATCTTTTTTTCATCCGCCCGATGTTAAAATACGTCGCGCGACACTTTGTGCAATCCTAAAGATTACTCATGTGACCATTTGCGTGCAGATTTTCTACGCTTACTCAAAAACCAGCCGCAAAGAGACAGGAAGTGATGTCTGCATGCTTCCTGTCTACTGGAGTAGTGTTCTGCACTTTCAGTTTCTCTTTTGAGCACACTGCTGGTGATTGTGGAGAGTGTTGGAGGTTTTTGGTGGTGTGTGCTGCAGTTTGGAGATTTTGAGAGTGTTGCTGCGTCCTGTGTCGTATTGATAGTGTCTGTGAAGTGTTGTGTACTGATTTATTGTGTTTAACTGTCTCCTGTCCTCATTTTTGTTGGGTGTCTGTCTTGGGGTAGTACACTTACATTGTTGTTGGGGATATTTTAGAGGGTATTTTTTTTTCTGGCTGTGGGCTCACAGTTGTGCAGGGAGATGCGGGTTGTGGGCAGGGAGGGCAGGATGTCCCAGGGTGCATTGGGGGGCTGATTAAATTCCACCTGCCCCTGATGTTGGAGAGGGGAGGCCGTATCCTGCAAGGATACAATGTCACTGTGTGGAAGATTAGGTGGGAGCTTGTGCATATGCTCAGGTTCTTTGGAGTGGACCGTAACGTGCGCCAGTGGAAGCACCGCTGGCAGGACATGCTTGCACGTGAAGCTGACCTCTTGGACTACGTGGGAGTCATGACAGGCCTACAGGGTGGTAAGTACAAACTCCACATTTAATTGTGTAGACTGTAAGGAATGAAAATTACGACGTGTGTGACACTGGTGTCAAAGTGAGAAATGGTTGCTGATTGAGGTGGGAGACGCAATGCGTTTGCGCATCATGTTGGCACATCCGAGACACAACGCAGCATCACATTGACAAGCATATGTTGCAAGTCTGTGTCACCCACTGCGCTGGACCAACACTTAGCACTGTACTGCCATAGCTGGCACACCTGCGCAAAATGTGCGTGCAGGCAGAAGATTGTTTGGGTACGGCATGGGTGACTGTACATGAACTATCCATGGAATTGTCCATGTGAGCTGTGTGCTGGCCAAAAGGTAGTGTCAAAATGCTGGCCTCATGATTTGTGTTACGTTAGCTACGTTGCCCTGTGAACATAGTTGCTGTGTGACAAAGTATTGTATAGGGACAAATGGTCTAAGGAAAGTGGACATCTCCAGATTGTCATACACCAACAACCTCTGTGTAACTGCTTTGTGCAATCTGCAGCAACTCAAACGTACAAAGTGCATGTAGAACATCATGATGCATGTATTAATGGTGCCTTCTGGATGACTCACACTACGAGTATGGGCATGTTAGCTAGCATTACAGTCTTGTCTGTCCCAAATCAGCAGTCACAGGTCTGGTGTGAATGGCAGTCAAAGTTGACACAATCATGTAGTCAACATGAAATGCCACACTACAGTTATGTAGCATTTGCTGTCATGGTGATGATTGGTATGAGGAATACGACACATATGAATTGAAGTCTAATACCAACACATATTTCTTTACTTGTCTCACAGATGGATGACCGCCAATCACACAGGGGGACATCGACAGCTTCGAGGACCCACACGCCACTCGTGAGTTGGAACGTAATTGACTGGCATGTTGCGGTGGCATGGATGTCTGGGTCAAATGATCAACTTTGCAGTATGAAGTATGGGTGTGTATCACACTACCTTGCCTACAGTGTGATGATGTATTGTGGAAGTCAGCAGTGTGCACTAATCGGTAAGTGACTTTGGACAAATGCATTGGTCTCACATTTGTGACTTGGCCCATCCCCAGTCAGTGACGCACATTGAAAGTAAGGTGCATATCTTCGAGCCCATATCGCAAAGTAAACGTAACTGTCATCGAAGTTGTGTTGTCAATAGGGGCCTAGCATCATGATCAAAGCAGCGTTAATACATTCCACGTGTATTAGCGCTTACTTGTCAATGAGGTACACTGTCACGCTGTGTTGAGTGTGAAAGGGGCGTGCATTGGGGGTTGTGGTTGGCGTTCCACAGCAACAAAGCAAACACAACGAGATGATGGACGGAGTGCTGAAACTTTTCAAACACTCACCCCCAGTCACAGATCTGGGTTGAATCCATCATCATTCTTTAGCTCACTTTGCCACCCCAGTTCAGACACAGCTATATGCAAATCGGCAGTTCAGGCTGGACTGTTCCCATGAGGCACAGGGTCAAGACTGATTTGCATATAGCTGGGTCTGAACTGAGGTGGCGAAGTGAGCTAAAGAATGATGATGGATTCAACCCAGATCTGTGACTGGGGGTGAGTGTCTGAAAAGTTTCAGCACTCTGTCCATCATCTCCTTGTGTTTGCTTTGTTCGCCCTAAGTTGGCAGGGTATGCCCAGACTTGGGTCCCTTGCTCACTTTGCCACTGGATTCAAGCTAGCCTGGCTGATGAAGGGTGTTACCCAGAAACCGGTCCCAGGATGCTTGTTTCCGGTTCAGGGAAGACCTGGCTTGGCAGTTCGGGCTGGACTGTTCTCATGAGGCACAGGGTCAAGACTGATTTGCATATAGCTGGGTCTGAACTGAGGTGGCGAAGTGAGCTAAAGAATGATGATGGATTGAACCCGGATCTGTGACTGGGGGGTGAGTGTCTGAAAAGTTTCAGCACTCCGTCCAACATCTCCTTCTGTTTGCTTTGTTCGCCCTAAGTTGGCAGGGTATGCCCAGACGTGGGTCCCTTGCTCACTTTGCCACTGGATTCAAGCTAGCCTGGCTGATGAAGGGTGTTACCCAGAAACCGGTCCCAGGATGCTTGTTTCGGGTTCAGGGAAGACCTGGCTTGGCAGTTCGGGCTGGACTGTTCCCATGAGGCACAGGGTCAAGACTGATTTGCATATAGCTGGTTCTGAACTGAGGTGGCGAAGTGAGCTAAAGAATGATGATGGATTTGACCCAGATCTGTGACTGGGGGTGAGTGTCTGAAAAGTTTCAGCACTCTGTCCATCATCTCCTTGTGTTTGCTTTGTTCACCCTAAGTTGGCAGGGTATGCCCAAACGTGGGTCCCTTGCTCACTTTGCCACTGGATTCAAGCTAACCTGGCTGATGAAGGGTGTTACCCAGAAACCGGTCCCAGGATGCTTGTTTCCGGTTCAGGGAAGACCTGGCTTGGCAGTTCGGGCTGGACTGTTCCCATGAGGCACAGGGTCAAGACTGATTTGCATATAGCTGGGTCTGAACTGAGGTGGCGAAGTGAGCTAAAGAATCATGATGGATTCAACCCAGATCTGTGACTGGGGGTGAGTGTCTGAAAAGTTTCAGCACTCCGTCCATCATCTCCTTGTGTTTGCTTTGTTCACCCTAAGTTGGCAGGGTATGCCCAGACGTGGGTCCATTGCTCGCTTTGCCACTGGATTCAAGCTAGCCTGGCTGATGAAGGGTGTTACCCAGAAACCGGTCCCAGGATGCTTGTTTCCGGTTCAGGGAAGACCTGGCTTGGCAGTTCGGGCTGGACTGTTCTCATGAGGCACAGGGTCAAGACTGATTTGCATATAGCTGGGTCTGGAAGGGGACTACTCGTTTTTGTTTCAGAGCAGTAGAGCGGCAGCAGGCAGCAGAACCGGCAGAGCAGTAGAGCGGCAGCAGGACCGGCGTTTCCAGTTCCCGGTGTTTGTCGGATCGGATTGGTTCATCAGTCCGCCGGGTCTGTTGAAAACTGAGGTCCCGGCGAAACCCACTGAAAACCACCGAAACTCGCCGATATCCAAGCGGGGGTGAGCCGCGGGGGGGAGCCGAGCTGAGCGGAGCCCGTGCATGCGTGCGGAGACCAGCTGAAACCAGCTGAGAGTGCAGAGGCTGGCTACAGGTGAGAGCTGCAACGGGGAGCTGCATCAAGAGTAGCTGCTCTGTGCTCTGTGCGAAACGCGAGGAGCGAGACTCCCGGGGGGGGGGCAGGCCGCACCTGCGGGGGAAAGCTGCAGCTGCAGCCTAGGAGCCTAGGAGTCAGACTTTCTTCTTTCGTTTCAGCTCTCAGCCTTGAAAACAGCCTTAAAAACAGCTCCCTGAACACGGGTCCCACGGCTTCAAAGGCGGGCCGTGGGGGGCTACAAAAAAAACAATAAAACTAGAGATCAGTGCCTAGAGGCTGCCCTCTCCACCTTAAATTTATTATCTATCGACCATTATCCTCCATTGCCATTACAAAGGTAAGACCTAGCGCCATAGTAGCAGCATCAACCCTCCAGCTAGCAGCGCCAGCGAACACTCCGTTGGGAGTGCCAACCATACAACCATACAAATCTGCCAGAGCACCGACCTGGGAGGCCATTCTAACAGGCTCTTCGTTATAAAACAGCATAAACAGTACAAACAAACAACAGTACAAACAAACAAACCAACAATCAATCAATCAAAACAATAATCAACAATCAATAATCAATATAACAAATACAACAGGCACATCAAAAATCTACAAAATAAAATCTGATTCGAACTCAAAATACATCTACCATATTTTTCACGATAAAACAGACGAAAGACAAAAGAAAAACATGAGATCTGGAAAAGAAAGGCGGTCTGTTACAAAAGTCATTAACAACAGGAAAAGGAAAAGTGCGATTTTAAAAGAACCAACCAGAACTCAGGTTACAACATCAATAATGCCGGGCTCAGAAGCAACAAAAATCCACAAGGCCTCTGACACACTGGTGGATATAGAGGACGTAACGAGTACACCAGCAAATCAGAAAAAAATTATCTTCAGCCCAAAATATACTAAAAATTCTCTTTTGTAAAAGACGCTGGGGCAGTGTTAAAACTCAGTATCAGTAAGCAGGTGGGCCTCCCTTACCCATTGCACCCAGAAATGGAAAAGGAAATGGAAACGGAAACACTATCAAGGAAGGGCACTACACCAGAAGGCAGGGGTGAGGTACACCTAGCACAAAAACCAACTATGAAAAAAAAGATATAACAGATATAACAGATCAAGAGTGGGCACAAGTGACAGAATGGGATGCCCCGCAAAATGATAAAAACTGTAATAAACTTACCGGGAAACGGAACAATGAAAGAACTAAGCCCATAGGAATTTTGTCTACCTCCTTCTCCCCTGAGGCTAAAAAACACCACCAATAATTCCATTGGAGCCAGACATTAAAATTCGGTCCCGCCAGTGCACAACAACTTACACAATCGCTGCACCTGCAAGATCTGTAGATTCACAAGCCCACTCAGTCGCTCCCGAGATAATTTCAACTAGAATGACCATCTCAGATAACTCTCCAACCAAAACAGTAGAAGTTAAGAACCCGCAACTAAGTCCGGATGCCAACGCCCTTGATTATACAAACGAAAGAACCAATATGACTCCACAGGACAACGGGGTCCAGGGAAAGGCATCAGGAACTAACAACACAGATATTAATACCGACAATAATACCAATATCAGGTTCAAGTCGTTAACTCCAGCATTTATTGGACTACAATCAGAACCAGTATTCATAACATCAGGCAGTAGTATAGGGAAGGCCGGGGGGGGGAACAAGAAGAGACACTAGCTTGCGCAGTCAGTAACGCGTCCTCTCTTACGAACGAAGAATGGGAAAATCTGGTCACCACATACTCCTCCGAGGTTAAAGGCGACACAGTCGCCCAAGAATCAGGAAGAGCAACAAGGGAACCGACAGAGGATATGCAAATTGGAGAGAATAAAATATGGGCATCTCTCCTAAACACAATGCAACTTACAACAAAAGCCATGGAATACCACTCGGACAAGATGGATATACAGCTAACCCTCCTTAACTGTTTAGCCCTGCATGTTACAAGCATCGACAGTAAGTTGTCGAAACTGAACAACTTCATCAAAAGAGCTCAAACCGAAACAACAATAATTCCTCAGAGCCATTCAATCATCGATAAACTTGCAACATTACCTGCAGTGATGGGTGACCTTTTAACGGACCTAAAAAATACTAACACAACCAGCACAATGAACACAGACAAATCAAAATCCAACAATAACAAACTAAAAGAAGACTTCACAAATGATAAGGCAACGCTCGCCCAGGATCATAAAGAGCACCCCAAAATCGACAAGAACAAGAATGCTCCGGTCTCTTCCTCAGCTGTGGCCAGATTCGAACTACGGCCAGGTGAAGAAGCGGCCACTGACCTGGAACAACAAGAGGTACCAGGAATCCATGATAGGGACAACGAGAGCATACATCTGGGCTTTGTCTCTACAAGCAACTTGGATGATCCAGAACAACCAAGGGCTGAGCCGAGACCCAGCAACTGCAACAAGCAGGCAAGCCAATCAGATGAAGGGGAAGTCTCACCGAACAAATGGCAATCATCCAAACAACGCCGGAAACAAAGGAGGAAAGGGAGGAATAAAAATCCAACTATCAAATCCTTCTTTCAAGTACCAAGAAAAACTTTGAGTGGACACCAGCCAGATCAAAGAGCAAGCAGGGAGCCATCAATCCCACAGTCTGAGGTGAGCGCCCCCGTTGCTTCTTGCTCAACAGTGTCAGAAGATGCAGGAAATGCATACTTAAGGGTACACAAACTTCCAGAGAGTATCAACATAACTGAACGGGCAGAAAATAACCCGGCACCAGCAACTACAGGGGGAACCACCCCTGCGACAACAGCTGCCGTAAAGGTTTCCATCAAGCAAACAGAAACAGCAGACCTCAAACCAATTGCGGAAATAGCAGAAAAACCGGGCCCAGTTAGACTCAGTTGCCCCGACACAGGGAGGAGGAATAAAGAGCTGAGCACTGAAGCAGCGGATAGAGAGGAAAAAGAAAAACAGACACCCCTAAACACAGGGGGAAGGGAAAAGGACCCGCGCAGTGCAACTCTCCCAAACAATTCCCAACGCGAGACCCCCCAGTCAATTCTGTTCATCCCAGAATAAAAATCTAAAGGACGGGGCGACACCCTCAACAGAGGGAATATTCTCAGAATATTAACCGCCATTAGTAACCTGGCTGGGATTGGCTCACAAGACCTGGAATCCGTTGAATTCAAAACGTTCAAACACCTATCGGAGCATGAAGCAACAAAAACTACCTGGGCAAATCGGGAAATAGTGGAGAGAATTCTTAAAGAGGAGCACCAATTAGAAGCCTGGGGGATCCGACTACAGATTCACCAGGCAGTCGGGTACCCAGAACCCCTACTCGGACAACATCAAGGGCCTAATGACAGCAGGCCAAGTAATAAGGGTAATTTTGGACCCACTAACTCTGTGCTTAAAGAGGCACGCAGTACCTCCGTTGAGGCCACGGAGAACAGCGGAGCAACCACCCGGAACGCACAGGACAAAAGAGGAAAGGACGTACCAAATGACTGGTCATGGATAGCAAAAACCATAAATTGCAGACCCGAGAATCAATGACAGAGAGCAGAAAAGGCAAAAAACACTTCAAATCTAAAATTCTGCTCCTGGAATATAAATGGGCTTAGTGCTAAAACCTTTGACAAAGTCTTATTGATGTACCTCCAACAATTCGATTTAATTCTTCTACAAGAAACATGGCTGGAAGATCCGTTTCATCTACAAGGTTTCAAATCATACCATCTCCCGGGAACCCGAAGTTCGAAATTTGGTCATTTGAAAGGTGGCCTTACGACTTATGCCTCAATTAAAACTATAACATCCGTGAAGGAACTAACAAGCAGAAACACTCCAACAAATGGAATAAACACAATACAGATAGAAATATCAGGCCCCAGAGCCAAACAACAGTTAATACTTGTTAATACCTACATACACCCCCATAATAAAAAAATATGCGCAAAACTTCTGGTAGCCGAACTAACCAAGCTAGTCACTGAAGAGGCATCTTCAAACTACATCGTTTCAGGCGACTTCAATATGTGCCTCACAGGGGGTGCCGACTCGGACAGGCCGGCAGCAGACCGACATGTAGCATGGGGGATCCCACGCCAGGACGAGTGCAGGTGGGGCAAGCAATCTAAGATCTCGAAAGACCTTTTGAACGAACTGGAGAACCTGTCCTTGGTAGTATTAAACGGCCGATCTGCGGGCGACCGCCCACAAGCCGCAACTTTTCACAATGCACTTACAAACATTGCAATAGACTACACTTTCACTTCTTTATCGCTGTTTAGTTCAATAAAAGGTTTTCGGATTGGAACGCTGGATCACAGTGACCACTAACCTCAAGAGTTCATACTCGACGCTCACGGAACGGCAACTACTCACCCAATTGAAAATTTAAATTTAAAGGTCACATCGAACCACCGGCGAATTAAATGCAATACGAGCGATCAGAAAACTTCTGGCCCTATCGAAAAAAAGATGGGAGGAAAGCAAACAGCTGAGCGTGAACAGTTTAACAGCTTGGGAGAACTTCATCAAAAGCTTCGACTCAACTAAGTCCAAAAATTAGTCAACAAAAGAAAAATCAAGGCCAAAAAACGAATGGGGGGCACCATGCAAGCTGGCAAGCAACCAAAGAATTTATCTCTCAAGACCCCAGAACGCCGAATTAAGGCAAATAAAGAGTGAAACTAATAGAGCTCTGCGTAGTCTCAGCCTACACGGCCCAGTTGATAACATACAGTCCGAACTAAGGAGGCTAAAGGCACGCAGAAACAAAATCATATGGCTTGCTAAAAAGGAAAATGCTGACACAACATGGGCAAAACAGCTATATGACGCAAAAAATAACAACAGCACCAGGTTTTGGCAGACAGTCAACGGCTTAGAGAATCCAACAGCTCCGGGAATAAATTCGCACATAACGGAGGATATTTGGGTAAAGTACCTACAGCGCCACTTCAATTCGGAAGTTGGTGAAATCAAACAAGACACTTCGCTGTACCAATGCGACCGGCAGTTCCCCAAACTCCAAAGACCGGAACTCATCCCCTTCTTTTCAAACAAACAGCTTGTGAATAGAATCTCAAAAAGCCGGAAGGATGGAGCGCCTGGGCCCAACGGCCTACCACCAATCATATACAAGCAGGATCCGAATTATTGGGCTGAAGTGCTACTACCCCTTTACAACAATATTATGGAACTCGAAAGAATTCCCGAATCTTGGAAGGGGTCAATTATTTCACCGATCCATAAAAAAGGCAGAATGACTGAGCCAAAAAACTACAGGCTCATTGCATTAATAGATATCGAAGCCAAACACTACGCAGGCCTCCTACTGAACGAACTTATGGATTGGGCACAGGAAAAAGCCCTAATTCCCATCAACCAAACTGGCTTCCAAAAAAGCATGGGGACTACAACAAATATTCTTGCTCTTTCGCTCTTGATAGATGCTACTAAAAATATCAATAAGCCACTATTTGTTTGCTTCATTGACTATAAAGCCGCTTTCGATAGTGTAGACAGGGGGATACTCTGGGCGAAACTCTCGAGGTGGGGAATAGCCACAAACCTCCTGAACCAGTTAATTTTACTTCACTCCGAAACATGGGTCCAAATTAAAGTGGGACCAGGGGATTGCTTGTCAAGGAGAATAACAACTACCAAAGGGCTGAAGCAGGGCTGTGTCCTGGCCCGACCCTGTTCAACCTCTTCATCTCCGACCTCACCATTAAGCTGGACAACTGTAACCATCACGCCCCGAATCTGGGGGACTTAACTCTTTCAAACCTACTGTATGCCGACGACCTGATACTTATCAGTCGTACTCCAGTCGGCTTGCAGCATTTGATAAATACCACAAGCGATTTTGCAGAGATAAACGGGTTAAATATAAACCTTGAAAAATCCAAAGTTATGGTATTAAATCGACGGAACAACAAACACCAACCCCGTTGGACGATGGGGGGCAGGTTGCTGGAGACGGCCGAGGAATATAAGTATTTGGGAGTAATATTTGATAGGAACGGCTCGTTCATTAAACAGAAAGCAGCCATCAAAGGCAGAGGGACCACACTGGCAGTTGCACTAAAAAAATATCAAGCACAAAATAACCGGCCCCAATCTTCTTCCTCTACTAGAAGTGCTCCGAGCAAGACTTTTACCTACGATCACTTACGGTAGTGAATCAATGAGAGGGAGAGACGAGGTTACCTTGGACAACGCGGTCACCAAGGCCGTGAGAATAATATTCAATCTCCCGCAGTTTACTTCGCCAGCTCAAATAAGGCTAGAGTTCGGGCTCCAAAAGCAACAAATATCACGGAGGGGCGCTTATGCCAAGTGCTGGTATAAAATAAAGGGAGCCGAGCCAGGTACATTGAACTCACACTTGTGGAAGGAAATTACAAGGAAAAAAGACAGCCCGGCCATGGGTTACCTTCAATCGGCAATTAGGCTGCTTGCTTTACAGGACCTATGGGAAACCAGCATGTCCCAAAAAAGTTTCAAGGACCTGGTAAATAAATCAGTAAAGATTGTATCCCACGAAGAAGACAAAGCAGCACTTAGCAGGAGGACCCATGGTTGGTTTGTAATTCAGAGCTATGCGAGAATCACCAAAGAAAGATTCTTGCACCTGAGGTTGGGAATTCTACCCGCAAAGTGTCACCTTCCACCATGGAAACGCACAGACACAACAAACCACTGCAGATTATGCAGAGACATCAACGAGGATGTTTTACATCTACTATGCATCTGCAAAGGCTTGGGAGCGGAACGAAGACAGCTATTAAAGCCGCGCCTGATCGAAAGCCAGGTACGAACGTGCAGGCAGGCGGTAAAAGCTTGCTTCGATGGCAGCAACGTCTGGTTGGCCTGTAGCCTTGCTCGGTTTATGAGTGCAGCAAAAGCAAAGCTATCCCTGGAAGTACTCTAACAAACTGGTCATCATTTTGGGCCCACCGTCTTCTGAGCAATGTATAACAACCCTGTTTTAAAGAGATTGTCCCTGGCAATTATGTTTATCACTACGGTTCCTTCGTGCTCCTTAGCAGCCACTTTTGGGCTGTGGGCCAGCAACGGTGACATAAAATTCTTTATTCTATCAAGTCATCCCAGGCTCAGCAACATGGGCTAAGGAATAAGCCTATCACAGACATGGGAATGACCTGGTAAGGGGTGCAACGAACTGGGCGAACAAATGACACAATGAACTGCAGACTGGAACTGTCAACAATGAACTCTTCGTTGCCCGCTTACAGACTTTAATTCTATTTAGATCAAAATCCCTAACACTAATTTTAAAGGAACTGGCATTGCAAAGGAACCCTCAGGAAATAATACTCCGAAAAATGTTGCACTTTTTCATGCCACCTTATGCACCTTATTGGCTGTATTGCACGCCAGCTTTTATTCTTCTTGTAATTTTATGGATTCATTGCAACTTTTAAATGCATTTAACTAATTCTAGTATTATAAATGACGTTGTTTTGCTTTTATACACATGTTTTTACTGATTGCAAAGGTTTTAATTAATCATGCAATAAAGAGATTACTTACTTATAGCTGGGTCTGAACTGATGTGGCGAAGTGAGCTAAAGAATGATGATGGATTCAACCCAGATCTGTGACTGGGGGTGAGTGTCTGAAAAGTTTCAGCACTCCGTCCATCATCTCCTTGTGTTTGCTTTGTTCCACAGCAACACCCATTGTATTTTAGGCTGCCCCCTATGTCCAAGTGAGGCATTCATAGTTGGCAGCGCACAATTTACCAACAATGAAATCCCGATTGTAATCTGGGCAAATGAGCAGGAATGCTTTTTGCTCATCATGTTTGCTTTTTACATGTGAGCTGCTTTGTGCAGCACACATGGGAATAGTAAATTGACATGGTGTGTATAAGTACAGCAAGATGGCCCTTCCAGTGCATACATAAACATACTTCATTATTCTCCAATGTATCTTTCCTGTGTGCTGCACAAAGCAGCACACATGAAAGTTACAGAATGGCATTTTAGGTTTGTTGTGTGCCGGAAGGTACTCCTCCCTACACATGAACAAACCTCCCTGCTCGCAGACACCCTTGCACTCTGGTGCAAAATTGCCTGTGTTGGCGCAGACTTGATGAACCGCACACATGTGCTGGGGGACACACATGCCTGCACATGGGCATTGTACCTATCATGCAGCACTGTGTCACTGGAGAGGATGAGGGTGGGGCTACACACGGGGGGCTAATGCTTCCCTCCTCCAATTGCTTGTACATGTCACCCTCAGCCCGGGTATGTAATGGCACAATCGTTTGGCACTGTCAGTCTAATGTGGTAGTGACAGTACATGTACCATGCCATGCACTGTCATGTCAGTCTCCCCAGCATGTAGTCACTGATCCATGCTTCAACATGTCGTTGTCCAGGTCACTTGCTGACTTCACATAGTTACGCTGGAGTGTAGGCTCCCATGTTTAAGTGATCTTATATTACAGATGTGTATGGAGGAAATTGAAATTGTCTAAGGGACTCAAATTTGCCTTTGTGTATATTTTACAGACAACATGACGCCAGGCCAACTACATGCCTTCCAGGTGCGGAAGGACCGTTTCTGACATGTTAAGAATGTTGCAAAGGGGTACTGCAACATGGGCAAGAGGTACCAGGAGGAATGGAAGAAGGGTACATGGAGGCGGTGCCCGAGCATGCCCAGACTGTCACACAGCCCAACCCAGGCCCCTCAGGCATCAGTGGTGGGTCCCAGCCGGGACAGGTGGCACATCCCCCTACGGCCACCCCCCCCAAGGCACAGTCCCACCTGCAACTGGGGATCAAGTGGTCCCATATACATTGCGGGACAGGAGGCTCCTTCAGGACATTGTTGTGTCCCTGGCTGAGATCAGGCATGAATTGTCTGATGTGAACAGACAAGTTACAGACATTAAGCAACACTTTGGACTGCCATGATGGCTGGACCTGTTGGACCCCATCCCCCTCTTCTCCCTTCCCCCAATGTTTTAAAATCTATTATTATGTAGTGTTAGGTTAGTAATTTAATTGTTAGGTAGTGTAGTTTTAGTGTAGGTTATAGTTAGTGTTAGCTTGTTAGGTAGATTTTAGATTTTAATTATTAATCCGTATTTGGGGATAAGTTTCCTTTTCCTTTGGGTGGGGGCCTGATGTGTTTTTTGTTCATAAAAAATAAATAAAAAAAATATATATATATCTTTGTGTAGGTTACATGTATAGCTTAGATGTCTTTGTCCTGTCTCGTGGTGTGCCTTAAGGTTGGGAGGGGGGTTGATGTCTAGGATATGTTGTTGAGTGTTTAGGATCAGTTAGGGTAGATAGTTTAGGTAAGTAAGATTTTTATAGTTAGTTTAGATTTTAGTAGTAGTTATAGTGATAAGTGTTAGTTTAGGTTACTTCAATATTTTTACTATTCAAATAAAAGTTTGATACTTTGGATTTCTGCTTGCACTTATGTCAGGGATGATGTTGTGGAGTGTGGCTCATTCCATTGTATGCAACTCTTGCCATCACTGGACTATCCATTGGAATCACTAAGTCTGCTCATGACATGTACGTTTGCAGGATGTATTGTGTCAGGATACCTTAGATGTGAGCACACTGAACTTGCATGGATGACAGGGTGTCAATTTGGATTTACGTCCTAGTCTAGGGTCAGTCGTCTGTGACGTTCTACATCTTCAGTGTGACTCACAGATTTGGACAGCACATTGTTGCCCATTTTGCACACAACCTAGTAAGATGGCATGGCAAGTGAATACAGTTAGCTACTGTTGTCCATCATGGAGATGGATGTATGCGCCAGGTTCCACAGATTCCGTCACACACCTGCATGTCAGATGCTCCTGGCGCAGAGTCCATCTACATTGCACAGGACTAGCCACACTTGCTGCGTAGTGCCAGTGTGTCCGCTTCCTTTGCAAGATATGTTCCTGTGCATGTATGCTCACTCTCCGGACCATGAATGATTTTTTAGGATTCAGGGTGCATTGTGTACAGGGCATGGAAAAACAGTGTTCCTAATTCACAAAAGTAATCTGAGAGTAAGTGATGACTTAACATTTTACGTTACTCACAAATGGCTTTTAGGAGTAATGCATTTTGGTTTACAGAGTTCACATCTCCTAAATGCCTTTCGTGACTCACTGGACTTGTCAAGTTTTGATTTTGCCCCAGCTGATGTTTGGGTGGTGGCACACTATTCTGCTGCACACAAGGGGGGAAATGTTGCATTGCTCCCTGTGGTGACAGTGTCATGGAGACTTGTCCCAGCTGTTACTTCTGCCATTGGCTCATGGTGATGCCGCCCTTGAAATGTTGGCCGTGCATCTGACTATATGCTGAGTGCAGTGCCACACACATCCCTACACACATTGCCCGATACGCTTGCAGTGGTCACAGCATGAGAGAGGTCATATTTTAGGTTGCATCGTTTGTCGACAGGGAGGTGCGGACTGACGCCTTGCACTTTGGGGTGAGCCCCTATTTGCAAATCTACTTAACTGAGGCAGACATTGTGGTTCCATTTGTGTATGGTGGACATGTGCCCTTCCGTGTCTTCATCAATGTGAATATGCTGTGTAAAGTTTTGGGATGTGACATGCAATGTGCACCATCACAACAGGCTTGGTCCACCACATAGTGTGTGAGTAGATATGCCAAGAGATATTTGTTTACAAGTGTTAAGGAGGACACAACTTGTGGCCTGCAACAGACTAGGACATTTTAGCACACATGCCTTTTCCTTAAAGGACGTGGGGCTAGGTTGGTATATCGCTAGATGGTTGTTTTGGAGCAATGGGGGCAGAGCTAGTTCACACATACATCGCCATCTCACTGCCTATCTGTATCAGGTAAAACAGGTACATTGCTTGTATTTCCCTTGGTGTACCTTCTGGGTGAATCAGTGTCCCAACACTTTTTACATACTTCTATACTTGATTGGTCAAGAAGCACACACATCTGTGTGAGTTAAACAATTTTATTTACATTCAGAGGATGAAGACTGGACCAGTGCTTGGCCATACATGCCCACATTGCATGGATGCCCGTTGGAGGGCCAGACAGAGTCATTTGGTGGTAACAGGTCCAAGGGTAGAGGTATAGTTCAGTCTGCAGGCTGATTGCAGTGGCATTGGCAAGAAAAAAGTGATATGGCAGTCCTTGTGGTGGTCCAAGGTGATTTTCGGAGGACAGTGGAAGACAGTGCAAGGATATCTTCCGTGGCATGATACTAAGCCCGGCACCAAGGAGAAAACTGGCCTTTTCGCGCCGATGGATGCTACCGCTTTCTCC
Organism: Calotriton arnoldi; assembly: GCA_963921515.1. NCBI lineage: Eukaryota > Metazoa > Chordata > Amphibia > Caudata > Salamandridae > Calotriton > Calotriton arnoldi. The sequence goes on along the minus strand of CAWUFW010015402.1, from coordinate 67,846 downwards.
TTCGCACAAATGCACTATCATCCTCCTCTTCGTCCTCTGATGTGTCATGTACCTCACATGTGGGTGGTGGTATAGTGGGTGCAGCACTGTGAGGCACTGACACATCAGGTGGCGGAGCTGAGGAGGTGGAAGCAGCAGCAGCATTCATCGGCGCCAGACCTTGTGGCAGCAATGAAGTTATGAGCAGGTGCAGGGCATGATAGATCCCTGCAACATTGCGCTGGTGTGCGGCCCTGGCAGCCATATCTTGTGCCTGCATCTGCTCCATGCTCTCCATTATCCGACAGATGTTGGCCAAATCCTGGCTGACATTGCTGGAGCCACTCTGACCAGACAGTTGTTGTTGTCTCTGAATCATGACTCCGGCAATGTCAGCCATGGACCGTTGGAGAGCATCGAGCGGGCTGTAGGTGTCCGTGATCTTCTGCATGTGGTCCCGGATGGGACTCAGACACCCACGTATGGCCTCAAGTTTGTCCGCCAGGCTCTCGAACCCCACCCGCACCTGTTCCACCATCTCCCACTGGACCTCTAGCACACGGCGTTGGGAGGCCAGGTGTGGGTCCTCGAGGTCCTGCGAGGCAGCTGTGGTGGGTGGTGCTTGCTGCGGGTTGGTTTGTGCAGGGGGTGGGGTTGCCACAATGCTGCTGGGTTGCCCTGCTCCTGGAGGTGGGGTGCTGAGGGAGTCTAGCAGCTGTTGGAGTTCTTCCTGATTGATGGTGTGGTAATCCTCCTCGTCATCAGGGAAGATTGGGCCAGTCTGTCCAGGAGGTGATGTCGCTCCCTCTGCAATGTGATAGGGGAGATACAGTTTAACAGTGTTTGTCATGTACAATCATGCATTGGATGAGTTTACAAGCAGACTGCAGGACAGTGTCCAACTCATCAGAGAAACGAGGAAAAAAGCGATTGAAGACAGAATCTCCACCCACGCGCACAACAGCAAGGAACTCTTCAGCATCATCAAGGAGTTCGCCCAACCCACTAGCGAGTCTACCGACATCCCTCCCTCACAAGACCTCTGCGACAAACTCAGCATCTTTTTCCACCACAAAATCAAGAGCATCTACGACAACTTCGACGAAGACAACCAACACACTGAACCCTCACCAACCACCCCCGACACCCGGAAACCAGCGATTGACGACTGGACAGCCCTCACCACCGAAGACACACTGAAGACAATGAAGTCAATCCACTCAGGGGCCCCCACGGACCCCTGCCCCCACCACATCTTCAACAGAGCCGCCGACACCATCGCACCCATGCTCCGCCACACCATCAACCGCTCCCTGGCGACCGCCTCGTTCCCCGACGACTGGAAACACGCCGAGGTCAACCCCCTCCTAAAGAAACCCTCAGCGGACCCCACCGACCTCAAAAACTACAGACCCATCTCCCTGCTCCCGTTCCCAGCGAAAGTCATCGAGAAAGCCATCAACAGCCAACTCGCCACATTCATTGAAGAACACAACATCCTCGACTCCTCCCAATCCGGCTTCAGAAAAAACCACAGTACGGAAACCGCCCTCCTCGCCGCAACATACGACATCCGCACCCTACTGGACAAAGGAGAAACAGTAGCCCTCATCCTCCTCGACCTATCAGTGGCGTTCGACACAGTCTCCCACCGCACCCTAATACGCAGACTCTACAATGCAGGAATCCAGGACAAGGCCCTCGACTGGATCCGCTCCTTCCTCTCCGGCAGGACGCAGCGGGTCAGACTCCCCCCTTTCCTCTCGGACCCCACACCTACCACCTGCGGAGTCCCCCAGGGCTCCTCCCTCAGCACGACGCTCTTCAACATCTACATGGCTCCACTCGCCCCCATCGTCAGAACCTACGGACTCAACATCGTGTCATACGCAGACGACACCCAGCTCATCCTCTCCCTATCCAACGAGCCCAACACCGCCAGACGCAACTTTCGAGAAGGCATGGAAGCCGTCGCCAAATGGGTGAAAACCAGCTGCCTACAACTAAACACCAACAAAACAGAAGTACTCATCATGGGCCCAAACCCCGATGCCTGGAGCGACACCTGGTGGCCCCCCGCCCTCGGAAACCCGCCAACCCCCACGGACCACGCACGCAACCTGGGAATCATCCTGGACTCCGAGCTCAAAATGGACCGCCAGATCAACTCTGTCTCGTCTTCCTGCTTCCACACCCTCCGCCTCCTTCGTAAGACCTTCAAATGGATCCCCCTCGAACACCGAAAGACCGTCACTCACGCCCTGGTCACCAGCAGACTCGACTACGGCAACGCACTCTACGCCGGGATAAACAAAAACCTCACCCGCAAGCTACAGAACATCCAGAACGCCGCCGCAAGACTGGTCCTCAACCTGCCAAAACACTGCCACATCTCCCAGCACCTGCGCACACTCCACTGGCTCCCTGTCGAGGCGAGAATCACCTTCAAGATGCTCACCCACGCACACAAGGCCCTCCACGGCACCGGACCAGCATACCTGAACAGCCGACTCAAATTCCACACACCCCAAAGGACCCTACGATCAGCCCAGCTCTCCTACGCCGTGGTCCCCCGCACCAGAAAGACCAGATCGGGAGGCCGCTCCTTCTCCTTCCTCGCGGCCAAAGCATGGAACGCCCTTCCGCTCCACCTCAGACAGACAACATCGCTCCCCATCTTCGCAAAAACCTCAAAACCTGGCTCTTCGACAGACCCCCTCCTTGATGGATGGAACCTGCACCCCCCCCCCCCTCCCCACCCCTCGCGCCTTGAGACCCTTACGGGTGAGTAGTCGCGCTTTAACAAACCCCTGATTGATTGATTGATTCATACTGTTTTGGAGGAGATGCCTATTTGTTGCAGGATAGTGATGATTTTGAGGACATTGCGGATGTGATGTTGTAGTTGTACATTGTCATCTCACAGTTTCCAGCTATGACAAATGTGATTGTACAATATCTACACACAAGCGTCACAAGTTGTGTCCTCTGTACATTTGTATGAGTAATGCAATTTGGGCCACATAGTAGTCAATGTTGATGAGCTCAGATTTGTCTGTGTGTGCACTGCATTGTGTGATGGTGGTACCTGCAGCTTTGGTTTAGCTGCCTGTTATACCTTTCAGGCAGTGAGCCTTTCAGTTCTGTGCATTTACAATGCTGGGATGAGGCAAACTGGGTGGAATATGGGTCTTGGTCAGAGTTGGGAGAGTTGTGCATTGTTTGACATCAAATGTCTTGTTTACGTCAGGGGTTGTATGTACACGAGGATGTGTCAGACTGTGACTTGCTTGTTTAAGGATGTTGTCCACACTCAGCCACCTCAGTGAGGTGGCCTGCACCATGTTAATTTGTTGGGCCTGCAGGCATGCTATTCATCATGCACTGTCACTTGCCTTGTCACTCTGGCTCACGGACACGCAGCATTGCAGGGTATTGCACATGTGCATGTGTTTTGTGCAAGTATAGTTATGTGTGAGTAGGGCACCCTTTCGGCACATTAGCAATGAGAGCTTACTTGCTGTATCAACATGTGCTGCACTATGTAGTACACATGGACATCCATGTTGCTTTGTCTTTTGTGATTTGTCTTGTGTGCATGTCGTCCTTCATGTTTTTTCTTGCATGCATTACTTACTGCCATCCGTTTGGCTTACCCGTTGTGAGTATGGTTGGGCGTGAGTTTCGATTGTTGTTGCTGTCTGAGGAGACAGGGGTATGTTATCAAGAAAGTGGCAGGGAGAGGCGTTAGACATCTTGGCTTCACGGCTCTCGCCACCACTTTGGTAACGCCAGGCTGCACCATGTTGACAAGGATATGGTGCAGCCTGGCGTTTCCCCCTGCGATGGCACTAATTTACACAGCTTAGCGCCAGCGCAGGCACCCTTGCACCAGAGTGCAAGGGTGTCTGCGAGCAGGGAGGTTTGTTAATGTGTAGGAAGCAGTTCCTTCCTGCACATGAACAAACCTAAGAAGGCATTTTGTAACTTTCATGTGTGCTGCTTCGTGCAGCACACATGGAAGTTACAAATTGGCATTTTGAAGTACGGTTTGTTCATGTACAGGAAGGGACACCTTCCTGGTCCCTTCCTGTACATGAACATACCATGGTATTTTGCTTTTTCCATGTGGGCTGCACAAGGCAGCACACATGACACAAGCAAAAACAAGGAGATTTAATGCATTTCTCCTAGCTTTGCAACCTTAGGCCCAGGATTTTTCTGGTGTTAAGAACAGCACTGCCACCTATTCTCGCATAACTTGATAATGGATGGCAGCGTCAACTTCAATGGGTGTTGTGGTGGGACGCCCACCACAACACCCACTGCACGCCCCTTTTCACACAAAGTTTAGCGTGAAAGGGGCCCTATTCTCAAGGCAGCGTGAAGCCACTTAACGTGGCTTTAAGCCACATTAACAGGCACATGCATCAAACTCACAAATACCGATTCCTAATTTGCGATAAACAAGGAATCGCAAATTAGAAATCTCTATCCGCTATGCATGAAGCCATTCGCGCAAATCTACCGAATCGCAAAACATCGCAAAAACTAATTGCGAGTAGCCAAAAGCAAAGCGCAAATACAGAAAACCACCTGTTGCGAAATCCCTATTAGCGACCTCGCAAATAGCGATTTCGCAATTAGCGAAATCGCAAAAAGCGTGTCGCTCTGGAAACATGCTGATGACATCACAACCAGGAAGTCAGCCAGCCCATGCTTCATTCAATGCCCAGAGGAGGAGAGAGGAGGAAGCAGAGTACTGGAGGTGAGCTGAGACAACACCCAAGATTGTTACCTGCAACTCACTGTGCACCAGGATGGGGAAGGCAACATCAGGGGATAGTGCCACGCCCAGAAAGAGGAAGCTAAAATTCAGTGAGAGAGAACTTGAAAATCTCATTGAGGGGGTGTCCAGAAACCATGACAAGCTCTTTGGAAAATTGTCCCTGAAAGTGCCTGAGGCTGAAAAAAGGAGGATCTGGCTGCGCATCAAGAGCACGGTAAATGCAGTGGGAGTCACACACCGCAGCATTGACGACCTAAAAAAGAGGTGGTACGACCTAAGAAGCCGTGCCAAGGAACGTATCGCAGAAAGGCTGAAGGAGGCAAGGGCCACAGGAGGGGGCACATCCACAGTACCCAACAACACAGCCCTGGAGGACCTGGTGGAGGCGACAATTCAGCCTGAGGCAGTGGTGAGAGTAACCCAGCTGGACACATCCGGGGCGGCAAGTACCTCACAAGGTAAGATGCATGCAACAATACAGTTCTACGTAATGTTCAGTGGTGCACATACCCCCAGGCCAACCCCAGTGTACAGTTCAGAATCCAGTCCACGTTTTCCCTCATACACCCAATGCATCATGGGAGTTGTAGGCATGTCAGTCAAGTGGGCATTCCAACACAACACTGGCAAGCAAAACACGCCAACACTGCATGGCAGTCAGTGATTTAATGTGAGCCAAGTATGCATAATGTTACACAATGGGAAGGCGTACACATATTAACATTGCACTGTTTCACATCACAGACGCAGCTGAGCTGGACTCGGAAGACAGTGACTGCCTACATATCTCTGAGACTCCTGCTGAGACAGATGTGGAGACTCCAGATGCCCCAGCATGTACACCACCCGCACCCACCAAACGCAGGGCCCATATCCCTTCACTGCAGCCCATGGAATCTGAGGTGGCCCCTGAACCCACCCCAGCAACCAGCCAGCCTCCTGTGACCACACCACCTACACCACAGGCACTGGTCCAACGTGGGCAGAGGCGCAGTTCAAGGGCCTGCATTGCTGTGCAGGAAGACCAGTGTCCAAACGTGGTTGCTGGCGTGGAGTCACAGATGTTACGCGTGCAGCGCCTGCAAGCAAGACACATGGGCTCAATACAGCTACAAATATCCAAACTGGCAAAGAACATCAGCCTAATGACAGACAGTGTGCATGCACAGACAACAGTGTTTGTGGAGGGGAATAGCCAGACCAACGCAAGCATTCAGGAGCTCACCAAGGCAATGCTTGCGGGCCAAAGCACAAAGAGGAGAAGGCATCGCCAGAGCATGATGTGCATGTCAGCCTATACCAGGGCCAATAACAAGCTCTGCAACACCACTGCGCAGCTGGCACGTCACTCCGTGGCCATGCAAATAGATCTGGGCCATTACTGTGGGGATGTTGCTAGGGCCCTAGGACAAGTGACCACCGCCGTGGAACAGCTCCAGGCTGGTACTGTTGGTGGCAGCAACTTGACAGGGGAGGAGGGGAGTGAGGAGGCTTCCAGTCTTAGCAGCCTTTCGATGCCAGTGACCACTACCAGGAGGCGCAGTTCGCGCAGCTCAAACCCTTCGGTTGCGCATCATGGTGATGTGGCCGATGCAGGCGAAAGGCGTCTGGGTGTGCGTGGCAGGAAGCGCTAGCCAGGCATATTCTCCTCAGTTTGGCCATGGTGACTTAACCATGGTCAATTACAGCCTAATGATTGCTAACCAGCACATGGTATTGTTTATTTAACGTTATTCACCTATGCAATCATAGTTATGATTAGCACACATCTCTGTGTGGCTACCCATTGATACATGGGCTCATGTTAATAAATACTTTCATGGTCAGCATCTAGGTGTCATGGCTCATTATTCCCTACCTCAGAAATAATGTTGGGTGATGTCTGCACGTCTCCTCTGCCCTTCTGCTGTGTTTGCCACATGCGCCTGTCGGAGTTGTGCGGGTGGTTGGTTGTCGCCATCAGACTCACTGTCGGACACCTCGATGTGTATGCCTCTCCTGGTGGCAATATTGTGCAGAATGGCACATGCAGCCACGATCCGGCAGCATGTCTCTGGACGGAACTGCAGGGCTCCACCAGTTTTGTGCAGGATGCGGAAGCGGCTTTTAAGTATTCCAAAAGTGTGTTCTATCACATTCCGTGTGCTGATGTGTGCAGCATTATACCTCCGCTCATGTGGTGTTGATGGGTTGAGGAATGGCGTCAGGATATAGTTACGCACGGCGTATGCGCTGTCACCTACAGGGTGGAAAGCAAAGGGTTAGCCACAGTAATGCATTTTCATTTGTTTGATTAATGTAGCGAATAGATATATGTGTGTACCCAGCAGATGTCCTTCTCCAAATTCACCCCTGAGCAGACGCGTGTGGATGCCACTGTGTCGGAAGATATAGGAGTCATGGGTGCTCCCAGGAATCATGTCCGTAATGATGTGCTTAGCATTGCACACTACTTGCACATTGATAGAGTGATATGATTTCCTGTTCCGGAAGATGTATTCATTCACTGCTGGGGGACAAATAGGGACATGCGTGCAGTCTATGCAGCCAATCACATGAGGGAATTGGGCTACCTGGTAGAAGTCCAGTTTTGTCTTATTCAACTCCTGGGGGGTTGTGGGGAAGCTGATGTGGGTGTGGATCCTTGTCATCATGGCGTCAAGGAATGTTTTGGAGAAGCGTGAAAATGAGCTCTGTGATACACCTCCAGCTACAGCTACCACCCCCTGGAAACTGCCAGAGGCAAGTAGGTGCAGGCAACATAGGACCTGTACATGTGCGGGGATAGCATGGGTCCTACGGGTCTGACGCTGCATTAAGGGTTCTAATTCAGCAATTAGGTGCATGATCATTGCACCGTCCAGCCTGTACTTATCGTATATCTCATCCTCAGTTTGGCCCAGCAATGTGATGCGCACTCTGAAGATCCTCTCCTCTATCCGCCTTCTGCGCTGCCCTGCTGCATGGATCCTCATCCTCCTCACCATCACGTAGAGTGCAGCCATTGTGGAAGGCTTCATGGGCCTTCTGAGTCTGTTTAAATAGGTTTACGATTGGTTGCACCTGATTTTTTTTTTTTTTTACTTTACCACCTGATTGTGATTCCCCTTAATCTGCACTTGCAAAATAGCGATTTCCCGGATATTCGCTATTTGCGAATTTACATGCATAGGGTTGTGAATCCTTAGGAACTAATCGCTATTAGCGGTGGCTGTTGTGGGACTCGCTAATAAGGATTCGCTTTTGGGGTTCTCGCATTGATTGCGAGTCCTTATTTTTGCGAAAGTGTTGGATTTTGCGGAAATGGGTTGATGCATTGGGAAGTGTTGGTTAGCGTTCGCAAGCGGCCTTTTTTAGCGAATCGCTGTTTTTGCGAGCCCGTTTTTGCTTGATGCATGTGCCTGATAGTGACTTAACGCTGCCTGGATAATGGTGCGCTGACCCTATCGCCACTCCAACATCACAAATGAGTGACGTTGTGGTGGCGATAGGGGCTTGATAATATGCCCCATAGTGTCAACACCCGTTACCCTTAAGGTTGAGCCCACGTGTGGTGTGCAAGTGGTCAGTTTTCTGATGTATGTGCATTTCATGATGCCTATTTATGGTGCTCAGGCCTGGTCACCGCCACCCTCACAAGAGATGCAAATGTGCGGGTGATGTGTGTTTGTGTATGTGCCACGCAGCTGCTGACATGGATGATACCTGCTGTCCTGGTTCTGGTATTCAATGCCTCGCTTATCGTGTGGGTGATGACTACCTGACTGCATATTTGTTCACTGACACAGTTGACTTACCAAACGGTTACGTTGACTTGCACATGATGGTGTGATGGGCAACTCACGTCAGGACTGATGTGGAAGGCTGTTTTCTGTATGGCAGATGGGTACACTTGGGGCTGGAGGAGTGCAATTTTACATAAAGGTTGAGGGTGGCATTTGGGCGTTTGTCATTATTTGTTTAAAATTTGCTATTCTTGCTTGTTGTCATACTTTGGCAGTGATACAGCTTTACAGGCACATTGTGGTTGAGCGAGTATGTCACACAGACAAGGCATGCAGTACATATTTGTGTGACACGTTCCTGATCTGCATTGTCCATGTACTGTGGTGTTGTAGGCATGTACCCCTGCTCATTGTATTCCATCGCCCTTTGAGTGAAGTGTGCTGTTAGTGTGCATTTTTGGATGTGCAACTTTTATCCAGCGGCCTACATGGTCAATTTGTTGTGACATTGCATGTGTGTGTGGAATGCACACTCACTAGATGTTTCCCCACTAGGTGTACACCGGACTGCATCTCATGAACAGGCAAGGGGGCACATTGCCTGGAAATGCAGGTGATGTCAGATTTTCCCCCTTGCCACATCACCACACACATACAAATTGCCAGCACAGGGACACATCTCTCTCTGACGCCAAAATGCGGATGCACTGCGAATGTGACTGGTCATGTGCACGATAAGGCATGCCACCACCAATGTCAGCACACCTGCAGCATAGTGCACATGTGTTTGAGTAGTGTGCAGGGATGTGCATGAGCATATAGGTGGACTTTACTGCGCATACACAACCTTGCACACTACTCAGACACATGTGCACTATGCTGCAGGTGTGCTGACATTGATGGTGGCATGCCTTATCATGTACATGACCAGTCACATTCACAGTGCATCCGCATTTTGGCGTCAGAGAGAGATGTGTCCTTGTGCTGGCAATGGGAATGTGCGTGGTGATGTGGCAAGGGGGCCATTTTGCCACCCTGCCGCATCTCAAGTTGTTGTGCCACTTTATCATTTGATGTAGCACTTAAGGAGTGGTCTGACGTTGATCTTGGACTATGTTGGGCTTCCTTTTCTGTGCACATTTAGAAGTCTGTGTGCCCACCAATGTGTGTCATGCAATGTGTTGTTTGAGAAGGGTGATATGTCCCTGTGCCACCATGGACAGGGGTATCTGGGACATGATCCACAGTAATTGTGGGTATGCACTTCAATTTATTTAATTGTACATGGGTGCCACTGGCCCGATCCACCACCGTCCCCCCCGTCCCTGGTTGATGCTCACCCTGGTGTTGTTGTGTCTGGTCACGTTCAGCAGTATCCTGGCCCGCAACTCCAACCACCGTCTCCTCACTGAGGACTCGGGACACCTGCTCCTCCAACTCATCCATCTCCTCCTGTGGTGCTGGACTCCCACCTCCAGTCTGCTTCGCTGCTCTCAGGTTGGCTGCTAGTTTCTCCTTGGTTTGGCGCTTGGTATCATGCCAGCGTTTCTTGCAATAATCCACTGTCCTCCTCCTCTCTCTGACTGCATTCACCTTGGACACAATGTCCTGCCATATTTCTTTTTTTCTTGCCATTGTTACTGTGGAGGTGACAAACAGTTCTTGTTGGTGTTCAGTCACCTCCGCAATCAGGACCTGGTTTTCCTGCTTGCTGAACTTGGGATTCCTCTTCCTCTTGGCCTTCACATCGGTCTCTGGCTGGTCCTCCTGGGTATTTGTGGGGTTGTTGGTGGCCTCTGCACTGGTCCCAGCTTCATCCATTGCTCCTCTGGTATTTTCCATTTTTTTTTTTCTGCTTGGTGGGCCTTTTATAGTGCATTTTGCCGCTGAATGCTTAAAATGCAGGCCTGGTGCTAATTAGCGATAGGATTCTGTCGCTGATTGGCCCATCGCCACTTTTTTTACGTTAGCGTGAGGGTTTTTATCGCCGTCACGCTAAATCTATCGCCGTCCATTTCTGCCGGAAAAGGTAGCTATCGCCTGTTAGCGGCGTGTTGCTAATACGCTGCTAATGCGGCGATGGATTCCGGCGTTCGGCGGTGATAAACAAACTCACGCTAAACGCGGTTAGTGATAAATATCGCCATTTGTTGCTAATATCCCCCTTAGGGGCATATTCACAAGGCAATATCGCCGCTTTAGCAATATTTTTATCGCAAAATTCACAAGCTGTCACTTTTAAACATCTCCACTTCTGTCAGCGTTAAATAACGCTAATGATATGCAAGGGAGGCGTTCCCTTGCAAAATCTGACGTTAACCCAACATTGCCCTATTCACAAGGGGACTCCTTATTTTAAGATGACCCAAAAAAGTGGCTTTAACTGCAACTAGAGGCAGTTCTTTAAGACCAGAAAAAATCAGGTCTTAAAATGGAGATAACCATTGAGGCCGCAGTTCTGCAGGTTTTGTTGCTGGACCGCGCTGCAAGCAATGTTGCTGCGCTGCCCTGCCACACAATTACAGGGCAGGACTGCGCACCATCAATAAGATAGCGCGCATTCCTGTGCCCCAGTCATGAAAAGTGTTGCAGCGCTGCGACAAGACAGCATTGCAACACTTCTCACTACGCCCTTCATTTCGACAGCATGGATGCGCTGTACTCACTGGACAGTGCTCCATGATGCAAGTAATGACAGTTACGTCAGGAATCCTGACATATCTGTCTGCGCTAAAGTCATGCATTGCTGCAGTTGTGTCACAATCATGACGCAACTCCAGCAATGCATGGGGCCAGCCTATCCCTGTGGCACTGCGTCACCCTCACGCCTGCCATCAGGCAGGCAGAAGGTACTGACGCAGTGCAGTTCATGAGGGGTGCCCGAATGTCGACGCAGTTGGAGATCCATCTGTGGCGGTTGTGTACTGCGGTGTCATCGTTTGGAAGCAGTGGCGGAGTGTTGGTGCTGAGAGAGTTGACGAGACGTCCAACGGTGGCCTTGATCCAGCTGCGAGGGGTTGCGATGATGGCGTTAGCATCCAGTGGGCAAGGGAAGATGTGATGTATCCAATGATTGTTGGTCCAGGTAAGTCCGGTGTTGTTGCTGAAGTTGGAGCTCCCGCTTGCGGCGGTGACGTGCTCGACCGTGTGTCCTGCTATGTGGCCTGTTGATGTGAGTTGCTGCTTGCGTCTGATGTTGGTGATCTTCCCCAGAAGGCGATGGTGTCCTGGTCACTGGGTTTGTCCAGGTGGAACTTGAGATCACATAGTAGGATGTCGTCGGTGGATGGGAGATCCTGGGGTACAATGAGGTCAACAATGGTATATGAGAATGGGGGTCCAATGTCCGGGGGTTCTGCACATGAGTGTGCCGCAGTGGATGTGCTTGGGCTTTGTCCGGATCTGGGAGTTGAGGTGGTACATGGTCACCCTTGGGTCATTAGAGTGCGTGGTCAGACGGAGTGTGCCTCTGTAGGTGATGGCAATGCCTTGTCCTTGAAGGGCGTGCTGCTCCTTTCGGGTGATAATGCATTCGTCAGTGATGGCGATGGCGATGTCCGGTCCGGAGCAGATATTGGTCCTGGCAGGCGAGGTGGCGTCTAGGGTTGATGGCGAGGAGGGTGCTGGCGTCGTAGCGGTGGAGTGTCCAAGAGGAAGGCTCCTTGTTGCTGAGCGCAGTCCAGGGGCAGACGGACGCAGACGGGCCAGGCTATGGTTTGGCTTTGGTATGGGAGACGTCCAGTACAACGCAGGCAGTACATCATTAACTACGCAACTCAAACAACGCAGGTGCCTTTACATCGCATTTGAGTACAACACATGGTGAGGTCAGTAATGGGGCAATTTAAATTATTTTGTGTGGGTATGGGTATCGAATGTCGGATTTGAAATTTTGTTTGTGCAAATGGTGTAAAATATGATTTTTGGGGTGTGATTTGGGGTAAAATATGAATTTTGGGGTAAAATATGAATTTTGGGGTGTGCAATTGGGTCAATATTGAGTTTTGGGTGTGTATTTGGGGCTCAAAATAAAATTCCTGTGTTAACTTTTGGGATTGGGGTGCAAAGGTTAGTTTAGTGTTGCACTCACTGGATTGGGAATAGTGATGTTCATGTCTCCGCAATGCAACACCTAACCTACTGTTGCAATGTGCCTAGAATTAGTATGCATTGGAATAGAATGCAAAGTCATGTAATGCGTTGTAACTACTGATGTGCCTTTGGCACATGAGTGTTAGTACCGCTGTGCATGTGCGCACAGCGTCCGCCATTGAGAAGTGCTGGGGGGGGGTGATGGACAGCTGTGAGGTGGTAAACGCCGGAAAGAATACTGGATGGTGCCCGGACACGGGGATGTGTGTGTGAGCGGGTGTCGTAAATATTGTAATGAGGGAAGTCCTACCTCGATTGCGCATCAATGTTTACCGCCACAGATCATCGAATCCACAGCTCCTCCACATCCCACTCCAGGCTCCAGACGCAGGACCAGCGAGGTATCAAGGGTCCAGACGAAGGTCCAGCGAGGCATCATGGCTCTCATCCTGGTCATCCTGGATGTTGGCTGGCTTGCAGGGGTTGTTGATGTGTGCTGCACTTGTCCCTGTCTGCTACATTCTGCATGTTATTGTATTTTATCATATGCCTATTTCACACTCACAGGAATGCCCACACGTGGCCGTCAGGGGGTGGCAAAGTCACATTACTTACTAGTAATCTTCAGTACTCTCAGTTCTGCTTGTCCTTGTTCCAGACATTTCTTCATGAGGTGGATTCCACCTCCAGAGACAGGAAAACTTTATGAAATGCTCCTAGTGCAAGCTCCGCCCACCATTATATGGATGCTGTAAGAGCATTGTCATTGCTAGTATCCTACTGTCTCTACCAAACATCTGTCAAAGGCCTCAATAGTGAGGGAGGTGGGCGGGGAGGACTGTGTGTACCTGGACCCCGGGAGCCAACAAGTGCACCGATGCAGTGACGTGATCACCCACCGCCATGCTCTCACCTGAGCTAATCACCTTCTAGAACTTAGGGTTTCGCAGTAGCACTACAGCCGCCATCACTAGCTTATATTTACATAGGCTTTTACAGTTAAATGCGCAGAAATGATTTCGAAATGGACTTCAACGTTTTTCAAGTTAAACAAATGCTTTGTGTGTGTGTTTTTCCCTCCGTGAATACAATTCACGTTTAAAGGCGCTTTATTGTTAACTGACCACTGTAGAAGACATGTTACCTCCAAGTATGTGTCATAGAAGAAAGCAGGTCTCATCTCAGCACTATTTATACTGCCAGTGTGGAGGTAGCGCCTAGTGGAATTGTTCCTCACTTAAGAGAAAGGCTGGAGGGAGGCTACTGCCCGTGATGCAGCGGCTCCTGGCTCTGATGAGGGAGAGGCTGCGACTGAGTGTCTGCTGTCTCTGGGGGAGACGCCCCTGTCTGTCACGGAGAGGCTGTGGTGAAGGGTCTGTTTACTGTCTATGACGGAGAGGCCCCTGTCTCTCAGTGAGAGTCTGTGACGGAGTGTCTGCTGTCTATGACGGAGAGGCTGCAGTCTGTGACGGAGAGGCTGCAGTCTGTGTCTGAGAGGCCGCAGTCTGTGACGGAGAGGCTGCAGTCTGTGTCTAAGAGGTCGCAGTCTGTGACGGAGAGGCTGCAGTCTGTGATGGTCCTGACCTCAGACTGTGGCCTGTGGCCTGGACAGCTTAACTACCGCCAGCCACACCGGGGAGCTATCTGTTTAGTTACAAAGTCATTATTACTTGATAACTTGGCTTATGGGTGAAAATGGGACCTGGAATCACGACGGATAACATTTTAGAAAAAGCCCAGGGTTCAATTGTTGAAAGCTGGGACATTAGGGCCAGCATTTAGGACGGACCACGGCTCCCAGTGTTACTCTAATATACGTGTTATTTTTAGTAAATGTCTGGGAGGGCTGACACCAGGTGACCTCTGACTTATCTTAGACCTTTCTGCAGCATTTCAAGGCAGAGCCTGCACACAGGGAGGCTCCATGCACTATTTTGTAGATTGCATAGCGTGTGTCCACATGTGTAGCACCATACTTACTGAGCTCACAATGAGGCGCTTTGATTGCCTTATATTTAAGAGCGGTCGGTTAATAAGTCAGTACCCTTTCAAATAATTAGAAAACAGTTCTTGGCAATAATACGGGGGCGATTAATCTTCTGCATCACTCAGGGCGTAAACACATCTCTTTGTCTGTTCACAACTTTATATTAACATTTGTTTAGAAGTAACCACATAAAATACATACTGAAGAGGATAAAAAATGAAGAAAACATTAAAGACAATGGCCAGGGAGACAAAAAAAAACAGGCGATCAACAATACGAGGCACTGCGGGGCATATCCACATGGCAATATCGCCGGGAGTGATGATGCGACTTTTCTGGCGATAATGTGCAGTTTGCCAGGTATCGCCGCCTAACGCTGGATTTGACATCGCAATCGTGATGATTTTATCGTTGGTTTTCACACCCCTTTCCTGTTACTATCGCCATGTAGCGTGGGCTTGATAATACCACGCTAACATGGCGATAATAATCCGGGTTAGGCGGCCTTAACTTTTCTGTCGTTGACGGACGATGGCGATAGTTATCGCCCGTCATTGTGAATATCCCCCTTAGAAAGAATTAAAAACGTGAAGTTAGGCTGCAAATAAAATTCTAATTAGATTTGAAACCGGGTGATATGTAACCAGAGAGACTATTTTATTACACCCCATTGTCTCTCACTGCAGTCACCTTGCTGTTTACATATGTCAAAATGTGTATGTACAAATGTAAAAATGGGTAACGTGTCTAATTCTTGGTTCATTTGTCAGGCGAACTTCAAACAACCTGAACATTCAAGGGGGCATATTCTCAAGGACTTATCGCCGATTTATCGGCACTTTAGCGCCGCAAAAGTGGCAATAGATTTTTCGCCCTATTCTCAAGCTGGTGCAAACTGCCGAAATCGCCAGTTTTCCAGCGATAGCTGCCGCAAAAAACATTGTCACGGATGAGAGCGACAACTAACGCTAATGATATGCAGAGTAGGCGTTCCGTGCAAAAACACACGAAAACACCACTTCGCGATATTCTCAATGACCAGCCAGATCGGAGAAGCGATCCAAAAACAGGCGATAAGGCGCGTTAGTAGCAGGGATTTAACACCTGCCTATTACTGGTGCTAAGCAGGACGACAACCTGCAGTAGAAAGGGAGCCCAGCCCAGAGCCACATCTGAAGACCAACAGATGCCATGGAGCCAACGATCATGCAGCTTGGAGACCCAAGAGGGCCACAACACCCACCACCACCACCCCCAGGACCCCCCCCCGGACCACCCCCCACCGGACTACCACCTAGGCAGCGCAGAAGAAGACAGCGGACGTTCCTAAAATGCACCAGCCTCAGACACTCAACGCCAGAGGATGCCATTGCCCACTACAGGCCCAAAAGGACAACCATCCTCCGCATCCTGACCCACATTGCCCACAGGCTGACAGTGCCAACACAGCGGAGAACCAACATCCCTCCGCAGACAAAGCTGCTGGCTGTGCTGCACCTGTTGGCCCCTGGTACCTTCCAACCAACAACTGCCAGAGTCGGAGGAGTCTCACAGCCAGCCCTATAAAAGTTCCTCACACCTGTCTTGGATGCATGTCCACAAAAGCAACGGCGGGCCCCTGTATCCGCACCACACACAAGTTCCAATTTGTAGTGTTCCTGCGCAACCAACCCCAACGCCAGCCGTTGCTTGACGCCTGTGTGCCCCAGATCCAAGATTGTAGTCACTGAAATGGGGGTGCGCCAGGTCATGAAGTCCAGTAGTCAACAGTAGTGGAAAAACAGTTCTTTATTACAAATACATAAATCAACAATACGAAAAGCTCAGCCAACGCGTTCCATTCCCAACGGGGAACTTCATCAGGGCAACGTGTGGATTCAATTAACTGCATATGCTACGGGAACTCCCCTATACAATTCCATATTCCAAAAGTCAGTATTCAGAAACCTGTTGGATAAATGGTGACAATGGTCAAGCATCCGCATAGTCGCAAACGTAATCTGGCACAGTGCATTGCACTTGGACAAACCGGAATGCTGACAGGCATGATAAATCCTGCACAAAAAGACCGTAACAGAAGTTCGTGTGGTCGTAACCTCCATAGGAAAGAAAAGGAAGGTTACGACCATACGAACTTCTGTTACGGTCTTATTATGCAGGATTAATCGTACCTGTAAGCATCACGGTTTGTATCAGCTTGATACCCCTGCACCTTCACTTCCCCCACACTGCGCAAGAACAGCTGGAGACCAAGCAAGAGAACTACGCCATAGCTGGCTTCCCGCACGTGTTGGGGGCAATTTACTGCACACATGTACTACTTGTGCCCCCTGCCGACACTGCACACAATAACCACAACAGAAACCACACGCATTCCATCAATGTGCAGGCAAAAGTGGACCACCGAGGCCTGTTCACGAATGTCGTCACAAACTTCCCAGGCAGTGTGGAAGACCTTGGACATGTAGCTTTGTCGTCCCCCCCTGTAAGCATGAGCGGAGTGGCCTTGGCCGGCGTATGTCGTGAATAAATAGCCCGGGGCTCTGGGCGTGGTTCAGTTCCGGGATGGCCACCAAAGTAACTACTGCGTGTGTCTCTGTGTCCGCCATATCCTGTCCATAGGTCTACACACACATGGCCGACCACCCTCAACGGCCAGATTTACACTAGAGACAAAGTGGCTACGTCTCAAGCCAACCCGCGCACATCTCGTCATCGCATGCAGGGTTGTGTCTGCCAGGGCGGCGCCCCCCACCCAGCCACAAGGCCGCCGCTGTGACCGGTGGTGACTGCACGATCCTGTGCACCTGCTGCAGCCCTGGTCCCCAGACCGGTCCGCCGCCCAGCGATGACTGGCCGCCCCTGCGCACCCAGGACTCAATGCTCACCTGTCGCCACCAGCGTGTCTCCAAGAGGGCCCACCACGTGCCGGTGCAACCTCCTCAGCCGATCGCTGGATTCCACGCCACAGGCCCCCAGCGCACCATGCGTCTCCGCACCGCGGAGTCATGTGTGTGCTGACTGCTGCCTTCGGCATACACTGCGGTCCAGCAGGGCTCTCAATTCAAATCGAATCTTGATTGGCAGGACGGCGTATCGAGGTCTACGCATCATCGCAGGCTGCACACCCGCTCAGCTCTTCAGGTGCCCCTACCTCAGTGCACCGCAAGTCATCGTCCCGTGGCGGTAGGCCCGTGCCGGCCGCAGTGCATCGGGTGCCACCAACTCTGTGCACCACAAGTCATCGTCCCGTGGGGTTAGGCCCGTGCCGGCCGCAGTGCATCGCGTGCCACCAACTCTGTGCACCGCAAGTCATCGTCCCTTGGGGGTAGGCCCGTGCCGGCCGCAGTGCATCGGGTGCCACTAACCCAGTGCGCCACAAGTCATGGCCCCTTCATGATTGAGTCTCATGTCACCTCAGGCTTTGGGGAATGTGATGTGGTAGGCCCCTTTTATTGGCAGGGTCACATGTCCTTTGACGCCTGTGCTGGATGGGTGTGTGTGGGTGTAAACCAGCCCTCAGGGAGTGGCTGTGACATGCTGACAACTAGACCAGTGATCAGCAGATCACTACAGGGAAGACCTGGGACATGTAGCTTTGTCATCCCCCCTGTAAGCGTAAGCGGAGTGGGCTGGGCTGGCGTATGCCGTTCCAGTGTAGGGGTGTGAACAATGAGCCCGGGGCTCTGGGCGTGGTTCAATTCTGGGCTGGACAAGAAAGTAACTAATGCGTGTGTCTCTGTCGTAGTGTCGGCGCCACCCGGACCGCAATCAGCAATGTTGCACCCTGTGACTCGAGTCCCACAACATGAGCAACATGGACGTAAGGGGAATCACTGACCCTACATTCATCCTTACTTTCATACTTGAATGATCATAGACATGACACATCTGTGTGAATTTAAATGTTTTATTCACATTCAGTGGAGTGTTGAAGCTGGAGCAGTACAGGGCCATGCAAACCTCACTTTACATTGTTGCCCCGTGGAGGGCCATCCAGAGTCCTTCAGGGAATGACAAGTTCATCGGAAGAGGAAGAGTTCAGTCCGCAGTCTGATTGCTGTGTCATTGGTAACCAAACAGAATTTGGCAGTCCATGTCGAGGTCCAAGGTGAGTGTCGCAGAGTGTATCGGGGGACAGTGGAAGGTGATGATGCAGAGGGCAGAACCAAGCAGAAACAGGCCATATGGTGGAGATGAATGCTACCGCTTCCTCCTTACCACTAAGGCAGAATCATCCGCATCTTCGTCCTCTGATGTTTCATGTGCCTCACATGTGGGTGGTGGTGTTTTGCCTGCATCACTGTGTGGCACTGACACATCAGGGGCCGGAGGTGGAATCTCTGCCGCATTGTGTGGCAGTGACACATCAGGGGCCGGAGATGGATCATCTGCCGCACTGTGAGGCACTGACACATCAGGGGGCGGAGATGTGGATGTAGAAGCAGCAGCAGCATTCATCGGCGCCAGGCCTTGTGGCAGCAATGCCATGATGAGGGTCTGCAGGGCATGGAAGATCCCAGCTACATCTCGCTGGCGTGCAGCCGTGGCAGCCATTCTTTACGCCTGCATCTGCTCCCTGTTCTCCATGATACTCTGCATGTGTCCCAACTTCCGGCTGACATCGCTGGAGCCACTCTGACTAGACAGTTGTCCTTGTCTCAGAGTCAGGACTCCAGCGATGTCAGCCATGGATCGTTGGAGAGCATGGAGCGGACTGTGGGTGTCCGTTAGGGACTGTAAGTGGTCCCTGATGGGACTTAGACACCCACGCATGGCATCTAGTTTGGCTGCCATGAGGTCTAACCCCACCGCACCTGATCAGCCATCTTCTCCTGGCCCCCTAACACACGGCGTTGGAAGGGCATGTGTTGTTCGTGGGGGTCCTGGGAGACAGCTGGGGTGGTGGGTGCTTCCTGCTGTGTGGTCTGTGCAGGGGGTGCGGTCTCCTCGATGCAGCTGGGCTGCCCTGCTCCTGGAGGTGAGGTGCCGAAGCTGTCCATGAGCTCTTGGAGGGCGTCGGTGTCGAAGGTGGGAGGTCCTTTTCGTCATCAGTGTAGAGATGTTCGGTCTGCTCTGCAGGAGGTGTTGATTCTCCCTCTGCAATGTGAAGGGGAGAAGCAGTTTAACATTGTGTTCACATGTATGTTGACGCATTGTACAAGTTTACATACAGACTGCATGACAATGTACATTGTGACTGTTTGGGAGGAGCTGCCTATTTGATGCGGGACAGTGGACATTTCGACAACATCACGGATGTGTGTTTGTACTTGTACATTATCATCTCACATTTCCCTGCTATGCCAAATGTGATTGGCCAATTTCTACACACAAGTTTCTACACACAAGCGGCACCAGTTGTGTCCTCTGTTCTGTTGTGAAAGTGTTGCAGTTTGTACCACATTGTTGTCAAAGTTGATGTGCTCTGAATGTGTGTGTGCTGCATTTTGGGAGAGTCGCCCCTGCAGCTCTGATTTTGCTGCCCCTTATCCCGTTCAGGCGGTGTGTCTTTGACTTCTGTGCCTATACAGTGCTGAGATGTTGCATACTTGGGTAAATTGGGCTCTTGGTGGGAGTTGGGACTCGGGGGCATGGTTTGTCCGCAGATGTGTTGTTGACGTCAGGGGTTGTTTGTGCACGTGGATGTGTCAGAGTGTGACCTGTTCCTTTACGGATGTGGTCCACACTCAGCCACCTCAGTGTCGTGGCATGCAACATGTCATGATATATTGACTGCAGCCATGTTATTCGTCATGCGGTGTCACTTGCATTGTCAGTGTGGTTCACAGACACGCCGCTTTGCTGGGTTTGGCACATGTGCATGGGTTGGTTGTGAGATTGGTGACGTGTGGGAGGGCCCCCTCTGGGCACATAGTCGACGGGGGCCTACTTGCTGTTTCTAGGTGTGCTGCAGTGTGCCAAGGGGATCAGGGACATGATCCAGAGTCATTGTGGGTGTGCACTGTGCTATACTTAATTGTGCATGTGTGCCATTGTGCCCATCTCCCCCCGTCCCCCCAGTCTGCATTGCTGCCTTCTGGTTGTTGCCGAGTTTCTGCTTGGTTTTGAGCTTCACATCATTCCAGCGCCTCTTGAGCTCTTCCATTGTCCTCCTCAGCACTCCGACTGCATTCACCTTGTCCACGATGGACTGCCATATTGCATTTTTGTTGCCAATGACACAGTGGAGGTGACGAACAGTTGTTGATGGTGTTCTATCACCTCCGTTATCAGGATCCTGTTTTCCTGCGGACTGAACTCCGTCTTCCTCTTCTTCTTCTCCTTGCCCTTCCCTGACCCCGAGGTCCAAGGCAGGTCCTCTGTGGGGCTTGTGGGGTTCTGGTTGTCCTCTGTACTTGCTCCGGCTACCTCCATTGTGCTTCGCAGTAGTTTTGGTTTTGTTTGTGGTTTTTTTTTCTGCTGTTATGGTGATTTTTCCCGCCTGACGTGTGTGAATTGCAAGCCTGGCGCAGCTTATCGCTGATGTTTTTATCGCGGTTGGGCCCATCGCCACTTTTTTCACGTTCGGCTTTGGATTTTTATCGCCATCCCGGTAATTTTATCGCGGACATTTGACGCATTATCGGGAAACTATCGCATGTTACCGCCGTGTTGAGAATGTGACGTTAACACAGCGTTATTTTCCCGCGATAGACGGCGATATGAAAAATTGCGTTAACCTATTTTGGCGATGATTATCGCACGTTCTTGAGAATATCCCCCAAGGTATTTTGTAAAGACGTTCTGCAGGTAAAGTTTGAGCAGGTTAATTCTTCTGACTATAAAGGGCCTTACTTCTCAACTTTTCTAGTAGTATTGGTGAAATATGCACCAAGGATCGCTGCTTTTGTTATTGTGATTTGACTGAACTGCAAAGTGAGGGCCATGGGGGCCTGTGTCTTTCAGAGCACAATTTTACACAATTTGAATTTCTTTGCCACCATCCGGCATCATCTCGCTCCGTAGCTTGATGGCAGGCGCCCTATATTGCAGAGAGCTAACACTAGATTAGAGGACAAGGGATTGCTGTATTTGGCAGTGGATACTGTGACCAGGGCTTTAAGTGGGATGAAAAAACTGGGGGTCTCTCAAAGGGGCGTGGCCAATGTAATTAAGGGCATGGCTTAAAAACACATAAGCTAAAAATCTGTGCTTGACAGGAGCGCAATGCCCATAGGGCTCAAAGGGCTTCAGCCCCCCGCCGTCGTGTGTCAGCCCGGGCTGAGACAGCTTCCCGGGCACACACACACAGTTTTTGAGCTACTGTAGGCTGGCTGGTCTGGCGTCAGTCTTACTGCAGACGCACCCGAGTACTTCACAGGTCTTTAAAAGACCATTTACTTGTTAACGAGGCTTTGTTTTTTTTTCACCGCTTCTTGGAGCCTCTGCATCTCCACTCTGCCTATTCGTGGAAGAATTACCACCCCCCGAAATTTTTATTAGCCCCCTCCACCCCCCTCCGAAATTTGGCTCTAGTCGCTTAGCATAGTGTGCCGTATTTTGCTGTTTCTGTCATTGCATCCAGATATATGATACAACAAGTAACATCATACCTACAACAGGTCAGGACTATTGGCTTTGTCAATGGTTGTTAGTTGCATAAGATAAATAAGCAGCAACTGTGGCTTGTAAATAATATTGCAAAAGCTTCAACTTAAAGCCCTGGTGACACCACGACAATGTTGCTGCTCCTGAGTTTCAAAAAGAGAAGGGAAATCCAGAGAGAAAATGACTCTCTTTAAAGGATTTCCCTTCCCCTACAACCCTCACCTGCCATAACGTCATGCCATATCTTCTCCACTAGTGAGAAGTGTGCAGTGTGAGCACGCGCACATCGATGTGCCTGCTGTCACTGCAGTCCGGAAAAAAAAAAGGACCGCATGTGCCAGGGCACAAATCAGAGCCCGATAGAGACCTGTTTCGAGGTCTCCTTTAAAAAACTGCCGGTGCTCAGCACCGGTGAGACCCGGCCCACTTAAAGCCCTGACTGTGACCAAGATTGCTCGAAGCTTGATTTAATTATAACACCTCGAACAAAGCTTGCTTGAGACTGTTGTGTCATCTGCTTGATCATATCAAAATCACTCTACATTTTGCTTGCCTTTGATGTTATATAACATTGAGGGAAGTCTGTTTTGGGAGGCGGAGGGATACCCCACCCTGTTTGGTGTCAACACAACTGGCTTTTGCTTGGGGATGGTGCTACTACTTGTTGAAGGAGTATTACAATTACAGCACTGCTATCATAGCAGGCTATGCCCTTGCTTGATCTTCGCCTGCAGTATGTCAAAGTGCCACCATCACTCTGAATATTCTTTCATTATGCAGCCTTCTCCTTGGGTTACATCACGTCAATTGTAGCAGTCATGGTCTGTGCCAGCATACTACAACCTCCATTGAGACTCATCTGGGAAGTGGAGGTGGGGCGGTTCTAGGTAACTTGTACAGGCCATAGGCCTCTGATTGCGGTGCATTGTTTACTCCTTTTTTTGTTTGGCATGAAGTTGTGGTGCTGTTTGCGTCAATGCGAAGTAGTGCTACATGGCAAATGCCGGTTTCTATTTTTTTTGATAGGCCTTGGCTTTATACTCGCCTGATTTTGCTTAAGTGGCAGGCATTAGTGGGGATTTTTGCGCTATGCAATGCACTGTCGTTTGGAGCAGTGATAATAGTACGTTTTTAGGCAATTCTCCTATTGCCCCCAATAGTTGATTTACTGTAAACTTTGTCTGTTCTCTGTCCTTGTGCATCTTCTGTCTGATCGTAAATCTGGGCTACAGTCTGTGGTCTCCTCAATATTGTAAATCTAGGGCTGACAGTGATTGGTGACAGTGATGATTCTCTGATGCTCCTTGACTTTTCGACAGTGTTAACCTCCAAAAACCATGCCATCCTCCCACTGGTTAATTTGTGCCAGTGGTTGCCGGTGGGCACCACTGGCACTTACTGCTGGGACTGGGTCCCTTCCATTTCCTTTCTGCATGTGGCAGTCAACAGGCCTTTTTAAAATAATTCCGTGGACTGACTAGCTACCTGTCCATTCATGCCTTTCATCCATTCGCCACTTGGCCAGGCCCAAGCATTTGTGGTGCCTTAGTGTGTTTGTGCTGTTTGGGGTGATGTCACGACAGGACGCTGCCCACCCATCACTCACTTCAGCCAGCTTCCCATTGTTTTGAGGCTGGTATGGCTTGGCTGTGGTGGGTGGGGTTTAAGAGATAGGACATGCGCAGTTCAGATTCTGCTCAGTGTGCTGGACTCGGGCAGGTTACTTAAAAATCCTGCTACCCAACATTTCTCCCTTAGATGGACCGGACCTGTACTGCTTCTCCGCCTCACTTTCAGCTGAGACAACACCGGTATCCCATGGCAATTCTGCTTTTGCTGAGTGTTGACGTCAAGACATAGCTGACAGGCCCGTAAAGGACTGCGGTATTGAATAAAAGTACACACACAACGTTTCAAGCTTAATTCTCAGAAGCAAGAGACACATTTTCTAACACAGCCAGGCGCAGCTGGCATGAACCGCCACCTGTTCAAACTGTGGAACGTTCACACCAGGCGCAGCTGGCATGAACCGCCACCTGTTCAAACTGTGGAACATTCACAACAGGCGCAGCTTACATAAACCGTCACCTGTTCAAACTGTGGAACGTTCACACCAGGCGCAGCTCGCATAAACTGTCACCTGTTCAAACTGTGGAACGTTCACACCAGGCGCAGCTCACATAAACCGTCACCTGTTCAAACTGTGGAACGTTCACACCAGGCGCAACTTACATAAACCGTCACCTGTTCAAACTGTAGAACGTTCACACCATCCGCAGCTGGCATGAACCGTCACCTTTTCAAACTGTAGAACGTTCACACCAGGCGCAGCTGGCATGAACCGTCACCTGTTCAAACTGTGGAACCTTCACACCAGGCGCAGCTTACATAAACCGTCACCTGTTCAAACTGTGGAACGTACACACCATTGACGGAACTCTCCTATGTCACAGCAGTAATAGCCTAGCTGAGACTGGCTAATCATAATTCAACAAGGACACAGTCACAAGCCTCGCTGGGAGGGGCGGGGGAGGGGGGGGTCACCGCTAATTCTATGGGGGCTGCCTCAGGCTGTGCTTGTTGTGTGACTGTCTTGACAATGACACTGTCTTTTAAATTCTCTTACAGTCTGTGTGTAACATGCTGACATAGAGCTGTTCGAGGCTAAAGAGTTGAAAAAAACATCTTGGAGAACACGTGAGGGGGCCACCACAGCGAGTGGATGAAGCCCTCCTGTGTAACATTTCGATCATATCCTCCACGGCCTGGGAAAGATATTCAGGGCTTATTTACAAGGCCCTTGCGCCACTTTTGCGTCATTTTTAACATGGAAAAAGTGACGCAAAAGTGGCGCAAGGGGCTTGTAAATCTGCCCCTCAGTTTACAGCTTGTCCTCATGTTATCAACAGTCGTGTGGGCGATCAGGGTCTCCACAAACACCCAGCTCACACTGGGTGCCCGATTTGGGATAATGAAGCAAAAGATATTTACAAGAAAGCAGAACTCGAGCTGCTTAGCTGAGCCAGCTGAAGAAGGCAGGAGAGCTGGACGCTCCACTCAATTCTGGCTGTAACCTATCCCTGGAAGGAGAGAGGCCCATCACAGGTACGGGTGGTGCGCTCTGCCCACCTGCACAGACAGTCACCAGCAGAATACTTCCACTTTCAGTGCTGCTGAAGGCCAGTGATCAGGGGCCTGCAGCTTGGTGCCCCTGGCTGACCTCTTTTCTGAGACAAAATGGATCCTACAAATTGAGTTTACTTACCTCAGTAAGATATAGTACAAGGGACACAAAAAAACGTTATTCCTTCATTTCCCACTCTCAAACTCCAGTAACATAGCAGCTTACAAACTTTAAAACAGTCCTTTCTGCCAATACGCCTCAATACTCATTTACCTCGTCAAGTAAATGCGCCTTGCGTTAACTGATTACACAGCCCAGGACTGACCCTCTTCCAAGGAGAAGGATTTTCTGACAGGAAGATGGATATGAAATATTTTCCTCAATCTGATCGTCTGCTGCTCAATGACACAAAAAAGTAGCAAAGGGTCAAAGGGAGCACTGCAACAAATCAGTTTAATGCACAGATCCAGTCTTGAATATTGCAGAGAAACCTATATTTGAGACCTCTAAGAAGCCCACTGCCAGGGTGCTCAATATTAATTTTAATACTCGTAATTCAAGGGCATCTGATCACACCAAGACTCACTATGCTGCACAGTTTATCACATTTGAGGATGGCTGCCTGTCAGGCTTGATGAGTTGCACACAGACACATAGGAGCTTATTTACAAGCCCCTTCCACTGCCGGTGCGTCGCTCCTTCCCATATAACAAACATTTGCAATGCAATAGGTCTCGCATTTACGCGAGTTTAAGGTATTGGCATTGTAAATGACAAAGCCTTTTATATATGTTTTAAAAACCAAAACATAAATAAAAGGCATTGTCATTTTCTTTGCCAATAGCTCAAACTCGCGTACATGCGAGACCTATTGCATTGCAAATGCTTGTTATTATTTACTTCTGTTTCCTATTTCCATGCAGTTGTGCTATTTTAAGGTGTTTCTCAGCAGAAGGAGTGAAGGTGTTGGGCGCTCAGAATGTAAAGTGAACAGTGCAGCAGGGAGCATCACGGAAGAAGTGAGTGACAGCTCTGAGAAAAACACCAGATACCTGGATGCTGAATAGTAAATGAGTGACAACAGACTAAGTCCCACTTATTTAGCATTCAATATCCCAGCAAACAATGCTCATCCCTTCGAAGTAGTGGTTTCTGGGGTATCAGCGCAAGAGTCGCGCAGCAGGAAGCAGTCACCTGGAACAGAACAGGGTCTTGAACACTACGTGCCACCAAGCTTCTGCTGCTGCAGCAGTCAGTCACTGTGGAGAAAATAATAACAAGCATCGGCAAAGCCAATACCTATTCTGAGCCCTGACTAATGCATTTTTAAAAAAGCGCGAGGCAGTCAATAAACAAAGCCAAAAACGATTGCTTTACTCTACATAATGCATCCATAATGATTCAGTTAACTTTTGAGATGTAAACTAGAGCCTCAATCATGGCAAAACAAGCACTTTCGAGGAGGTGGAATAATACACCCTACAACCAATAACATGAGGTGACAGAAACAGTCCTCTGGGTAGAGCCAAAGCCCACGCTGTGTGTATTTTAACCCCTTGCATGCGTCGGACGGCCGGGAGCCGTCCGATCTGCGCACGCGTGGAATTTTCCCACACCGCAGGGAAATTCCGGCCACGCCCAAGGGGTTAAAGTAACAGTAAACAATAGGTTAGACAGACAGCTCTACTGCTGCTCTCTGGGCCCACAGAGAATGATTACGTCAGTGACACCCCACTGCCCCTGTGGTGCTGATTCTAAAGGTACCTGTAGCAAGGTTGAAATAAATAAACACGCTCATTGATATAAAAATTTTTACTAATGTGGGGGAAGTCAACATGCACACATTGTTTTATCCAATTTTGAATATTGTTTTTCAATTTGATTATTTTTCTTAAAGTGACGTTATAGAGGTTTTAATATGGATAAAGACACACACAGAAAGAAGCTTACCAGTTGCAGGGGTGGGCCCTCGGCCGTTCCGGGGTTAAAGGTTGGGACGTTAACCACATCTCGTGGGTGTTTACGATAAAGTTTTTATCGTTGTAGCTTGTCTTTCTGGGCTAACAGAAAGAGGGCGTAGCGGGTTGATTTACCAGAACCCGCTTCCCCATGGCCCCCCGGTGCAGCCTGGTGCCTTAGACAGGCCGCTATTCCGGTAACGCAAGCCAGTCAGTTTAGAGACACGTGCAACTCCCTGCGCGCAACTCCAAAGTCCGATCAGAGAAACCTCCTGTCCTGCAGCACAACAGCAGATTCCTTGCATTTTTGGCTGGAAAAACAACATTCTCCCGCTGCTTATCTCTTGGTAGCCGTACCCTAAGTTTATTTTAAAGGAGTCTTCTCGTAATGGTGCACTACTGTGCCCGCTCCCGAAACTAACGCGATCCGAGTACCTTTTCAAAACTAGCAACCACCTTCCTGGTGATAACAAGCTGTCGCCATTGCGCAAAGGCAGCCACTTGTTTAGATTTGCATCGCGCTTTCACTTTACAATAGCTGCCGCCCCACACTGCACTCGCGGGGTGGGGAGGCAGCTATTGTTAAAGTGAAAGCGCGATGCAAAAATAAGCATGCGGCTGCTTTTGCCAAAGCTGAATAAAAAAAAAAGTGCTCACCGACTAATTGAAGGAGACAGTATAACGTCGCAAGTAAACGATCCAGTCCTGATGGACGGTCCCAAAAGGAGACAGGGCGGTAACAAGGAGGGACTAAGAAGCCTCATTATCAATCGTAAGCCAGCGTTTACCATAGACGATGACGCCAGCCAATGAAAAATATGGGCGGGGCTTCCACTCCACTTCTAAAACATACCCTATTACAATATGCCTCGCAGAGCGAGCAGCGCATGACCGCTGCAACGCTAGGCGAGACCTAAAAAGAGAAGCACCGGCGGCGCAAGGGACTTGTAAATAAGCCCCATAGTGGTTAAGTGGCTCCATATCATATTCATCACTTTCAGACAGTATTAACATTTTAGCCAACCTCACTGTGCAATATGGAAACTTTAATTTTGTATTTACCTTTATGAACATAAGATTAAAAATCTGATTTTATAGAATGACTATGAATAAAAAGCCAGAAGTGGCTAGATGTGTTGCACGACAATGTGCCATTAGGCTGCTGTGCACACCAATCCTTGCACTGCTTCACAGTTCTCTGAGGCAGGTTTAAATGTCTGCTGTTCATCCATTTGTGAGGAAGGCTTGCTCATCTGCACCCGTGTTATGCTCGTTTTGTGAGGGAGACTTGGACTACTACTTGCTTTCCATATTTTGCCTCATTAGTGAGGGAGAATTCAACCGCTGCTGCCCATGGCCCTCATTCTTTGTGCAAGGCAGTCCTGCAAAGCTCCTGCCCATGCTGTACAAGTGATGTTAAGGAGGTGTCCTCTGCTGTAGCTATTTTGTGTGAGAGAGGTCCGTACAGCTGCTCCCAGTGCTTGCTGTACATATGCAAGAGTCCTTTTCAAACCTGCTGGTCATGCTGTGCCTCATTCTGAGTGAGTGAAGTTTGCACTATTGCTCTCTGTGGTGTACCCGTATTGTTTGCGAATGAAGCAGGGTCTGCTGCTGCCCAATCTGTGCTTAGTTTGTTTGAAGGATGTTTGCACTGTTGCTTTATGGGCTGTATCTGTACACAAGACAGGGAGGGCTGGGTGTGACAGGGTTACATCTGCATTCATCTGCATACTGATGGTCGTCCTGGGATGGGAGAGGGTGTTCACACTTTACATTTATATAGGTTGTGTCCTGCCCTCCCACAAAATGCTGATTTACACCCTAATGATGTCTGGAGCCAGGGCTGGGTTGAAAAGTATTGTTTCACACTTCTAAATCTTCCCTTTGAAGTTCCCCCATGAGCAAAGAAATTTTTGAGTATAAGTACAGAGGCTCTAACCCCATAATTTTAGACACTGCGTGGACTTGTAACCAGATGCTGCTGACTCTACAGACTTCAAATTGCCAGAGGGCTGCTGTGCTGTCAGGAGGAACTGCCATTTGGACTGCTTGCTTTGCTCTGTGGCCTGCTGCCTGCTAGGCTGCAGGAGGGACTGCCCCTTTCCATCTCCCTTGTGTGCTGGCCTGCTGCCTTCCCCTGCTTGTGCCCCCAGTGCTCTCCAAGAGCCTGTTGGCTTGCCTCCTGTTTGGCAGAGTCTCAAGACCAAAAAAGACCCTGCAGCCGTGTGTCTGCTTTCCACTTTTTAGCACCAGCGCTATGCAACATCCAGGAATCCCTGGACTTGTCTGCTAGAGTGCCGACCCTCATGTTTCTGGCTTGCTGAGGCCACTACACCGAGGGGTGGGCCCAACGCAGCTCAGGGCACACACCGCCCTCCTAAGCAGAACGGATTCCTCACCCCAGTGTTGGATAACTGCCAAGGGATAGCTGTCCCCCCAATTCAGAGAGTGCGTTACCGCACCGCTCTCACTGAGGAGAGACTTTCGCCGAAGGGAGGAAAAGCTTCCCCGTAGCGGCACCCACATTGCGGAGGCAACCGGACCTTCCTTTCCTGTCATGGCTACTGAAGCCGAACTACCACTGGAGTTGCAGCTGATCCCCTCCAGTCGGTGCAACACTGCTCGGCTCAACGTTGCCCTGTGTGGAGGCAGAAGTGGTCCCTAGTGTCCCGAGAAGAACCACCCTCTTCACAACAGGTACTGTGTCCTCCCCCTGTAGTGGCATTGTGCTTTGCAGGCAGCCAGGAGAGACAAAGGGAGGTCTCCCACGCCCACATTTCGACCACAACCACTTTGATTAAAGCAGCTGCCCTGCACACTCGCAGTCAGATGCACTATGCAATCTCGCAAGGCAAGAACCAGCAAGAAATCCCCGCTGATTCTGCAGTTTATGCCTTTTCCCCCACCGTTTAGTGGATAAAACGTAATTGGGGACACTTTCTCTGTAATTTATCAGTACGGGAGGCCCGACCGCCTCGGGAAGTTGTTGTATCAGGAAACCTGTAAATTGCCACAATACATATACTTTAGGGTTACTGATGTGCTTATTGTGATCTTTGGTGAGTCAAGTATTTTGCCTCTAACCTAACTTCTGCATTTCATGCACTGATGTCATAATGCATGCCGTTTTGATTCTTGCCTTGTCAACATAATGAGTAGGATCAGAGGACTTGCATAGTATGCACAGTATTTATGATTTATGTTGTTTTGGTCTATGTTTTATGTACAATATACTCTATATATTTTTATATAATCCTGTGTGGAGTCTCTTTTGTGGTGTGTTCATTGTGTTTCTGTGTGAGTGTGTTGCACGAACGCTTTACACATTGCCTCTGATGATAAGCCTGACTGTTCAGAGCCAAGCTACCAGAGGGTGAGCACAGGTTATCATTGGTGTGAAACTTACTTGCCCTGACTAGAGTGGTGGGTTCCGCCTGGTTTAGGTGCATTACCCGAGCCAACCAGAAACCCCATTTCTAACAGTGTGTATGAAGCTTGCAATGCTGTAAACCTGTTGTGCGTAACTGTACTAGCAACAGGTAGCCCTCTTCTGAGTCTTGAAAAGTCTTCATGAATCAGGAAACAGGAGAAGAGGTTGAACTCACAGGTTTATTAGAAACACCTCATCCATTGGTCACCAGGGAGCAACTGCCTGATCAACCGCCAGATGTATTCTCCGTTCTAAGTTCTATAGAACTTACATGTTAAAGAGGACACCACACATCTCCCTTCCAATAATAAGATACACTTAAAACTGATAACAATATGAGCATAAATATGTTACAATGTGATGTATAAAACTTACACAAATACAAGCTATAATAATTTTTTGAGATACTAACAAAATAGCACATTTTAACTTAACTAAAGTTAAACAACATAATCTTTCAGATATTTAGGTACTGTTGTTCTGCGATCACTACGTCTCATGTAAGTGTTGGTTGAGACATTAGTGCGAACAGACATGTTATCATTGACTCTATTCATATCAGTATTGTTCTTGAGAACAACAACCCGGCTTAAATTCCAAATCCTTCCATTCTCTAACTTGACTGCATTTCTGAAACATTTTATTACACGCATGGGAGCAGTGAATTTAGACCAAGACAAAGTTCCTACGGGAGCTTTTACACGTACTAAATCACCTACCTTCACATCAACTTCTTTAACATTTTTCGTTTTATCAAAATTCAATTTGTTATTTTTTTGAAGCCTTTCCTCTCTTTGTCTCCAACTACCAATGCTGTTGTCCTTCACACCTTTTCCCCAAGTCATCCAACTAGGGCATAATCTAGTATTAGGAACCCTACCTTTGAATAACTCAAATGGCGTTTTACGAGTAGAAGTGTGAGGAGAAAAACGATGAGCTAAAATACACTTTTGCAACTCTTCTTTCCAATTCAAAGAGTTCACCCTAGAGAGTTGAATATTTTCCTTTATTACTCTATTGAACCTTTCAACTGCTCCATTGGACTCAGGATGGTAAACTGCACATCTTTTATGTATAATGCCACAGGATAATAGAAAATCACTCATTAGACTAGAAGAAAATTGAGGACCATTGTCAGATAAAAGAGTTTTTGGAAAACCTTCTCTCTTAAACACATCTTGTAAGAATGAAATCACACAATTAGACGTTACCTCTGATACACATGAAACCTCAACCCATCTAGAGTAAAGATCAATTAGAACTATTAAATAAGGAGTGCGATTCTCACCATTGAGTGGACCAACAATATCGATGGCAATATCTTCCCAGGGACCATTGGGTAGTCTTCTACAAACCATAGGCACAGTTCGAGGAGTAAGTATCTTATCACTTATCTTGCATTGCAAGCACTCTTTTACCTCTCGCTCAATTTCCACGTCCATTCCTGGCCACCAGAATGAAGCTCTCAGTCTTTCTTTGGTTTTAACTATACCTAGGTGACCCTGATGAGCCTCCTCCATTAATCTTTTCCTAAGAGAGAAAGGAGGTACTAACTTGGTGCCCCTTAACAATATCTCCTTATCAACAGATAGTTCGTTAGCAATCGTACACCAAACTTTAGGCAAAGAATTATCAAATGCAACTTCAGATTTAATCATCTCTATAACTTTTATCAGCTCACTATCTTTTTGAATCTCCTCTTTCCACTCATCTTCTTTTATTATACCTGAAGTTATTTCGCAAATGCTAACTTCTTCTTCAATAACATCATCCATAAACTCATCCTCCTCAATGTCACATACAAGGCGAGACAGACAATCTGCCGTTACATTATCAACACCGGGAAGGTGTTCCACAACAAAATTGAAATCTTGAAGACCAACAACCCATCTTCTTATCCGAGAAGAAATGAAATCTAAACCTTTTTTTGAAAATATTTCTTTCAACGGTTTGTGATCAGAACAGACTTTAAAATGAGTACCCCAAACAAAGTTCCGAAACTTATTCAGTGCCCAGAAAATAGCTAAAGCCTCTTTTTCAATTACAGAGTAATTTAATTCTGCCCCACGTAGACTTCTAGAAGCACAAGCAATCAAAAGTTCTTTACCATCCCTGTTTTGTTTTAAAATTGCACCCAAACCTTTTGAGCTTGCGTCGGTTACTATAGTGGTTTTCTCACCCGGAATAAAGGCTTGCAAACTTGGAGCATTTTTCAAATTCTCTTTCAAATCAATAAACTCATTCTCACACTCATTTGACCAGATAAATTCCTTGTTCTTACTAAGCAACTGCCTCATATTACTTGATTTGCTTGCTAAGTTAGTTACAAATTTTCCATAATATTCAATCATTCCTAAGAATGAAACCACTTCCTCTTTACTTTTCGGGATGATAAATTTACAATGGTATCAACTAATTCTTTCTTAGGAACAACACCTGAAGCAGTGATGCGATGACCTAAGTAATTCACTTCCTGAACCGAAAACTTACACTTTTCAAATTTCAATGTGAGACCTGCTTTTTCTACTTTTTTCAAAACTATTCTCACATTTTTATCATGTTCCTGTTGATTTAAACCAAATATTAAAAGATCATCCTGGTAACATTTTACTCCTTTTACACCTTTCAGAATTGAAGACATTACTCTTTGAAAAACTGACGCAGCAGACACTAGTCCGAACGGCATTCTTTTGTATTTGAAAGCACCCATGGGGGTGATGAATGACGTCAGTTCCTGTGATTCCTGCGTCAGTTCTATTTGATGATATGCCTGCGTAAGGTCAAGTGTTGTAAAAAAAATTGCACCACTTAAAGTAGACATTATTTCATCAATATTTGTCAACTACTACCTCCTTGTTGAGAGACCTTAAGTCAATGCAAAGTCTTATGTCTCCATTGGGTTTGCCTGCGACAACGACTGGTGCCAACTACTCAGATGCTTCTACAGGGGTAATGATGTCTTGTTGTAATAATTTTTCTAACTCCAACTCAACTTTTCCTTGTAGTGCAATGGGAATTCTCCTCACTTTAGCTACTGATGGTTCCGCTCCATTCTTTAATTTGATGCAATGTTTGTATCCTTTTAAGCATCCCAATTCTTCTTTGAACAAACATGGAAATTCATTCACAAAGTCATTCCCTTTGCCTTCAATCTTTTGTATCTGAACTTGAGGATCAGCATTAGGGTTCAAAATAACCCCTAACAAACGTTGATGTGGCCACCCAAGTAAACTATCACCTGCTTTGGATACATAAATTTTGCCTACTATCATTTTTTTTTCCATTTCTATACATGCGTTGAAATACCCCAACATACTAATGGGTTGCCCACCATACCCTCCTGGATTGACATCCATCTTAAGTAGCTTATTTTTCCTTTGAAACCATTTACAGAAAGTATCTTTTGAAATTATTGAGATATGAGAGCAAGAGTCAAATTTCATATCAAGATCAATATCATCAACCCTTACCTTTCCAATGGGATGCTCATTACATTTGTTCTCAACAACTTGACAAATTATTTCTTTTATATCTTTGTTTAGATATTTTCTTTGTTTAGATTTGCAAAACTTTATAAAATGACCCTTTTTACCACAGCCATGACAAGCAAAACTCAAAGCAGGACAAAATTTAGAATTGGCCTTGTGACCTGATCTGCCACAACGAAAACATTCAACAACAACCTTAGAAAGATCCTCCTTGGCAAATTCTTTGGATGAAGTTTTTTCCTTTTCATTCTTAACCATATATACTGTTTCTTGCACCTCTTCTACAGAAGGTTGAGCTTTAGCTTTTTCACCCTTTAATTCTTTAACACATTTTAACATGTGTTCAACTCTTTTAGCTATGCTAATTACTTCCTCCAAAGGAGGTTCGTCTTTAAGCCAAAGCTCTTCACGAACTTTGTCTTCTCTGCATTTCAAAACAAACTGATCCCGAATTCTCTCCTCATTAGTTGCCCCAAACTTGCACTTAGATGCTAACTTTCTCAACCCTGTTAAATAATCTTCCACTGTTTCCTCTTTTCCTTGCTCCCTTAGACCAAAATGATATCTCTCCATTATTGTGCTGACACGTGGTAAGTAATGCTTATCTAATTGTAAAATACAAATTTCATATTCATTTAACCCTCTCTGTTCTTCTGTAGAAAGTTCCGGTAAATTTTCTAATACTTCCTGTCCCTCACCACCTAGGCAGTGTAAGAGTAAAGAACATTTTCTTTCTGCACTTAGATTTGTTCCGCAAACTCTCGCATAATGTGCAAAAATCTTTTTCCATTTGCTCCATATAATAGGCGGCTCTCCTGGATTACTTAAAAAAAACGGAGGAGCAGTTACATTTTGCATGACAAACCTACTTTTTTTAAATGTTTAAAATATAAAAAAAATGATGTATAAATATATATATATATATATATTATATATATCTTTCTTATCCTTTTTCTTTTTATTAAGTATAAGAATATTTTCGTGACACTAAATACTGAATATAATTGTAAATAAACACTAAAAACCCAACAGTACAATTGTTTTGTATTTTCTTGAGAATGAATAAAGTTTCATTGAAAACAGAGTCTTAAAGGTTATTGGTGTGCGAGTCACCGAAGTATGGAATGAAGAGATCTAGTGACACACACTTTTCCTCGTACTTTCCTCAAAACAAGGTAATTTCTGGTTTAGTGGTGTGCGAGTCACCGAAGTATATAATGAAGGAATCTAGTGACACACACTTTCCCTCGTTCTTTCCTCAAAACAAAGTCATTTCCTGGTATGCTCGTCACCGTGTAGATGTCACGTGATAGACACCGAAAACCAATTAATGCCTGTTACGTTGGTGAGACAGTAAAACTTCTTTAGAAGACCGCAAAACAGGTAAGCTCCTTTTACAATATTTAATATTTTCACTTTGAAATGTACACGACTGTTTTCCAGATTAATAACAAAACGGACCTCTTCATTCAGATCACGCGCTTCTCAAAATGCACACAAGGGCTTTGCTCGCAGCTAACTTCTTCACTCGGGTCACGCGCTGGAGCTTCACGCGCTGTGCATATTTCCGTTGTACTAAGATTGACGGACTTGAAATAGTATTGATTATTTTCACCTTACATATGCTCCATAAACAAAATCTTCACTTGCCGTGATGAAGTGTTGTTAACACGTTAATCCGCAACAACTGAATCAAGAATGCAGATCGACGTGTGATTAACACAGGGCGATCGCACCGCTCTGACAGTGCCGAGCCTTCAAAACTGGTAAAGAAAAACAAAAAATAGATGAAATTAACAGTACCTCGCGGGACCGATCCACCCGCAGTGTTCAACTTGTAATCACAAGTCACAGGTACAACTCACAGGGCAGACTACTTTCCAACTCCGATTCTATGAATGACATAACCTGATGTTGAGGTGTAGTTTCATAGGGGCACATGCATCAAGGTAGGCTTTTGCGATTCCTTAATTGCGATTATTAAGGAATCGCAATTAAGGAATCGCAAAAGCCTATGCATGTAGGAATCGCTATAAAAATAGCGATTCCTAAACATTCCTTAATTGCGACTCGCTAATTGCGAGTCGCAATTAAGGAATACCTCCCATTAATTCCTATGGGCCTAGAGGCCCATAGGAATGAATGGGAAGACATTCTCAATTAGCGATTCGCAATTAGAGAATCGCAAATTGAGAATGCAATTTCAAGGGTGCCAGGGTGTCAAAATGACACCCTGTTGAACCCCTGAAATTGTGATGTGCACCCATGTTGCGCACACACATGCCCCAAGGGCATGTGTGTGTGTAACCTAAAACTTAAAAAATGCATTTTAGAGCATTTTTCGAAGGTTTTGCAAATTACAGACAAGTTTGATTTGTCTGTAATTTGCGGTCCCAAATAGCGAAATCGCTATTTGAAAGTGCTTCTAGCATTGCATTTAAGGAATCGCAAATTGCGATTCCTTAAATGCAATCGTAATTTAGGAATTCGCAATTAATTGCGAATTCTTAAATTGCGCATAGGAAACACTTTCATGCATCTCCAAAGGCCAATTTGCGATCGCAAACGGCCGATTTTTGCGATTCGCACCGTTTGCGATCGCAAAAACCTTTGATGCATGTGCCCCATAGTTCCTGTTTCTGTCCTTTCCCTCTGTTCTCCAATCCCATCCCTCGTCGCCAGTGAAAAGTCTTCATGAATCAGGAAACAGGAGAAGAGGTTGAACTCACAGGTTTATTAGAAACACCTCATCCATCGGTCACCAGGGAGCAACTGCCTGATCAACCGCCAGATGTATTCTCCGTTCTAAGTTCTATAGAACTTACATGTTAAAGAGGACACCACAAGTCTCATCCTGATTGTATCCTAGTCAATGTGATTCTATTCTATTTGTAAAAAATATTTTCAATTGCAATTTTACAAATGTCTCTGCTATGCACAAAACATCTGATTCTCCTGTTGCGTTGCTTTCCCTGATGGATTACTTCCTTTTTCTGTCACATTTTGCCCTGCAGCTTGCCATTCTACTTCACGTCTTCTTTTGAACTCCAACCACGGCCCTCTTTCACCATTACCTTCTGCAACCCAGGAGCCTTTCACACCCTCCCTTGGGATAGCAGCTGCTGAGCACAGTGGTGGCTCCTACGCTAAGGCGGAGGAGCGTCGCCCCACTGCTGTGCGGCAGTAAAATAAAGGAAAACTAAAATGATAATAACTCGAGGTTATTATCATTTTATTTTGTCCTGCTGCAGCAGCTTTGCGGGGCTGCTCTGACGATAGAAGCAGGGGGAGTGGGGAGCACACTTTATAAGTGCACATGAATGTTTGTCCGGCCGTCTCGGGCCGGACAAATATTCATGCGCACTTTACTTGTTCTCCACCCAGGCTGCATTTCAGCCTCCCATTCCCTGGCTGAGCGCCAAACCGTGGCACTCAGACCAATCACACAGCGTTGTGATTGTCTTAGGGGAGCCTGGATGTGCTCCCTGTTCTGTTCCGGTGGTGGGGAGGAACGAGAAGGAGAGACGCGGCGGTAAGGTACGTTTTTTTTTCTCATTTTCGATCCCCTTACCCCGCCTCCACACCCCCGATCCATGCCGGCCGCCACTGGCTGAGCACTGAGATGAAACTGAGCTTAGCCTGATCACAGCACAATGGGTAGTTAGGAGGCTTCTGTTGATTAGAAAGTGAGCAGTGCAGGGTAGGAGCAGAGGCTGATGTCGGGAATTGCTATAAGAAGGGTACTGGTGTACATGAGAGCTTTCCTCAAAGTGTCTCGAAGGAGTTACCACTTTTATTGTTTAGGTCGATCCCAAAATATTCTTCAGGAAGCCTGGTAGGAGTATAGAAATGAATCCAAGTGAAGGGTGAGTTCAAAGAGCTGCGAAGATTTTTGGGACTGGAAGGGAAGAACTTGGAAAAGCAACGTAAGTACCACAGTGTATATATTCCTGCTTTCTTATGAATGCTGCGTGGGGAGTATGTGCTAGTACCAAGGCCAAATCTGCAAAAATATATTTTTATACTTGTTTTTCTAAAATGAACTGCTCTGAGTAGATGCTCAACCCATCATCAAGCAAACCCCCGCCACTGATGAATCTTTCCTTCAAGTGAATTATTTAATTTATCTTAAAGTGTGGTTTTTCATCATTTTTGGTTATTTTGCCATCTTATATATCTGTATGTTTAAACCTGTATTGAACTAGAGGCATAAAACACCTATTCACATACATCAAGTCTTGCCTTTTCCTCCAAACTGGATCATGAATGTATTGGAATATTTCAGAGGTGCCTTTCAGAGTCTATCACTTTTTACCAGGCAGCAAGATGTGCCAGTGAGGGGAGTGGGCAGCATCAGTGGCGTCCTAAGAAGTAGTTTGGGCACCTGCACCTATAATTCTTTGCAAATTAAGCACAAGTCTTAATTGTGGGTCTATTGGATTTCCATGATGGACAAGGATGTGTCATGACTAACCCTGGGCGTAGTTCGCGAAGTAGCGCTACGCGAAGCTACGCGAAGTGCACTTCGCGAGCTACGCGTAGCACTACGCAAACTGTGTAGTGCGCTGTTCGCAATGATTGCACAGTGCTGGATGCTTGTCCGCACTGTGCAATCATTGAAAACGGCATCTTGCACAGTGCGAGCTGTCTTTTACTGCCGCTCGAGTAGATTTTTACTGGAGCGGCAGCTTTCTCAACGCGGACTGGTAGTTTCTCATCGCGAGCGGTCGCGAGCATACGCGACCACTCGCAATGAGAAACCTGACCTCCCCGCGTTGAGAATCTCGCCGGGAGGTTTATTTTCCACACTCGCGATCGGCAACTTGATGTTTGTTGTGATCTCTCAAGTAGACACCAGGAGCCAGGATGTATTTTGTGGTCTTCTTTATTAGCTTCTAAGACCGGTTACATCAATCCTATGTCCAGCCAGCACTGGTGTGGTACCAGCCCCACCAGGAGCAGCCTGCCTAGCTGCTCAGCCCATCTCTAACTGCCAACACTCATCCACTCAGGCACCCAGGCATTCCACGCATCACAGGCACACCAACATTCCATAACCAACTCACACTCTGGCTGAGCAGCTAGAGGCAGCAGGGATAGAGTACATGCAAGTACAACTTAGCTGGATATAACATTATCCCTTTTTCTTCAAAAGAAAACGAAAAAAAGAAAATATGCAACAACAAGCAAGAACTATAAACAGGCAGTATGAATAATGGTACGAAACTCAAGGATGCAGCAGTAAGTACAGAACATCACAAGGGAGAGAACCATCAAGACAAGAAAGAATGGTTAAGATACGACTACGGAAACCAGAGCAACAATATCCCCATCCTTCCCCATAAACATGAGCAATTTGAAGCATAAGTAAATTGTAAAATCTGTAAAAATTCAAATAGTAACATTTGTAGCAAAACGTATGACTATGTACTGTGACGCAGAGGGAAACACACCTCGCGAGAACACTCCCAAAAATAAGAGAACAAAAATGTATATGGGTCGTCACCCATAAAAACGCCCGTGTAGGGATGTACCTTTGTACTTCGCGCAACTGCAAAGAGAGATCATGTCCATATTGCAACCCAGTGCAAGGGTTGCCCTAGATCCAATATAGGAACTAAACCATGCCCAAACCCCTTGTAGAGGTTACATACCCGCATGTAGGAGTAACACCATGCCCAAACCCCATGTAGAGGTTACCTACCCCCATGTAGGAGTAACACCATGCCCAAACCCCTTGTAGAGGTTACCTACCCCCATGTAGGAGTAACACCATGCCCAAACCCCTTGTAGAAGTTACATACCCGCATGTAGGAGTAACACCATGCCCAAACCCCATGTAGAGGTTACCTACCCCCATGTAGGAGTAACACCATGCCCAAACCCAAAAATATGTTGTGATCTCTCAAGTAGACACCAGGAGCCAGGATGTATTTTGTGGTCTTCTTTATTAGCTTCTAAGACCGGTTACATCAATCCTATGTCCAGCCAGCACTGGTGTGGTACCTGCCCCACCAGGAGCAGCCTGCCTAGCTGCTCAGCCCATCTCTAACTGCCAACACTCATCCACTCAGGCACCCAGGCATTCCACGCATCACAGGCACACCAACATTCCATAACCAACTCACACTCTGGCTGAGCAGCTAGAGGCAGCAGGGATAGAGTACATGCAAGTACAACTTAGCTGGATATAACAATGTTGCTGATCGCGAACGAGGAAAAAGTCTCGCCGGGAAGTCATTTTGCTTGCTCGCGGTCGCCAACTTGACGTTGAGGACCGCGAGCAAGCAAAAAATGACCGCTGCACTACGCTACGCGTGTTTGCACTGTGCTACGTGCAATTTGCGTAGTGCGAAGTAGCGCAAACTTCGCAAACTACACGAGCGTAGCGTAGTGCTTTGCCCAGGGTTAGTCATGACACTCGCTGCTCAAGGGGCCCACCTCTCGGAGGAGAGAGCTGTGCGTTTCTGGGACTGTCCTTAGTTTTGTTTGATGATGTGATACTTTCCTTTTATTTCCACTTTCCTTCCTTTTCCCCTTACCTGCAGAACAAGAGTAGTGAGTCGCTGTGAAAGGTTGTTTTTCTTTGGGCTTATTGCTTGTTATATATAAGAGAAGTGTTAATGAGTGGTTATTATGTCCTGGGCTAATACCTATTAATAAGTGGGTGTAACAGTAAACTCAGCATTTCCAGTATGGAACGCATCCTTGTCCAGCCTGGAAATCTAAAAGGTTCTCCAAGAAGACACATGCAAACAGGTTTTCTGTGTGAACTGAGGGGGGGGGGAAGGAGGGATCAGGCCTCCTGTTGCTAGTACAGTTCTTGGAGATTTAGAGGAAGCTCTGTTTGTACTTGTACTGACCATATGCACGCTATGACGTGAGGATAAAGTCGTTTCAAAATGTGTTGCACTGTAAAGCTTACATTTGCTTCATGCAAGAGGTACGTTAAGATAACCCACTGTATCTTGAACAGAATGCTGCCGCCGGTTATTCCTGGGTTCATGTCCGTGTCACACGGCTCATTGTGCAGGCGCGTGAGAGGAACCGAGCTGCCTTCATCACCCTGACACTCCATGTGACGCCATT
Source organism: Calotriton arnoldi (assembly GCA_963921515.1). NCBI lineage: Eukaryota > Metazoa > Chordata > Amphibia > Caudata > Salamandridae > Calotriton > Calotriton arnoldi. The sequence goes on along the minus strand of CAWUFW010015402.1, from coordinate 26,634 downwards.
CATGTTTGAACAGTGTATGGCTTTGTGCAAACATTGATCTTAGAAAAGAGTGCATTGTTTTCTCACCATTAATAGGAAATAAATACTCATGTATTCAGTCTTTCAGGTCACAGGGGTTGCTTCCGTTCTTACCGTGGAAGCTTGCACGTTGTATCCTTTGTATGTTTTTTACCTTGTCTGTCAATAAGTGTACGACAGAAAAAGCAGTTTAACTCAGCCAAATACACGGACGAATAACGCCCAGCAAAAGAAGCTGGACTACTACCACCACTACTAGAACTACTACTAATCAAACGCATAATGTCTATACACTACTACTACCACTAACACTATTACAGCTAATGATAATAATGGTAATAATAACGTTGATAAAGTATTGCTAGCAATAATAACGATTATTATTATCATTATTACTATTAATATTATTACTGCTACTAACATTAATACATTATTATGTAATTAGACATAGTAATGATTCATCTATGTCTTCATGACCACAAAGGGCTCTTGTTCGCTCCATGAGTATCACAAAATCAGACACTAATGATGCCTATAGCATTTGATATATTCATTTGGTCATAGCAGTAAATACTTTCAGTTAGACTGTATAAAACACTCAATATTAACCTACACCACTCTCCACCTGCAATCCCCAAATCATCTTTTATTTATGCGCATGTTAACTTTCGGCGAATTTGATTTTAAACCGCCTACCTTTAAAGTAAGCAGGGCTGGCTTTAGCGCTGGTGGCGCCCTGTGCGAAAATGTTTTTGTGTGCCCCACCCAATGGACTCACTACCACTCGACAAAAGTGCCCCTTATCTCTCCATTGCCCCTGTCACATACATTTCATTTGTTTTTAAGTGCTGGTAAAGGCTGGCTTTACTAATCCACTCAACTATCCACATAAAATACAGATCTGTTCTTTGCAGCAGGCACGTTAACCCTCTGAGCTACTTTATGGTGAGTCAAAACCACTAGACAAAACTCCGATCTCTCTCTCTAGCAGGAACATTAGTAACAAGAGTTATCCTGACATATTTATTGTTGCTTAAAAGATGGACGCACAAGGAACTCTGCATCAGCTGCTTTTAAATCTTAAGTTATTGCTAAACACAGCCCTCCCCTTGAGGTCAATGCCCCCACACCCGGTCAATGCCTAGTGCGGCCGCACCGGTCGCACCACCCTAAAGCCAGCCCTAAAAATAAGGTTGTTCACAAAGTAAATCTCAATATTTCCGTGAAGGTATACTACATCAACTCTCTAGTAATCGTTTATCCCCTCCCTTTGTACTGTACAATAATGTAGTTAGCTCATACAGCCGCAGTATATAGAATTATGGATGGAAATGTTTTATTAGCAGGATTATTTTCCACTGAGTAGCATTAGAGACAATGAAATAGAGGCTCGTGCTGTCTACTCCATTGTGTTTCCCCGATTCCACTCCAAAAGATTGTCTGCTCAATACTTTGAAACGTATCAAGTTTGACAATATCTGCTTCTTATTTACTCCTCAGTGTTGCACTGGCTTGTTTTTTCCCAGATGTAGATAGATTTGGGGCACTCAGAGTCCTGCCTAACAACTTCAGTCCTCTTACAATCAGTTCACTCTACCCAAACTCACTATAAAATCTGAATGCCCTCTAGACCCAGCGCAAAGCCCCATTTTAATAGTTGTAATATCTCATTGTCACCAACATCCTTTGCCACCATTTTGTCCGCTCTGTTGTGCAACTTCTTAATAAATCTGCCCCTCTATGTGTGCAGTTTCTTTGCCTCTGTGCCCACAGCTGTGAAGGGGCAGGGGCTCAAAGACAAACTTTGCACTCATACGCATGGGGTCTCACTCCATGCAATTGAGGTGACGCCCCGTTGTGATTGAGCTGGTGCAAAATGTGCACTGGTGTGACCCATATTACAGAAAAGGCTGCACAAACATCTGTGGCCTCGTCTAAAATACCATAGTGCCCCTGCTGTGCAAAAAGTAGGTGCAAAGGCCTGTTAATCTCCAGGAGCACCTCCTGTAATGCAATCCCTAGATTAGCGATGGATCAGACACCAGTTTCTTCTCTTTGCTTTCTAAATTATGTGTAAATCCATTAAGTGGTCAATGAAAAATTTGATTTATAAAATAGTTAAGCGCTGGTGCCAATCAGTTTGTGTTATGTATATTTGACCATTAAGTTTCAACCCTTCACAGATAAGAGAGCGCCCGAATAAAAAAGGAATCGCATTGGCTGTTCAGAGCTGATCATTTTACTCCGTCCACCTTTTTGACATATCACTTGACATTTGCACACTATCATGATTTCACCAGACACTCTTCGGCAAACATTGTCTATGGAACCACGGGAGGCTGCATAAGTACACAGACACCCAGGAAGGGCTGATGTGACCCAAGAAAGGCAGCACATACCCATCCCCACCACCAAAAATGGCCAACTTTATTCAAGGAGTTTGGATATTACACACGTTTTCTTTCTAAACAAACTTTGGGTGAGATTGGCATTAGACTAGCTTTCTAGGCTATTATCCCATAGTCCTAACTCTAATTTGAAATGTTCACTAGTACCACTATGTACATTAATGAGGGTGGAATGACTGATGGAATGGCACGTCTAATAGCTATGTTTTGTGCCTGTGCTCACGGTGTTTGAATGCTATATATGGTAGCTAAATGCCACACCCTGCTCCCAGAATTGATGGGAAGTATTGTTTGCAGGCCTAACTGTGACATTTCTGGGCCTAGGTGTAGGGTATGGCCCAAGGCCATGCCTTGGCCCAACACACACAGGTCAGGGTCATCAACCTGTGGGTTCTGAGTGTAAATAGACAGGAGGCAGGGCATGGCTGAAAGCACACCCAGTGCCAAGAGCTTGGTGGGGATGCCTCAAGTCTATAATCAAAAAAGAGGAGAAGGCTCCCGTACCACCCTCCAAAGTAGCTAGCACATCACAAAAAGTTGCGAGGGTCACCAATGCAAAAGAAAGCATGGATGTCGAATCCCTATATAGAAACATCCCACAGGAAGCTACACCAGAGGTAGTGAGTAAGATCTTAAAGAACATTGAATTGACATCCATCACACCATGTGAGTTTGTACTGGATCTTGCCCACCAGGGACTCCCTCTTAATTTTTTCGAGTTTGAGGGGGAAAACTACCTTCAGATTCACGGCACCTCCATGGGGAGCACTTTTGCTCCCAGCATGGCATGCCTGTATGTGCAATCATTTGGGTCTGAATTCATTCTAGATGACCTCAATCCCTATCAGTATAAGATAAAATTGTGGCAACTTTACATTGACAACGTGCTCCTGATTTGGACAGGGACCAGGGATGCGGTCCTTGATTTTGAGAGTTGGCTCTATGCACTGAACCCCTTTCGGCGGTTTACCATCACAGTAGGCGGGAGTGAATTACCGTTCATTGACCTGATGATAAAAAAAAAGGATGTGATGCTGAATAGAGAAATGTGTTCTATAAACCCACTGATCGCAACAATCTGTTGCGGTTTGAGAGTTGTCACCCACGTGGACTATGAGAAAACCTGTCAGTAGGGCAGTTTTTACGTCTTAGGCGTAACTGCTCGGATGTTAAAGACTACCAGGTACATGCTAAAAAAAAAATCTTAAAATCTAACAGAGAGAAATTACCCAGCAAAGATAATCAAAAAAGCAAGCAAACAAGCCCTAAACAACAATAGAGATCTCCTACTAATGACCCATGGAAAACAAACCTGTGATAAGTTGATATGTGTCTCGACATATAGCACTATGTCTAACACATTTCAGAAAATGATCAATAAAAACTGGGCGATTCTCTACTCTGGGGGACTAGACTTGGCAAGGCCCATGCATTCATTCAAGAGAGCAATGAACATCAAAGACTTAGTTGTATACACCAGGCTAAAAAATCTGGAGGCCCAAAGAAATCAGACCATGCTGTGGAATCTACTGCCGCTGGCTGGGAACTCACCTTGCGGCAGCTGCTGTGTGTGTCCCCTAACCAGGAGAGTGAAAGAACTAGACATGGGGTTAAGGACACGCTAGAAACGAACAAATCTGACCAATTGCAACACTATGAATGTCATGTATTTGATAAAATGCCCATGTAATCTCATGTACGTCAGAATGACAACCAGGACAGTGCGCTCTCGGATTGTGGAGCACAGGAGCACCATTGAGTGTACTAGAAATGCCACTACACTTACTGCACACTATAAGGAGAAAGGACATGGAGTGGATGAGATGGAGTGGTATGTCTTACAAAAACTAAGGCCCAGTCACACAGACATGTCAAGAGTCCTGCTTATTTTTTAACAGAGATGGGTACATATATTACAAACTGATATGTATGGGCTCAATTATGCTATTTCTTGGGGGAGTCGGAAGAGCTGAGATAGTCTCCCCATTGATGTCTTTTAGTAAAGTGGACCAATGGCAACTGAACTATCGGCGGAAAATGAGTAACCAGTAGACTGTGTTCGTTGAGACACAACCATGATGAAATGCTTCCTGCTTCACGGTTGACTGTAATCTTTATACTCCAACACATGCCTACCTACACTGGAGTGTGCTGGGAGGTTGGACCAAATTGAGGGAGTATTGATGAGTCATTATTTCGCCACAACGTGCAAAAAAACAGAAAAACTAACTATGTGACAAATGGGAATCACAGCGCTTTGTCCCCACTGGCTGAGTTAAGGGATGTCTATTCCACGTGATGGGACTACCTCCCCATCACCTCTTGATAACCAGGATGACCAATTTCCTGTTATTCCCCGACGGGCCGCCATGACGTGGGTTCAGCCCACCGGCGGCATTCATAAGGAGGGGCTTCACTCCACGCTAGTTGTACCAGCGGCGAGGCGCGGGAACAGCTAGGTCCCCAGGCGTTGGTGGACCTTGTGCAGGGTCGAATTGGGATCACAATTTGGCCCGGGCACTGACGAAAAAAGTGGCCCACATTTGCGGGGCGTGGCCCACATTCGCTGGTGTGCCCTTTCATGAAACACACAAGGAATGTAAGTGGGAGGATATTGTTCTTGGGAGGGACACAGGGCCAAGGTGACAATGTCCTACAAGCTGAGCAACTGAAAAGCAGCGAGGCCCCTTTCTATTACAAAATTATTCCCCAGCCCTCCAGCGCAGGTGCACCTGAAAAACAGCGAGGCCCCTTTCTATTACAAAATTATTCCCCAGCCCTCCAGCGCAGGAGCACCTGAAAAACAGCGAGGCCCCTTTCTCTTAAAAAATGATTCCCCAGCCCTCCAGGGCAGGAGCACCTGAAAAGCAGCGAGGCCCCTTTCTATTACAAAATTATTCCCCAGCCCTCCAGGGCAGGAGCACCTGAAAAACAGCGAGGCCCCTTTCTATTACAAAATTATTCCCCAGTCCTCCAGGGCAGGAGCACCTGAAAAGCAGCGAGGCCCCTTTCTATTACAAAATTATTCCCCAGCCCTCCAGGGCAGGAGCACCTGAAAAACAGCGAGGCCCCTTTCTCTTAAAAAATGATTCCCCAGCCCTCCAGGGCAGGAGCACCTGAAAAACAGGGAGCCCCTTTCTCTTAAATAAATATTCCCCAGCCCTCCAGGGCAGGAGCACCTGAAAAACAGCGAGGCCCCTTTCTCTTAAAAAATTATTTCCCAGCCCTCCAGGGCAGGAGCACCTGAAGAACAGCGAGGCCCCTTTCTCTTAAAAAATGATTCCTCAGCCCTCCAGGGCAGGAGAACCTGAAAAAAAGCGAGGCCCCTTTCTCTTAAAAAATTATTCCCCAGCCCTCCAGCGCAGGAGCACCTGAAAAACAGCGAGGCCCCTTTCTCTTAATAAATTATTCCCCAGCCCTCCAGGGCAGGAGCACCTGAAAAACAGCGAGGCCCCTTTCTATTGCAAAATTATTCCCCAGCCCTCCAGCGCAAGAGCACCTGAAAAACAGCGAGGCCCCTTTCTATTAAAAAATTATTCCCACGCCCTCCAGCACAGGAGCGCCTGAAAAACAGCAAGGCCCCAGCTATTTGTAAATTACTCAGCCCTTCACTGCCTCGGGGCAATGGCCTGGCAGGAGAGGGGATAGAGCATAAAACATAGCTGCTGGACCATCCATGGGGGTGGAGGGGAGGCTAAGGTGAAGATGGTGCCAGTTCCCAACATTACCTGGCCCCCACAGCGAGACCCATTCTTCCTCGCTCACTATGTCCTGAATGAGAAGGGCTGTGGGCGAGGTGTTAATGCAAACACTGTTTCAGGGCTGCGTGGGCCCCAGGGGGGCTGAGGTGAAAATGACTCAATGGCCTGAGCAACACCTGGCCCCGTGGGAGGCCGATTCTTGCACACAATCACCCCTCCCCAGCCCACCATCAGCGTGATTGCTTGGCAGGGCAGGGGGTCAAGGAGAGGCCACAGCTGATCATCGCTGAACGGCCGCACAGCGAGGCTGCTTTCCTCTCCCTGTCCAGTGCTCTCTGTGGACTGGGAAAGGGGGAAAAACGGCCCACAGAGGGCACTGAGACACCGGCCCTTCGGCCAATGCCCGAGTGCCCGCAGTACCAATCCGTCCCTGAACTTGTGATGTAAGGGGGTGCGGTGTGAGTGACGTTTGCAGCAGCGATGCACTCTACCTACTACTATGGCAGTGCGAGTGTGAGATAGATTGGTTACCAATTATGCATACAGCTCGATATCCCCCTAGCAAAGACGTTGGTCTAATAAGGATGTGAGAGGATGTGGTCTGACGGCTAGATTGCCGACTTTGGAGCTGGAAATCAAGGTTCGAGCCTCAGGGTACCGTCCACATCCTGTGATTCTGGGCAAATCACTTAATCTCCCCGTGCCCACCAAAAACATGAATTTGTCCTTGTGTAACGTAACCGATGCTCATGTAAAGCGCTCCAATACATTCGGCTAAAATCGCGCTATATAAATCTGCAAAAAAAAAATCCTAAATACAAGTTAAGAGATGGGCTATACATTGTCTTTTACCCCGCCGTGTATGTGAATGTAACCTGAGTGATTGTTAATTGGCCCCTTGTATTCCCTTTTGGAAATCGCATAAGAATGCTCATGGTGCTTGTTAACTCTCGAACAAGGACACCATGCTATTCACTTTATCGAAAAAGAAACAGGCGTTACTGGGGCTCATACCAACATTAATCTGAGAAAAGATGTGTGTGATCAAGTGAGAGACTCGGTCACTCTTTGTATTTTCCCCGGTGATGCATACACCTGTGTCAGTATCTCTAGAGCCTAGACGGGTGCTTGCACATATAAGGAGTTTGATGTTGGCACGCACTGAGAGCATATAACTGTACCGAGGTACTGAGACCTGGACTCGCATGATGGTGAGTCAATTGTGATTTTACGATTTGGGCATGTAGTACATGATTTTAAAGCTGGGTGCTTCTATGTCAGGTACATGCAGTCATGGCATATATTGAAAGAGACAGCGGGCCGTATGACTTCGGCCTGCTTCAACCTACCAAATATAGCATGTAGGAATTATGAAAGATACCTTTGTCTATCTCTTTTGCAGAATTAGTGTATGACTAAAAATGACACCACCCCCTCCTTGACCAGATAACCGGTATCCCCTAAAATATAGGGTAAGGAGTAGTTGTTTAGTATTTAGTTGTGATGACCTAATGAGTTGGGATGAAAGATGACATGACTGCAATACTGTTTACTTAACGGTTGCATGTGGTTTCCAGAGGCATAATTGCCTTTCACCCTTCACGTGTGACATACTGCAGTGTTTTGCAGTGACATTCACCTGCTCGCTCACGATTGCATGTTTTAGTTTAATTATTCACTTAAGGCTAGTGTTAGAAAGCTGTACGTCCCTGTTTTAAAAAAAAATGATAAATAATTTTCTTAGAAAAAATAATCTGTATTTTAATTTTTTGAATGTGCCCAATATAATAATGTTGATTGTAATCTCCCCTAAAATAGGTTGACCTACTAAGATAGTTCGAAACTCAGGTAGGAATCACCTGGGGGTTTGGTAATCTTGATGAATTATCACATAGGGCAAATTGAGTCTGTATTCTAGGTTTAGAGATCCTAGAGCCCGGATGAATGCCCCAGACCAGGTAGGCTAGATACTGTGGGCAGAAACATGTTGGCTAGTATGAGACAGGTTTGAGCCATTGTTTTCTGTTTACCCATCCGGTATAGTGTTTTTAGATATACCTAGAGTCCTCGCTAATAAAGGTGACAACCAAGGAAATCTAAGGTATTTTTAGATTATATGGATCCCCTTTGTCCAGTAGTTTTATTCAAGAACTCCCTCCTATCGCCAAGTCTTCGAGGAGGTTGCGTCCGCTCTGGTGGTATTATCCTATCAGGGTGGGGAGAGGATGCCGATGATGAAGCATGACACTATTATGTGTGCGAGGCATCCTCTTCCATAATGGATGACTTTCATACTCAGCCTGACAGAAGCCCTGTTATGTCTATTTGGTGCAAGTACTGAACACTTTCCTAAAGTTTAGGAAGCTGTTTTCCTTGCTATTTTTTGCCTAATTTGGCATTGATGCCCCAAGTCTGCCACACATGGGCTCTTTGCATGGATGGATGGCTGGACTAAGTGAAATTGAGGTCCCAAAGCAAAACCAAAAGACCACTAAAAAGCACCAGAACACTATGGTAGGCAAATTGTTAACTTGCACCTCCGCCATGCACTACTCATAACGTAACACATTAAACCGCTGATTACATTATATACAACAAAGTATAGAAAAAATTGATAAATGGAATGCTTGATTTTTTTTAATAACATCTGTTTATTGAGTTTCCTATTACATTTACATTATACAATGTGCACATTTACCATCACAATAACACATAGGATATATTGCTTCTTATAGTGAATAAATTGATCTGTGAGTTCATACCTCCGGGAAGTATGCAGTCGGTTACATCCAACAAGTTACATGTATGGAGGTTTCTGTGCATAGTGTCCGTTACTCATTGTTTTAACAACAGTACATATGTTGCATATATCAGATTCCGAGTGATGGGTCGTACATGTATGAGCCAGTAAACAGGTAAGTTCATCAACAAATTAAACATAAGCAAAGATAACAACTGATCGATGCAGCTATAGTCCCTTCTTGGATATCAATCCATCTCTCCATGCCCCCAGTTCTGCTTACATTGTTTGGTGACTAAAATATGTTTGCAACAGGTGGAATGCTTGACGGTGGACTTGGCCCTTTCTGCAGGGTCATCCCCAGACTTTTTTGCCTTCACCCTCCTGTTTTGTGAACCCATTTCTGCTGGCTTTAGGACTATGCACACTTTATCACTGCTAACCAGTATTAAAATGCTTATGCTCTCTCCTTTGAACATGGTAACATTGGCTTAGACCCAATTGTCATATTTAATTTACATCTAAGTCCCTAGTAAAGTGGTACTACATGTACCCAAGCCCTGAGAATTTAATGTTACTAGCAGGCCTGCAGCACTCATTGTGCCACCCACTTCAGTAGCCCTTTAAACATGTCTCAGGCCTTCCACAGCAGCCTGTGTGTGCAGTTTTAAACTGCCATTTCGACCTAGCAAGATAAATCTCGTTAGGCCCACGCCTCCCTTTATATTACATATAATATAAGTCACCCCTAGTGTAGGCCCAAACAGTCCAGATAACAGGATGCAGTGTATTTAAAAAGTTGAACCTGTACCTTTAAGTTTTACATGTGTTGGTAGTGAAAAAGTACTACATTTGTTTTTCACTACTGTGAGGCCTACCTCTCCCATAGGATAACATTGGGTTAACTTATTACATTTAATTAAGTAATAACTTTCAATTGGGAGCAGTTAGGAAGATCTAGTTTAGTGTCTAAAAAAAAGGAAATTTAAAACCCTATTTAATGGTAAAGTCGGATTATAAGTCACAATACTGAAATGGCACTTTTAGAAAGTTGACATTTTGTTGTCCTAACCATTTGGTGTCTGCTGCCTGTATCCTGTATCACGTGACTAGGTATAGCTGGCAGTTGGTCTTTGTGACCAGTGAAACAAAGGGCCATAGGTGTTGGCAAGATGGGCCATCTCTGACTTGATGAGGGGAAGGAGCTGTCACCTACCATGCAGACTGAGCACACTCACAAAGGGGTTGCCACTAGTCTATTGTGACCACACACAATCTGGTGCCAGGGCAGGGAGGCAAGAAATTCCAAGCACCTCTGGGGATGGAAACCTCCAGAACCTTCTCCAACTTCAAAGTAGATACCAAATATGAATAGTGGATCCTCAGACCCAACTCTTCAGTACACTTCTGGACCTGTGAAAGATTCAAAAAGACAGCTCTGCTGCTCTGCAAGAAGGACTGCTACTCTGTCGCCCTGCTGCCTGCATAAAGGAGTGGACCTGCATCTTAATCCCAGGACCACCAGATTGACTCCAAGGCCTAGTTGGCTGTCCCCCGGATCAGAGACTCAGGAACAGAACAGGCTCCAGTTAATTTGAAACCAGCCCCTGGACTCTGTCAGCTGTGTGTCCTGTCCCTCCAAAACTGATGCATCCCAGTCCTGCACCCTTGGAAGTGGGCTTGAAGGTGCTTTGCAGAAGCAATGCAGTGTGACTCATTGCCCGGTAAGACTGCATCAGAACCGCTGTGCAATACATCCCCAATGCAGGACTTTGCATAGCACAGAACTGCCGTTGCACGATGCATCTATATGCAGGACATCACGTTGCCTCTGCAGCTCCATACAACCACCACTGCATGATGCATTTCCATGCATAGACCTATCATGGTCACCGTACCGCCCTCAGAACCGCTGCTGCATGACTCATCTCCATTCACATACCTCGAATCGCCACCACAGCTCCCTCGGAACCGCCGCTGCAAGGACCTCGCATCGCCTCTGCTGCACAGTGGATCCTCGACACGGGACTTTGCATAATTCCACAACCAAGATTTACTGTACTTTCGTTCAGCAGGCCTAATGGGGGCCTTGTATCTCGCCTAAGCTCCATTGCAGGTGGCTTGAACTTTCAACTTTGTACCGGGCCAGCATGACCAGATAACTACAGTTCATGCTTTGTGCTTTAAGGCAGTATTTTAAATAAATCTTCAAAATTGCCTATCTCCAATTTATGTCATTTTGGTGTCAAATAATAGGGATATTTCATGTGTTGTATTCTGACTACCTTACTGTTTGAAGTGCTGCATAAATACTCTACACATTGCCTCTATGTTAAGCCTGACTGCTTTGTGCCAAGCTGCCAGAGGTTTAAGCACTGGTTAATTTAGGGTTTGGTGTGACTTCACCCTGACAGAAATTGTGGCTGCTGTTGAGTAGGGTTTCACCCCTCTCAACCAGTAACCCAATTTCCTACACTTGCCTTAATTTCAACCTCTGGTAATCACTTGGGTCCACATTCCAGTCCATTGCTATTTTCACATCATGTCACCTCAGTTTGGACCCAGCCATAAGCAAATCAGTCTCAACCCTGATCCAACGGAAACAGTTCAGCCCAAATTGCCAGGCCAGGTACTCCCTGATTCGGAACACAAGCAACCCAGGATCAGTTTTGCCCTAGTAAGGGCTTGTTAGCCAGGTTTAGCGTGGTTCTAGTTACATAGTGGACACGGGACCTACATCTGGGCATACCCGTCCCACTTAGGGTGACACACTAAAGAATACAAACCAATGATGGATAGATTGCTTGAATTAATCTCAGCCACTGGTAATCATCAGAGCAGACTGTTCCTATTGGAGCAGGGTCAAGACAGAGTTGCATATGGATCTACTCTGAGGTGGCATGGTGGGAAAAATACTGATGGGTTGGAAGGCGACCTCTAGTGATTGCAAGTTGTTAGACTTACTGCAAGCATCCTCCCATAAACTTTTGTGTGTTTGACATTATATACAACATCACTTATGACATCCCAAATGACATATTTGAAGGCAACATTGATCAGATCACATATAACATCACCAATGGCATTTTCAAGATGTCGCTGTTGTGGACACTTATGACATCATGAAACAGATCCACAGTGTTATCAATAAATGTCATTTTTTGAAGGCAGAGCCTTTATACTTCCAAACTATCTTATAATGCTACAGTATGTTGAAACTATGGGCCTGATTTAGATCTTGGCGAGACTACTGCTGTCCTGCTTAGGCGCCGGTTCCAAGTACTCCGTCAAGGTAACAGCGGTCTGCCCGCCGTATTTAGATGTTGGTGCAATAGACAGGAGGCTGCCACAACGGGGGTCATCTATGCTGGCTAAGAGTACTCTGTCGCAGTCAGGCCGGTAGGTTTGTGCCGAGCAGATTTAGATGTTCCCGTTGTGGTGGCGGTGTCCGGGCGGCGGTGTCCTGGTGGAGTAAGGCAATGGTGGTGCAGAGACAGGTTAGTGCTACTCATTATTATCTTACTACACATATATGTTGTGAATGTGTAATAATGTATATGTAGGTAATGTAGGTAATGTATTATTCCCCTTTTTGGTACATATTGCATGCCACACAAACATACAGACACTATTCAATGCACACCCACTGGCACCACAAGCACAACACCCATAAGCACCACAACAACAAAACATTTTTATAAGTGTCAATACAGGTGTGTTCATTTTACCTTGATGGGTAGGAAAATGAACACTACTGCATTATACCTAGGAAAATGTTGTAGGCGAGAGCAATGCAGAAGTACACTACTTCTAGGTAGGCTACAGCAATTGTCAATACATGATACATAGGACAATTGTAAAAGTAGCTTACTGTAGATCTCGGCGACAACGGAGTCGTTTGGCATTGTGGTGGAGTTGGTGCAGCAAAGGAGGGACCTGGACAATGGGATACAAGATGGAAACGGAAGCAGAAAGCAGGAAAAAAGGTAAGTTTTTATCTTGATTCCGCCATCTCAAAGTAGGAGGGATTCCTGCCACAGTTGCCTTGGCGGAAAGGCACATAGTAATTGGGACAGCTGGAATCTGGGCTGGACTCCCACCAACAGCTGCTTCTGCCTATACCACCGTCGACGCAGTTGAGAATTTCTGTCGGAGTCGGCGGGATTCTGGCGGTCTTTCATGTATGGACCAGCCAACATCTAAATACGGCGGGCAGACCACCAAGTCAGCGGGGGTAAGATCATCGAAAAAATAATAGCAGGACCTGATCTACCAAGATCTAAATCAGGCCCTATGTTGTTAGTATACGGCCTACATTGTTTTGATGTTGTTCCATACCCACCCTTCCAACTACAAGAATAGCTGAGATAATAGCATTTTCCTATTTCTTGCGCTGTTTCAAAGACTCTAAGTTCCGAATTGGCAAAACCCTATGCCACACTTGGTGATCTCTTCTTCGATGCAGCTTTCAGATCACACTATGTGCAGACTTTCTTAGATGACAGGGGATCTATACTAAATATGAGTCTTTGTTTAATGTTGTTCCTTGTATCATATGTATACATTAATAACTACCAGTGGATCTATACTCAATATATTTTTTTTCTGTGAAATTGTATGCCTAATTTACTTCCAACTTGAAATACTATTCATGGATTCACGAATTGACAGGTGAAACACACAAGTCGGATTTATCTGACCAGATCATGTATACTACCTTTACTCCCATTGTGAACAAGAAAACTATTTTAACTCTCCCTCTGCCTACTACATAATGCCTATGAATTACAAACACGTTGCATTCACATTTGCCATAACCCAATATCTTGTGCACACCTTTCGGCATGGTACATATTTTGCAAGTAGTACATCCTTCAATTGTACTCTGGGCTTTCACCCTTTCCCTCATGTATTAGTGTTGTATCTTGACTCTAATGTTATTCTTGCACTGCCAATGGAATCTTGCTGTAATGACATAACATGGAATGTTGGGAGTCAAATACACACAGTTGGCTGGGCTGAGCAGCATGCTGGCTGCTCCTGGTGGGGTCCTTATTGTGATCTTGTAATCTTCCTGAAGAAACCTCCATGTACCACACCTACCTGCGTGGACTTGATCACTACAATTTTTGGCGATGATCTTTAAGCGAACCTGCGTTTGTCACCTCATCAAACCTCAAGCAACAGTCATCAAACCTCAAGCAACAGATCACCTCAAGTTAAGCTTAGGCAACTGGCATCCCTGACCCCACCAGTGACCTCTACATCGGTCGCCCACAGCAGTCTGCCAGTTGTTCCTGTGCGTCTGGGGAAGTGCTACTTCACAAGCTGCCCTTTGAGTTTTGGGCGTCTACTCCCCATCTTCTCTACGCATCTCTGCTGTGCCTTCTGTGAGGGTAAGCCTGCCATTCAACAATGTCTGCGTCCTGTGCTGTGCCTTCAGTGAGGGTAAGCCTGTATTACGGTCTTCAGTGCCACACATCGTCATCTACACTGTCTGGTGAAGAAGTGTGCTGTTTCATGTGTGCGCTAGCCAAGCTTTGAAGGAGACTGCCAGTCCCACTTAAAGTGTCCTGCACTGTTCTACAATTCTGCGCTTTCTATAGCTGCTGCGCCTTCAAGTTTATTGACTTATTCCACGTACTTGTACTTTCGAGAGGACCTGCCTACAAGTCTACTCTTCAGCTGTACATGAGCTACAGTGTCTGCTTTAACTATCTAGGTGCTGCAGAATCTCGACTTGTTGTTTCTCCACCCCACTACTGAAGATTTTCTGCAGTTTATCACTCTCCTGCATCGAGTTTTCCACTAGCACAACAGAGCGTGCACTTCCTGCACTGTGGACTATGTCACCGTGACCAAGTCTAGTCTGCCAGTCGGAGCGGTATTTTGGTGAGCCGGTGTACTTGTTTGGTGCGTCTGAGACTAAGACTCTGCCTTAACTTGTGAGTAGGGGCGTTTTTTTTTTGATACTTCACGGGCTTGGTGCTGCTACTTGGCAGTTGAACCTCCGCTTTTCAAAATTGCATGAACCCTCGACCATGCGCACGTTCTCAACACGTGCACCCTCCATACCTGCAGTGGCTCCGTGGGTCCTTTCTGATTCTGCATTCCTCGCGGCACTTTTATGACGTCCTTATGGCTCCTCTGTGCTTTGTCTCCCCGTCTACACGGTTTGAGCTGTTTATCAACCCATTGGAGCACGTCTGCAACCGTTAGCCAGTCGGGATGTCGTCTCTTGCGTGCCACCATTTTCTGTTTGGCAACACGGAGCCTCGTTGTGTCCACTGTTCAATATTGTTTTCTTTTTTTGCCAACCACCCACTCAAGTATGACATTTTCAATAAAGTTATTTGAAGCTGCCAGTTTACAGAAGCACCGTTGTTTTCTACGTATCGTCTCTTCTCTTGTTTCCTGTGTCTTCACGTTGGAATTCACGTACTTTTATTACATGTTGTCGTCGTAAGCGCTGGAGCACAATTGAAGTACTTTCGGAAGCGGAAGCCTGAGCGCAGTTGGGGACTTCAAATGATGCTTTCTTTTGCATTCTACCTGGGATCGTGCCTCTGTAAAATTTGTTCACCATGTGTTTGTGCATACAGTGTATTAACTTACAGTCTAAAGCTCAAATTCCTCTTCTGCAGGGTTTGCGATTACAGTGTTTGTGCGCTTTTCTAGTGCGTATGTCAGGGAATTTTGTTTTTCTAGCTTCTACATGCATGTCTGGTTTACTACTTTCAGCATGTGTTTTACTGCCAGGCATTGTTACATTTCGTTCCCCTACGCAAGTGTGTTTGTTTCTTTCTAATACTCGGGTGAGTAGTCACTCACCGGTGTTGTGCTATGCAGTACAGTTTGTCTTTCACAAGATTGTACGATGACTTCTCGTTACTTTACATTATATGTTTACGGACCCTGCGTTCACATCTGCAGGTGTCTATTTTTCTCCAGTGTTATCCTTCTTAGGATTTTCGAATGGGTACCGTTGTCTCAAGATAGTACTTTATTTGTTCATGGGCCCTAGGTATACACCATGTAGGTACACGCTATAATGGTCCACGCCGTGAAGAGTCCATTGTTTCCTTACTGTCTCATGCATGCTTTAAGTTTCCTTACACTGGAATTGCAGTGGGTTTTACTCCCATCTGCTCTTGGTACATTTGTACGCTTCTCACATGTGCACAACTATAGTCGGTCTTCCTCCTGGGAGCTATGCGAGGGTTTCAGTCCTTTTCGCATTATTATATGGGTTCCTACCCATATCTGTTTGTTGACATCGCTCAACCTCTCTTAGTTTTCACGATGTCAATATTACAAGGACTATGGTTTCTATGGGTCTTAGTCCCATCTGTTACTGATTTAATCCCTTATCTTTTAAGGGTTTGCTTTTGGGTTATAGTTCTCCCGAACCTCACATATAGGTATGTATTCATTTTATTGAACTTTCTATTATTAATATACACTGTTGTCTTTATATTATATTTTGTTATTATGTATTGATGATGGTGTTTGACTTGGGTGAGGGTTATCCTTTTACTTTTCCTCATCTTCCTTGTTTTCTTTCTTCATTTCTGTTCCTTTTGTGATGTTTTCTCCTGGTGCCTTGTGTGGATTCTGAGCTTTCCTCTGCTTTTCTGCCGTGTTTTCTTTCTCTGTGTTTTCCACATCCTGTAGTCCGGAGTTTTGTTGGTTCTTTCCTCTCCTGCCTTTTTACATTCCTGTTCTGGCCAGTGGGTATGTTTTGGGGCAGTTGTTCGTGGTTCCTTCTCTCTTCTTCTCTGACTATTTATTTCTTTCTTTGGGTTTTGTGTATAGAAGGGAGGATGGTTCTTAAGTCTTGGTTTTCCTTTCCTCTTTGCTTCCCTCATCCTTTTCTGTTGTTCTTTTCTTTCAATGGTTTCATGTTTCGGATTTCCTCCGTTTCTGCTCATCCTCGTTCTTCTTTCGTGTTCTCTCAGTGTTCTTTTTTATATATAGAAGAAAGGGGGATATGTTGTATCTTGACTCTAATGTTATTCTTGCACTGCCAATGAAATCTTGCTGTAATTACATAACATGGAATGTTGGGAGTCAAATACACACAGTTGGCTGGGCTGAGCAGCATGCTGGCTGCTCCTGGTGGGGTCCTTATTGTGATCTTGTAATCTTCCTGAATAAACCTCCCTGTACCACACCTACCTGCGTGGACTTGATCACTACAATTAGGTGTACATAGTGTTGGGTTAAGTTGACCATTTTTGTGTACCTTGGTCATAGAGAGTCTATGTGTGCTTACTCCACATTGAACAATCATTATATTATTCAGGCACAATCTAAGTTCTCAATAATTTTCCATGATCCTACTTGTCCAGGGTGTTTGGATATTTTGCCTGTCTCTGAGTTTACACTGTGGTGTTTAATCAATCCTTATGTCTGTAAGGGTTGCAGATCTCCCCTCATGATCTGGCTCCATCTGCAGTGACCCAACCTTTTTGGGCATAGGTGCATGTATCCCGTCCTTGCAGTCAGGCATTGGTGTGCTCAATGGGATCATCAGTCTTTTCTTCCCTGGGCAGGCCTTGTATCATTGTGCACCAGCATAATGTTAGCGATGGTAGGCCCCTGGTGGTGATGTTAGTTCAATTCATACCAGGCTCCATCTCCTGATCAGAGGTGGTATTTGCAAGTGGTGACTAGAGGAAGTGAACTTACCGCAGTTAGTAAGAACTGGGGCGAGAAAGAGTTGGGGAGGCGAATGATCCACCTACCCTACATCCATCAGCTACTGCACGGGAAATCATATGAGCATGTATCCAGAACCCAATACTGCCCTACCTACCATCCATTTATTCACTGACACAGCACTTTCATGTCATCCTTACACCCAGCACCATGGATGCTCAGGTCCAGCCATCAATTTCTACACATTCTAAAAAGATAACAATATAAACAAGTACCCTCAACACTCCAGCTCAATCATTGACTGGAACATTGACTAACAAACTCTAGTAACTGCATACAAGCGCCATGGACACCCTCAAACCCCATCCAGAAATCCACTGATGAACAAACTCTTTTCTTTGTTCATGAGCACGCCACACTACGAAACTTTAAAAAAGAATGCAGATCAGTGTTCTTACTATCCTACAGGAAAATGTCCTTATTTTTGCAAAATATAGCATTACCTACAGCAGAGGCAGCTCCTCCGCTATGACAGAGGAGTGTCGCCTCACTGCAGCTACCCAGCAGAGGCAACAGTGAAAAATAAAATGAAAATAAAATATATTTTCTTTCATTTTCTTTTTCACCATTTCCTCAGCTGGGTAGCCGTGTCACAGGGTGGGGCCGGGCCATCCTGGGGGAGGAGCTGTGAGAGATATTAAATATGTATGACGATTTGGCTGACCGTCTTAGTCCGGCCAAACCATCATGCGCACTTAGCATTTCTCCACCGGCTGTGTTGCACAGCCAGGTGGAGAGAAGACACAGGCTCCCAGGCACTGTCTGAGCGGCAGACCAGGCCGCTCAGACCAATCCCAGTGCTTCTCTCATGCTGCGAATATTATTCCCATCATGAGAGAAGCAAGTAAGTCCGTTTTTATATAGCGCAGCTACTCACCCTTACGGGTCTCAAGGCGCTGGGGGCCGTCGTGGAAATTAAGTGAGCTATTGCCCAGAGTCACATGGTGCTGAGCTGAGCTGCCGCCGGAGCCGGGGATCGAACCGTGAACCCTGTGCTCCGAAGTTAGCTGCCCTGGCCGCTGCACCACACCAAGCGCTGGGATTGGCATCTGGGAGCCAGAGCAGTGTGCGCCAGTCGAGGATCAGCAGAGGAGAAAGACAGAGCAGGCGCAGCGTCAGGTAAGTTGTAATTAATTTATTAATTTTATTCTTTGTTTTTGAATTTATTTATTTATTTCCCTCCCCCTGCTGCCACCCACCCTACCACGTTGCAGCTGGAGCAGCCGCCACTGACCAACAGTCAAACAAAGTAAGACAGGCCTACTAAATGAATCTCCACAATCCGTGCTTTAGTACTTACGACCACACAGGAAAAATTACATTATGTAACCACTCTGTACTTCAGGATAAAAGTGAAATGTGAATAAACTTTGCAAATTCTTAGCACTTGAAGAATCTGAATTATCTACCTAGCATTTCTTGACTACACAGAGTCATAATTACATATGGTATTTGGACAAAATATCGTGTTTTTATCATTGTTAAGAATATTGTTTTCAATAACATAGTTGTAAAGAACATCGGGCCCGATTCACAAAAGTAATCTGAGACAAAATCCTAACTTTACGACTTTCGATATTCACAGAAGGCATTTAGGAGTACTAAAGTTAGGATTTTGTCTCAGTTAAACTTAAGTTTTGGTCTTAAGTTAAACTCTTTTGTAACTCCAAAGGGAAGAACAGTACACGTTAGTGGCGACTGTAAACAAAGTACTGCACCCTGCTCATGGAGGGGTGACAACGTACATAACAGAAGAGACCTGGATTGTCTTTTTGGAAACCCACTTCAACCAGCAAAAGACAGGTTCAAGTATAAATCTGAACATTCAACAAAAATATTTTCCCCAAATCGAAGCAAACTTTCAGGAAGTGGACAGCCCAACTCATATAACAACAATTAAAAAACTAATTTCCAAAGAAAGGCGAGAAGGAGCACCAGGGCCAAACGGGATTCCACCAGCCCTTTTCAAAGAAGACTCAGTCTTCTGGGCAGGCACCCTGGATCCTCTCTTCTGGAGAATCAGACAGCTTGGGCACTTTCCGGCCTCCTCGAAGGGTTCCATCATCTCCCCGATTTAAAAGTCCGGTTAAAAATTCCTCTCCAAAAAACTACCGTCTGATCGCACTGCTGGATATTAAGCCAAAGTACTTCGCTGGCACCTTACTGGTCGATGTCTAGGATTGAGCGAAGGAGAACGAAATAATACCCTCAAATCAAAATGGATTCTGCAAAGATACAGGTACACCTACCAACATACTAACCATGTCACTGCTTTATACACATGGCAAAGACAACAAAACAGGCACTCCACCTTTGTTCATAGACTTCAGGGCAGCGTTTGACAATGTTGATCGAGCAATACTCTGGAGGAAACTGGCACACAGGAATCCTGCCAGCACTTTTGAACCTGCTAATATACCTCCACACTGACACCTGGGTGCAGGTCAATCTAGGCAATGGCACACACCTCTCAAAGTGCATCCCAACCACCAAGGGGCTAAAACAAGGATACGTGCTTGCTTCAACCTTGTTTAATCTTTGCATGGCGGATATGACACAAACTCTAAACTCATGTACCACGCACGCACCACGATTGGGCGGCAAAGCTATATCCAGCATCCTATACGCTGACGACGTGGTCCTGGCAAGCCACACTCAAGTGGGTATGCAACTCCTCCTTAATAAAATGCAGGAGTACACAGTAGAAAACTCCCTTTTTAAAAAATTTTTTTATTTAAACACTTTATTTTTCAAATAAGAAGCATTAATCTCACAGCATTGCAAACAATCACTATTCCAACAGTAAATGTCGCTCCAGACAGTTCAATAACAGTAGTAGTTCCGATAGCAGCCAATAATGCGGTCCCGCATGACACTTCACCCCAACATTGACTTGCCCACCGCCCCCAACCCAACTCCCGTTTTATGTGCGTGAGCATCACAACTAACTTGACAGTGCAGGGAGCAACTGCATAAGTGCACAGCATCCCAAGCCTCCATGCAAAACAGGCTTCGGGGCTTAAAACCAGTCCCCTCATCCCACTCCCTCCGGCACTATGCCGTTATCTACCTGAGTGTTGGAAACCTGCTTAGCGGCAGCTAAGTAATCCCTAAGTGGTCCCCATATATCTCTGGGGCGGGATGTCGATGGCACAAGACTGGCGTAGGTCTCGGCGTTAATGTTGCAGTACACTAAGCTGTTTAACCAGTCCTGCAATTGAGGAGCGGTTTTCCTGCCCCAGTGGATGGCAATTTCTCTTTTAGCCAGAAGTAGCCCCAACGATGCCAACTTCCTGACGTTTTTTGGGAACTGTACCGTGTAGCCTAACAGCGCAAGACCAAGCCAAATGCATGAAATCGGCGTGCGGTCCGGTGCATTTTAAACATGTATGGGGCCTAGCAGCATCTATCCTATGTGCCATGGCAGGTGTAAAATAGGCGCGGCGAAGGAATTTAAAATGAAGCAATTTGTGTCTGCTGTTAAGGGAAATTTCCTTAGTGGCTTCGCAGCATTTCGCCCATTGATCGTCTGTTATTTGCCCGCCAATATCTTCTTCCCAGGCTTGCCGGAGTTTAGAGTCGCTTACAGGTTGCATATTTGCGCTTGCCTTGTACATTTTGGAAATGAGGCGTGCCCCGTCAGAGTTCTCTATAACCAATGTAAGTGGGGGGAAGGAGTCTGGTTTGATCGGAAATGTGGGGATCTCAGCCCGCAGTGCCGATCGCACACGGGTCATAAGAAAGCGGGTCATGAAGCTGCAGTCAGCGTATCTAGCATCTTCGTCCAGTGAAAAGACATGTCCCCCCGGGAAGAGATCTCCTATTTTGTCAATGTCTAATGTAGTCAACGTGCGCTGTACCAGGCCCTCGGCAGAGATTGGGAACCATCTTGCGTTGGGTAGGGGCAGGGAGGAAGAGTATAGGGTCTCGGCGCCCGTGCGTTTCCTCAATTTCCCCCACGCCCAGGAGGTGGTGGACACCGTCTGAATGTCGCGTCTATCTCGCGGGAAGCCCCCAGGTAGCACCGCGGCTAGTTTGTCAGGGAGAACGAGGTCGGCCTCTGGTCGCAGAAACGGAATGCCCGCATCTGGGTGGAACCACGCGAACGCATAATGGCATTGTGCTACCAAATAATATAATTGGAAATCCGGGACATTGTACCCTCCTTTGTCGTACGGTAGCGTCAGAATGGACCAGCGAATGTGCGGCCGTTTCCCGCCCCAGACCAAGCGGACCATGTGTGTTTGCAATGTACGAAAGAAGCCGTCCGTGAGGGGTATTGGGATGTTATTAAAAAGGTACAAAAATTTGGGAAGGACCACCATCTTCAAAATTGCCACCCGACCTGCTAGAGACAATGGCAACCTCAGCCATTTGTCGACTTGTTCTTCTAAAGTTTGAACGGCCTGCCCATAATTTAAGCGGATGATGTGAGTGGTCTCGCGATTAATGCGTATTCCAAGATATTTCACCGAGTCGTGGCACCATTCGAGGGGAAATTCACAGTCCCATTGCACTGTGCTCGTGGTTAGTGGAAATATGATGGACTTGTGCCAGTTTATGCCCAGCCCAGAGTATCTACCAAAACGGATGATTTCCCTTATGAGGGGCGCCAGGTTGAGGTGTGGCTCCCGGACATATAGGATAGTGTCATCTGCATATAGGGAAACCAGGAGTGGACCAGTGTTGAACTGCAGCCCTCGGTGCAAGTGGCGTTTCTGAAAATGCCTGATCAGTGGGTCCATAGCTAAGATGAACAGGAGTGGGGATAATGGGCAGCCCTGCCGAGTCCCTCGAAAGAGCCGAAATGATCTGGAAAGGGTGCCATTCAAACGGAGTCTCGCCGTGGGGCTGCGATAGAGCAGGGCTACCGTGGCAATGAAGCCATAAGGCAATCCCATGCGTCGCATCACTTCGAGGAGGAAAGGCCATTCCAAGGAATCGAACGCCTTCTCTGCGTCTAGTAATACAGCGGCCGCAGGGGTGTCTGGTTGTATTCTGTGTAGTACTGCAAACAATGTACGTAGATTCAGGGAGGTTGAGCGGTGTGGGACAAAGCCCGTCTGCACCGGGGAAATAATGTACTCCATTAGCTGAGACAGCCTGTTTGCGAGTACTTTCGCCAAGATTTTGTAATCCAGGTTGAATAAGGACAGAGGACGATATGAGCCGCATTGTTTATGATCTTTGTCGGGTTTCGGGAGGAGTATTATTACGGCTTCTCGTAATGTGGGAGGGAGTATTTGTTTTTCTAATGCTTCCGTATAGACCTCGAGGAGCTGCGGGGCCAGAAGATCCTTGAACTCCTTATAGAAGTCTCCTGTGAAGCCATCCAGCCCTGGGGCAGTGGAGCCCTGTAGAGTGTCAATGGCAAGTGTGACGTCTGCTACTGATATTGGTTCCGCCATAAAGTCCTGCATGTGTTTCTCCAAATACACCAACGCGATTTCCGCTAGGTAATCTGTCTGGGCCGTACTGTCAGGTTCAGCCCTGGAAGTGTAAAGTGTGGTATAATATTCTAGGAATTCGTCCCGGATGGCGGATGTGGTGTTAAGTGCGGCGCCCTTAGCGGAGTGTAGTTCAGTAATGTATGATTTGCTGTACGGTGGCCTCAGCATTTGTGCTAACACTCTTCCCGGCCGCTCTCCCTCTCCATACCGCCGGGCGGTGTGATATTTCCCCAGGTATAATATCTCCCGGTCTGCAGTGTCCCTGTACTCCGATAAAAGGGCTAGTCTCGTCGCCTGGTAGTCTGGGTTCGGGGTCCCCGGTGATTTGGAGTCTAATGCAGCGATATCACGTTCGATACGGGCCATCATATTGCGGAGATCCCTAAGCACTCCGGCCTGTTTAGAGATACATACCCCTCTAATAACAGCCTTGAAGCCCTCCCATAATACCGCCATGGTGTCCACCGAGCCAGCATTAAGCTCAAAATAGTCCTCTATAGCTTCGCGCACTTCCGCCTTGAACAGGTCGTCCTGTAGGGCCCTACCCGGGAAGCGCCACTGCCTTTCATATCCTTCCGGTCGCGGGAGTTTTAAATGCAACACTATCGGGGAGTGATCAGAATATGTGCTAGGGAGCATTGTGTGGGAGTCAAACCAGTCTGTAACTATGGGAGATAGCAGCCAGTAGTCAATCCTGGTCCAGGTGCTGTGCTGACCTGAATGGTGAGTGTATTTGGTTGTAGTGGGATTGTGGTGTTGCCAGATATCGACAAGTGTGTATTGGTCACAGAGGTCCATCAGGGCCCGCCTTGCCCGTGGTTTAGTGTCAGGGGCATGGGAAGTACTGTCCATCTTGGGGTCTATTAATAAATTGAGGTCCCCACCCAATAGCAAGTTTTGGGGCGCGTGCTTTGCAATCTGGGCGTTCAGTTCGTGGAAGAATTTGGGGGCGTCTACATTCGGGGCATAGACGTTAACTAAGGAGACCCTGTGGCCATAGAGGGAACCCTGACAATGATGTATCTACCCGCTGGATCGCGGATTACGTCACTGAGGCTAAAAGGGACTCTTTTGTGGATCAGGATTGCGGTGCCTCTGGCATAGTTGCTGTAATTTGCGAAGAACCTGTGTGTGCCCCAGCTGGCACCAAAGCGAGCCCCGTCCGTGGGGGCGAGATGCGTCTCCTGCAAATATGCTATGTCGACCTTGTGCCGGAGAAGGTAGTGAAGCACCTGCCGCCGCTTGCGGGTATTGTTGAGGCCTCTGACATTCCATGTCATCAGGGCGAGGGCCCCTGAATATTACCTAATTGTGTCATCTGGGTAAAGTGTGCAAGCTCTCCTGTCTGAACTGTGATGAGCAGTAAACATATCTAGCAATGCTGAGCAAAAGTGTGAAAAATAACAGCTGAAATGTGCAATCCCCTCCCCACCCCTCCTCCCCCACCCAGCCGCCTTCCCACCCGAAGGAGGCCATCCCTCTGTGAATACTCTAACCCTGAAGACATATATGCCACCAGGTTAGCCAATGTGGCCCAAGCAATGGGCCCCAAGGTGAAAATGAACCAACTCAACGGATACACCAAGGGGGGTGGCAGCCCGTGATCAAACCAGCCATATGTCATAACAATGAAAAATACAAAAAACTTCCCCAATTGAATACATTAATTGCGTGAAATCTGGCAAATGCGTCACCCAGTGCCAGGATTAGAAAAGAGCTCTGCGCTAGCCTCGGAGCCGCTGCGCGGCGGGGAAGCGAGGGATCCCACCGCCGTGTTCTGCGTGTTTCGTTGCCTGTATGTTCGGCAGAAGTCCTGCGCCTCTGATGGAGTGTCGAATATGCGGGATCTGCCACCAACATCCACTCTAAGCCTTTGCGGATATAGCATGCCATATTTGAGTCCTAGGTTACGTAGAGTGGCCTTCACCCCATTGAACTTTCGGCGGGCCTCCTGGACCATTGGTGTGAAGTCTGGATAAAAGGACAATTTTGACCCCTGCCAGTCCACATCGCCGCGTTCTCTCGCCAGTCGTAGCGTAGTATCCCGGTCCCTAAAGTTCAGGAGGCGTGCTATTATGGGCCGAGGGGGGAGGCCTGGGTTAGGCCTAGGGCCCAGCGACCTGTGGGCTCTCTCTACCACGAAGCCAGGTGTGAAGGCCTCTCCACCAAACAGTTCAGTGAGCAATTTCTCCACAAAGAGATCCATCCGGCCTGTAGTCGTCATCTCCGGAACCCCCATGATGCGGACGTTATTGCGGCGCCCGCGAGCTTCCAAATCCTCATTTTTGATAGCTACTTCTTTGAGCAGGCGTTCCGCTCGCTCCAGCTTCTTGAGGGACTGATCGGTCCCGTCCTCGATGTCTGATATTCGAGCTTCCGCCACGTCTAAGCGCTGATCGTGTACCTGTATTTTGGCACCCAGTGTTGCGATGGTCTTGTCCAAGGTGTCAAAGCGAGAGTCCAGGGCTTTAAAACCAGCCCTCATTTCTTGCAGTAGGGAAGCAACAGACGCCTCTGAGGGTGCGGATAGACCCGTGGTGTGCATGTTGTCAGCCATTTCGGATGTGTGCGATGATGTGCCCTCCGCCACTTTTTCAAATGGGAGGGTTCGCTGTTTGGGATCCCTACGTCCCATACCTCAGCAATGGCGCCAGTGGGGATGCTGTGCAGGCTGGGGCAGGAGACAGCAGGCCCCAGTGCCTAGTCAAGTACAACAGACAGGGCACCTCAGTCACTTTAGGATCCCTATATGTTAGGTCCACCCCAGCGATATTCTTGCCGGATGCCGGCTGGCGATGGCCGCGCGAGTCCACAAAATCGCGATTCCCTGCTAGGCAGTGGGTCGTGTATGGTCCGCAGGAGGAGCGGCAGTCAGCAGCGCAGGCTGGCGTTAGGTTCGTGGCATGTAGGCACCGGGTTGCGTCTTATGCGTGGAGTGCTTTAATCAGTGGCGCTCTGTAGGCAGCGATGGGGCGCATGGAGTGCACCGGTGTCCGCCGGCATCGTTGCGCACCGTATGAACCTGCGTTGTCCGGGCGGGGCTCATCATTTACTGCAGGGATGTGCCGGCCGTCTGCCCAGCTCTCGCTGCTGCTCTCTTGCTGCGTGTGTCCCCCCCCTGCCGAAACAGTACCCAGCTGCCGCCCGAGCCCCCGATGTCTGTAACGTGTGGGCCCTGTCCCCATGCACGCCTAGTGCTCGTTCGCTGGGGTCGCGGGCCGGGCCGACGATCGGGCAATTAGTAGCGGGTACACAGGCAGGCAGGGGGCCGGGTTTGACACCAGCGCTGTCTCGACTCACTGCACCGCCGTCGGGTCTCTTCATGCGCTGCAGCTGCTCGTCCGCGGGTCCTTTCTGCACTTCGGCTTGCCGAGAGCGCCAGGCGTGGCGATGCAGGGTCCCCCCCGGCCGCACACGGAACACCGCAACTCTGGATTGAAGGCCGATCAGCGGCCGGTGAGTGTCCCCTCAGGGACAGTGCCTCTTCTGCTGTCTGCGGCGTCGTCCTCAGTGCCAATGCGCTTGCATTATGTGGGGGAAATCACTGATGGGCCTGGTCGAGCTCCGGAGCTTCTCTACCAAGCGGCCATCTTAGC
>CAWUFW010015401.1:0-362814 GCA_963921515.1 Calotriton arnoldi | reverse complement strand
ATAGACCAAATGCTGTTGGTGGGCTGCAGCACTGGATTGTGCCACCCACGCAAACAGCCCGTAAAGTGTAACTCGGGCCTGCCATCGCAGAGCCCGTGCGCAGCCTGGGGCTGCCATGTCGACTTGGCAAGTGCACACACTTGCAAGTCCCTAAACCTTCCCTTTGCTACATGTTAGTCACCCCTAAGGTAGGCCCAAGGTACCCCTGTGGGAAGGGTGCGTTGTACGCGAAAGGTAGGACATGCCCGGGTGTGTGCGGCATGTCCTGATAGTGAATTACAGCCTAGTTCGTTTTTCACTATTGCAAGGCTACCTGTTCCCCCTAGGCCAGAACGGGCGGTTTTGATTATTACAGTATATAATCCTAACTGACCCCGGGAACATGGTAGAAATTCGAGTTTAGTATGCCTGGACTCAGAATGATAAAATGCAGCTTTTAGTAAGGTTGGTTTTAACATTCTGTGTTTGAAAATACCACTTTTAGAAAGTGGGTATTTTCTTGCCTAACCATCCAAGCCTGCCTCTGCGAGGTTGTGTATTCCGTGTCTGGAATGTGAGTGACCGGGGCTGGGGGATGCCAGGAGACAGGGTGAGTCAGCGCAGGGCTGAATAGCCAGATCGACCTGTAGATGGGTGGGAGGGGTCGCACCTGGGCCCTGAATAGGACAGTGCCTTCCCTCCACAATGCTGGCTCCACCTCCTGTGGTGCGTCTGATGTCCCTGGCCTACTCACTGAAAGAAGGGACGGAGACTTGTCAACAAAGTGCTCCAGAACTGGTTTGGACTAGGCAAAGGCCCCTCTGCCTTCAGAGAACAAAGGAATTTGGGATATAAATATTGGGGCCCTGACCCCATGAATTTAGATCTCGCTGGAATCAAGGAACCTGCCAAGACGAAGAGCTGGAAGAGCTGCCAGGAGGAGTACTGCCCCTTTGCTGTGTTGTTGCTTTGTTGGGTTGGCCTGCAGCTGCTGCTTCTGCCTTGGGCAGTGAAAGGACTGGACTGAACTTTCTACAAACTTGTGCTGAGTATCTCCAAGGGCCAGGAACCGAGCTGGCCTCCTGTTAAGAAGTCTCAGGGACTACAAAGACTTCACAAGCCTCTGGGTACCACTTCTGGAACGCTGTTTCAGTTGCCACAGAGGAAGGGAACCGCAACCGACTCCGTCAACCGAATCCATCCCTGGCCGGTGACCTGTTTGCACCGCAGACCGCATCGCCCCGCTTCGCATCGCAACCCTGGTCTCACCGTGGGCAACGTCCAACGCCGCCAACATCGAGCCGCTGCTTGCACCGTGACCTGTGGGCACCGCAGTTCGCATCGCATCGCTTCACTGAACCAACCGGACCCGACCGACGGAGGTCGCTGCAGCTGGCTCAAGAGTCGAGACCGCACCGCATTTGGGGCACCGCTCGCACGTCTGCGACGCACCGCTCCGACTCGCACCGCTGTCCGACGCCAGCTCCCGCACTCCGGCTAGGTCGCCTGCATCGCAACCTGTCAGCACCGCATCGAGCATCGTCTCACCCTGCACCGCACGCCTTGGACTCACCGACTCCGTCTGCACGACGCTCATCGAGCCGCTGCCTGCACCGCATCGAGGGACACCGCACCTTGCATCGCTCCATCTTGCACCGCAACCGCGACGAACGCCGACCGGCTCGTACACTCCGTACCAGCCACAACGAGAAAGGTACTGTAACCGAGTCTGTTCATGACTCTGCTGGCCCGTATCGACGCGGTCGGCTGGAACCTGTTAGACTCTGTGGTTTTCAGCATCACGGTAGGCTCGGACGGAGCTACCGACTCGTATCGAACTTTGCTTTTGTGCTATTCCTGCAAAGAAGAAGTTAACGTATAAAGTATTCATTCTTAAAGTATCGTATTGTGGATTTTTGTCGTAATTGGTCTTGTCTTGAGTATATAAAATATTGGTTATTTTTCTAAACTGGTGTGGTGTCCGTTTGTAGTGCTTACACTGTATTACTGTTGGTTATGTGCAAATGCTTTACACACTGCCTCTGAATTAAGCCTGACTGCTCGTGCCAAGCTACCACGAGGGTGAGCAGGGGTTACTTCACGAGTGTAACAACCCTTACCCTGACTAGGAAGAAGGGTCCCTACTTGGACAAAGGTGCAAGCCCTTGCCAACTAGAGATCCCATTTCTAACACGTGGTGAAGCAAAATAACGATGGATTAAACCCAGATCTGTGACTGGGGGTGAATGTTTGCCAATGTGCAGCATTCCGTCCATCTTGTGTGTTTTGCATTTCGCCCTAAGTGGGAAGGGTATGCCCAGACGTGGGTCCCGTGCTCACTACGCCACTGGAGTCAAGCTATCCTGGCTGATGAAGGCTGATAGCCTGAAACCGGTCCTAGGATGCTTGATTCCGGTCCAGGGAAGACATGGCTTGGCAGTTCGGTCTGGACTGTTCCCATGAGGCACAGGGTCAAGACTGATTTGCATATGGCTATGTCTGAACTGGGGTGGTGTGGTGAAGCAAAATAACGATGGATTAAACCCAGATTTGTGACTGGGGGTGAATGTTTGCCAATGTGCAGCATTCCGTCCATCATCTTGTGTGTTTTGCATTTCGCCCTAAGTGGGAAGGGTTTGCCCAGACGTGGATCCCGTGCTCACTACGCCACTGGAGTCAAGCTATCCTGGCTGATGAAGGCTGATAGCCTGAAACCGGTCCTAGGATGCTTGATTCCGGTCCAGGGAAGACATGGCTTGGCAGTTCGGTCTGGACTGTTCCCATGAGGCACAGGGTCAAGACTGATTTGCATATGGCTATGTCTGAACTGGGGTGGCGTGGTGAAGCAAAATAACGATGGATTAAACCCAGATCTGTGACTGGGGGTGAATGTTTGCCAATGTGCAGCATTCCGTCCATCATCTTGTGTGTTTTGCATTTCGCCCTAAGTGGGAAGGGTATGCCCAGACGTGGGTCCCGTGCTCACTACGCCACTGGAGTCAAGCTATCCTGGCTGATGAAGGCTGATAGCCTGAAACCGGTCCTAGGATGCTTGGTTCCGGTCCAGGGAAGACATGGCTTGGCAGTTTGGTCTGGACTGTTCCCATGAGGCACAGGGTCAAGACTGATTTGCATATGGCTATGTCTGAACTGGGGTGGCGTGGTGAAGCAAAATAACGATGGATTAAACCCAGATCTGTGACTGGGGGTGAATGTTTGCCAATGTGCAGCATTCCGTCCATCATCTTGTGTGTTTTGCATTTCGCCCTAAGTGGGAAGGGTATGCCTAGACGTGGGTCCCGTGCTCACTACGCCACTGGAGTCAAGCTATCCTGGCTGATGAAGGCTGATAGCCTGAAACCGGTCCTAGGATGCTTGATTCCGGTCCAGGGAAGACATGGCTTGGCAGTTCGGTCTGGACTGTTCCCAGGAGGCACAGGGTCAAGACTGATTTGCATATGGCTATGTCTGAACTGGGGTGGCGTGGTGAAGCAAAATAACGATGGATTAAACCCAGATCTGTGACTGGGGGTGAATGTTTGCCAATGTGCAGCATTCCGTCCATCATCTTGTGTGTTTTGCATTTCGCCCTAAGTGGGAAGGGTATGCCCAGCCGTGGGTCCCGTGCTCACTACGCCACTGGAGTCAAGCTATCCTGGCTGATGAAGGCTGATAGCCTGAAACCGGTCCTAGGATGCTTGATTCCGGTCCAGGGAAGACATGGCTTGGCAGTTCGGTCTGGACTGTTCCCATGAGGCACAGGGTCAAGACTGATTTGCATATGGCTATGTCTGAACTGGGGTGGCGTGGTGAAGCAAAATAACGATGGATTAAACCCAGATCTGTGACTGGGGGTGAATGTTTGCCAATGTGCAGCATTCCGTCCATCATCTTGTGTGTTTTGCATTTCGCCCTAAGTGGGAAAGGTTATGCCCAGACGTGGGTCCCGTGCTCACTACGCCACTGGAGTCAAGCTATCCTGGCTGATGAAGGCTGATAGCCTGAAACCGGTCCCTAGGATGCTTGATTCCGGTCCAGGGAAGACATGGCTTGGCAGTTCGGTCTGGACTGTTCCCATGAGGCACAGGGTCAAGACTGATTTGCATATGGCTATGTCTGAACTGGGGTGGCGTGGTGA
Source organism: Calotriton arnoldi (assembly GCA_963921515.1). Classification (NCBI taxonomy): domain Eukaryota; kingdom Metazoa; phylum Chordata; class Amphibia; order Caudata; family Salamandridae; genus Calotriton; species Calotriton arnoldi. Next base: position 358,697 of record CAWUFW010015401.1, on the reverse strand, counting down.
AGCAAAGTAACGATGGATTAAACCCAGATCTGTGACTGGGGGTGAATGTTTGCCAATCTGCAGCATTCCGTCCATCATCTTGTGTGTTTTGCATTTCGCCCTAAGTGGGAAGGGTATGCCCAGACGTGGGTCCCGTGCTCACTACGCCACTGGAGTCAAGCTATCCTGGCTGATGAAGGCTGATAGCCTGAAACCGGTCCTAGGATGCTTGATTCCGGTCCAGGGAAGACATGGCTTGGCAGTTCGGTCTGGACTGTTCCCAGGAGGCACAGGGTCAAGACTGATTTGCATATGGCTATGTCTGAACTGGGGTGGCGTGGTGAAGCAAAATAACGATGGATTAAACCCAGATCTGTGACTGGGGGTGAATGTTTGCCAATGTGCAGCATTCCGTCCATCATCTTGTGTGTTTTGCATTTCGCCCTAAGTGGGAAGGGTATGCCCAGACGTGGGTCCCGTGCTCACTACGCCACTGGAGTCAAGCTATCCTGGCTGATGAAGGCTGATAGCCTGAAAACCGGTCCTAGGATGCTTGATTCCGGTCCAGGGAAGACATAGCTTGGCAGTTCGGTCTGGACTGTTCCCATGAGGCACAGGGTCAAGACTGATTTGCATATGGCTATGTCTGAACTGGGGTGGCGTGGTGAAGCAAAATAACGATGGATTAAACCCAGATCTGTGACTGGGGGTGAATGTTTGCCAATGTGCAGCATTCCGTCCATCATCTTGTGTGTTTTGCATTTCGCCCTAAGTGGGAAGGGTATGCCCAGACGTGGGTCCCGTGCTCACTACGCCACTGGAGTCAAGCTATCCTGGCTGATGAAGGCTGATAGCCTGAAACCGGTCCTAGGATGCTTGATTCCGGTCCAGGGAAGACATGGCTTGGCAGTTCGGTCTGGACTGTTCCCATGAGGCACAGGGTCAAGACTGATTTGCATATGGCTATGTCTGAACTGGGGTGGCGTGGTGAAGCAAAATAACGATGGATTAAACCCAGATCTGTGACTGGGCGTGAATGTTTGCCAATGTGCAGCATTCCGTCCATCATCTTGTGTGTTTTGCATTTCGCCCTAAGTGGGAAGGGTATGCCCAGACGTGGGTCCCGTGCTCACTACGCCACTGGAGTCAAGCTATCCTGGCTGATGAAGATTGATAGCCTGAAACCGGTCCTAGGATGCTTGATTCCGGTCCAGGGAAGACATGGCTTGGCAGTTCGGTCTGGACTGTTCCCATGAGGCACAGGGTCAAGACTGATTTGCATATGGCTATGTCTGAACTGGGGTGGCGTGGTGAAGCAAAAATAGCGATGGATTAAACCCAGATCTGTGTCTGGGGGTGAATGTTTGCCAATGTGCAGCATTCCGTCCATCATCTTGTGTGTTTTGCATTTCGCCCTAAGTGGGAAGGGTATGCCCAGACGTGGGTCCCGTGCTCACTACGCCACTGGAGTCAAGCTATCCTGGCTGATGAAGGCTGATAGCCTGAAACCGGTCCTAGGATGCTTGATTCCGGTCCAGGGAAGACATGGCTTGGCAGTTCGGTCTGGACTGTTCCCATGAGGCACAGGGTCAAGACTGATTTGCATATGGCTATGTCTGAACTGGGGTGGCGTGGTGAAGCAAAATAACGATGGATTAAACCCAGATCTGTGACTGGGGGTGAATGTTTGCCAATGTGCAGCATTCCGTCCATCATCTTGTGTGTTTTGCATTTCGCCCTAAGTGGGAAGGGTATGCCCAGACGTGGGTCCCGTGCTCACTACGCCACTGGAGTCAAGCTATCCTGGCTGATGAAGGCTGATAGCCTGAAACCGGTCCTAGGATGCTTGATTCCGGTCCATGGAAGACATGGCTTGGAAGTTCGGTCTGGACTGTTCCCATGAGGCACAGGGTCAAGACTGATTTGCATATGGCTATGTCTGAACTGGGGTGGCGTGGTGAAGCAAAATAACGATGGATTAAACCCAGATCTGTGACTGGGGGTGAATGTTTGCCAATGTGCAGCATTCCGTCCATCATCTTGTGTGTTTTGCATTTCGCCCTAAGTGGGAAGGGTATGCCCAGACGTGGGTCCCGTGCTCACTACGCCACTGGAGTCAAGCTATCCTGGCTGATGAAGGCTGATAGCCTGAAACCGGTCCTAGGATGCTTGATTCCGGTCCAGGGAAGACATGGCTTGGCAGTTCGGTCTGGACTGTTCCCATGAGGCACAGGGTCAAGACTTATTTGCATATGGCTATGTCTGAACTGGGGTGGCGTGGTGAAGCAAAATAACGATGGATTAAACCCAGATCTGTGACTGGGGGTGAATGTTTGCCAATGTGCAGCATTCCGTCTATCATCTTGTGTGTTTTGCATTTCGCCCTAAGTGGGAAGGGTTTGCCCAGACGTGGATCCCGTGCTCACTACGCCACTGGAGTCAAGCTATCCTGGCTGATGAAGGCTGATAGCCTGAAACCGGTCCTAGGATGCTTGATTCCGGTCCAGGAAGACATGGCTTGGCAGTTCGGTCTGGACTGTTCCCATGAGGCACAGGGTCAAGACTGATTTGCATATGGCTATGTCTGAACTGGGGTGGCGTGGTGAAGCAAAATAACGATGGATTAAACCCAGATCTGTGACTGGGGGTGAATGTTTGCCAATGTGCAGCATTCCGTCCATCATCTTGTGTGTTTTGCATTTCGCCCTAAGTGGGAAGGGTATGCCCAGACGTGGGTCCCGTGCTCACTACGCCACTGGAGTCAAGCTATCCTGGCTGATCAAGGCTGATAGCCTGAAACCGGTCCTAGGATGCTTGATTCCGGTCCAGGGAAGACATGGCTTGGCAGTTCGGTCTGGACTGTTCCGAGGAGGCACAGGGTCAAGACTGATTTGCATATGGCTATGTCTGAACTGGGGTGGCGTGGTGAAGCAAAATAACGATGGATTAAACCCAGATCTGTGACTGGGGGTGAATGTTTGCCAATGTGCAGCATTCCGTCCATCATCTTGTGTGTTTTGCATTTCGCCCTAAGTGGGAAGGGTATGCCCAGACGTGGGTCCCGTGCTCACTACGCCACTGGAGTCAAGCTATCCTGGCTGATGAAGGCTGATAGCCTGAAACCGGTCCTAGGATGCTTGATTCCGGTCCAGGGAAGACATGGCTTGGCAGTTCGGTCTGGACTGTTCCCATGAGGCACAGGGTCAAGACTGATTTGCATATGGCTATGTCTGAACTGGGGTGGCGTGGTGAAGCAAAATAACGATGGATTAAACCCAGATCTGTGACTGGGGGTGAATGTTTGCCAATGTGCAGCATTCCGTCCATCATCTTGTGTGTTTTGCATTTCGCCCTAAGTGGGAAGGGTATGCCCAGACGTGGGTCCCGTGCTCACTACGCCACTGGAGTCAAGCTATCCTGGCTGATGAAGGCTGATAGCCTGAAACCGGTCCTAGGATGCTTGATACCGGTCCAGGGAAGACATGGCTTGGCAGTTCGGTCTGGACTGTTCCCATGAGGCACAGGGTCAAGACTGATTTGCATATGGCTATGTCTGAACTGGGGTGGCATGGTGAAGCAAAATAACGATGGATTAAACCCAGATCTGTGACTGGGGGTGAATGTTTGCCAATGTGCAGCATTCCGTCCATCATCTTGTGTGTTTTGCATTTCGCCTAAGTGGGAAGGGTATGCCCAGACGTGGGTCCCGTGCTCACTACGCCACTGGAGTCATGCTATCCTGGCTGATGAAGGCTGATAGCCTGAAACCGGTCCTAGGATGCTTGATTCCGGTCCAGGGAAGACATGGCTTGGCAGTTTGGTCTGGACTGTTCCCATGAGGCACAGGGTCAAGACTGATTTGCATATGGCTATGTCTGAACTGAACTGGGGTGGCGTGGTGAAGCAAAATAACGATGGATTAAACCCAGATCTGTGACTGGGGGTGAATGTTTGCCAATGTGCAGCATTCCGTCCATCATCTTGTGTGTTTTGCATTTCGCCCTAAGTGGGAAGGGTATGCCCAGACGTGGGTCCCGTGCTCACTACGCCACTGGAGTCAAGCTATCCTGGCTGATGAAGGCTGATAGCCTGAAACCGGTCCTAGGATGCTTGATTCCGGTCAAGGGAAGACATGGCTTGGCAGTTCGGTCTGGACTGTTCCCATGAGGCACAGGGTCAAGACTGATTTGCATATGGCTATGTCTGAACTGGGGTGGCGTGGTGAAGCAAAATAACGATGGATTAAACCCAGATCTGTGACTGGGGGTGAATGTTTGCCAATGTGCAGCATTCCGTCCATCATCTTGTGTGTTTTGCATTTCGCCCTAATTGGGAAGGGTATGCCCAGACGTGGGTCCCGTGCTCACTACGCCACTGGAGGCAAGCTATCCTGGCTGATGAAGGCTGATAGCCTGAAACCGGTCCTAGGATGCTTGATTCCGGTCCAGGGAAGACATGGCTTGGCAGTTCGGTCTGGACTGTTCCCAGGAGGCACAGGGTCAAGACTGATTTGCATATGGCTATGTCTGAACTGGGGTGGCGTGGTGAAGCAAAATAACGATGGATTAAACCCAGATCTGTGACTGGGGGTGAATGTTTGCCAATGTGCAGCATTCCGTCCATCATCTTGTGTGTTTTGCATTTCGCCCTAAGTGGGAAGGGTATGCCCAGACGTGGGTCCCGTGCTCACTACGCCACTGGAGTCAAGCTATCCTGGCTGATGAAGGCTGATAGCCTGAAACCGGTCCTAGGATGCTTGATTCCGGTCCAGGAAGACATGGCTTGGCAGTTCGGTCTGGACTGTTCCCATGAGGCACAGGGTCAAGACTGATTTGCATATGGCTATGTCTGAACTGGGAGTGGCGTGGTGAAGCAAAATAACGATGGATTAAACCCAGATCTGTGACTGGGGGTGAATGTTTGCCAATGTGCAGCATTCCGTCCATCATCTTGTGTGTTTTGCATTTCGCCCTAAGTGGGAAGGGTATGCCCAGACGTGGGTCCCGTGCTCACTACGCCACTGGAGTCAAGCTATCCTGGCTGATGAAGGCTGATAGCCTGAAACCGGTCCTAGGATGCTTGATTCCGGTCCAGGGAAGACATGGCTTGGCAGTTCGGTCTGGACTGTTCCCATGAGGCACAGGGTCAAGACTGATTTGCATATGGCTATGTCTGAACTGGGGTGGCGTGGTGAAGCAAAATAACGATGGATTAAACCCAGATCTGTGACTGGGGGTGAATGTTTGCCAATGTGCAGCATTCCGTCCATCATCTTGTGTGTTTTGCATTTCGCCCTAAGTGGGAAGGGTATGCCCAGACGTGGGTCCCGTGCTCACTACGCCACTGGAGTCAAGCTATCCTGGCTGATGAAGGCTGATAGCCTGAAACCGGTCCTAGGATGCTTGATTCCGGTCCAGGGAAGACATGGCTTGGCAGTTCGGTCTGGACTGTTCCCATGAGGCACAGGGTCAAGACTTATTTGCATATGGCTATGTCTGAACTGGGGTGGCGTGGTGAAGCAAAATAACGATGGATTAAACCCAGATCTGTGACTGGGGGTGAATGTTTGCCAATGTGCAGCATTCCGTCCATCATCTTGTGTGTTTTGCATTTTGCCCTAAGTGGGAAGGGTATGCCCAGACGTGGGTCCCGTGCTCACTACGCCACTGGAGTCAAGCTATCCTGGCTGATGAAGGCTGATAGCCTGAAACCGGTCCTAGGATGCTTGATTCCGGTCCAGGGAAGACATGGCTTGGCAGTTCGGTCTGGACTGTTCCCATGAGGCACAGGGTCAAGACTGATTTGCATATGGCTATGTCTGAACTGGGGTGGCGTGGTGAAGCAAAATAACGATGGATTAAACCCAGATCTGTGACTGGGGGTGAATGTTTGCCAATCTGCAGCATTCCGTCCATCATCTTGTGTGTTTTGCATTTCGCCCTAAGTGGGAAGGGTATGCCCAGACGTGGGTCCCGTGCTCACTACGCCACTGGAGTCAAGCTATCCTGGCTGATGAAGGCTGATAGCCTGAAACCGGTCCTAGGATGCTTGATTCCGGTCCAGGGAAGACATGGCTTGGCAGTTCGGTCTGGACTGTTCCCATGAGGCACAGGGTCAAGACTGATTTGCATATGGCTATGTCTGAACTGGGGTGGCGTGGTGAAGCAAAATAACGATGGATTAAACCCAGATCTGTGACTGGGGGTGAAAGTTTGCCAATCTGCAGCATTCCGTCCATCATCTTGTGTGTTTTGCATTTCGCCCTAAGTGGGAAGGGTATGCCCAGACGTGGGTCCCGTGCTCACTACGCCACTGGAGTCAAGCTATCCTGGCTGATGAAGGCTCATAGCCTGAAACCGGTCCTAGGATGCTTGATTCCGGTCCAGGGAAGACATGGCTTGGCAGTTCGGTCTGGACTGTTCCCATGAGGCACAGGGTCAAGACTGATTTGCATATGGCTATGTCTGAACTGGGGTGCCGTGGTGAAGCAAAATAACGATGGATTAAACCCAGATCTGTGACTGGGGGTGAATGTTTGCCAATGTGCAGCATTCCGTCCATCATCTTGTGTGTTTTGCATTTCGCCCTAAGTGGGAAGGGTATGCCCAGACGTGGGTCCCGTGCTCACTACGCCACTGGAGTCAAGCTATCCTGGCTGATGAAGGCTGATAGCCTGAAACCGGTCCTAGGATGCTTGATTCCGGTCCAGGGAAGACATGGCTTGGCAGTTCGGTCTGGACTGTTCCCATGAGGCACAGGGTCAAGACTGATTTGCATATGGCTATGTCTGAACTGGGAGTGGCGTGGTGAAGCAAAATAACGATGGATTAAACCCAGATCTGGGGGTGAATGTTTGCCAATGTGCAGCATTCCGTCCATCATCTTGTGTGTTTTGCATTTCGCCCTAAGTGGGAAGGGTATGCCCAGACGTGGGTCCCGTGCTCACTACGCCACTGGAGTCAAGCTATCCTGGCTGATGAAGGCTGATAGCCTGAAACCGGTCCTAGGATGCTTGATTCCGGTCCAGGGAAGACATGGCTTGGCAGTTCGGTCTGGACTGTTCCCATGAGGCACAGGGTCAAGACTGATTTGCATATGGCTATGTCTGAACTGAACTGGGGTGGCGTGGTGAAGCAAAATAACGATGGATTAAACCCAGATCTGTGACTGGGGGTGAATGTTTGCCAATGTGCAGCATTCCGTCCATCATCTTGTGTGTTTGCATTTCGCCCTAAGTGGGAAGGGTATGCCCAGACGTGGGTCCCGTGCTCACTACGCCACTGGAGTCAAGCTATCCTGGCTGATGAAGGCTGATAGCCTGAAACCGGTCCTAGGATGCTTGATTCCGGTCCAGGAAGACATGGCTTGGCAGTTCGGTCTGGACTGTTCCCATGAGGCACAGGGTCAAGACTGATTTGCATATGGCTATGTCTGAACTGGAGTGGCGTGGTGAAGCAAAATAACGATGGATTAAACCCAGATCTGTGACTGGGGGTGAATGTTTGCCAATGTGCAGCATTCCGTCCATCATCTTGTGTGTTTTGCATTTTGCCCTAAGTGGGAAGGGTATGCCCAGACGTGGGTCCCGTGCTCACTACGCCACTGGAGTCAAGCTATCCTGGCTGATGAAGGCTGATAGCCTGAAACCGGTCCTAGGATGCTTGATTCCGGTCCAGGAAGACATGGCTTGGCAGTTCGGTCTGGACTGTTCCCATGAGGCACAGGGTCAAGACTGATTTGCATATGGCTATGTCTGAACTGGGGTGGCGTGGTGAAGCAAACTAACGATGGATTAAACCCAGATCTGTGACTGGGGGTGAATGTTTGCCAATGTGCAGCATTCCGTCCATCATCTTGTGTGTTTTGCACCTCCATAGAGGGGGCACTGCTCACCCCCTAGCAGCTGTCTGCCGCCTCTGCAGAGAGAGCACTGCACGCCGCCTCTGCAGAGAGAGCACTGCACGCTCCCTAGTGGCTGTCTGCAGCCTAGGCAGAGGAAGCACTGACCGCCCCCTAGTGGCTGTCTGCCACCTCTGCGATTGAGCATAGCTCGCCCCCTAGCGACTGCCTGCCGCCTCTACAGAGGAAGCACTGAACGCCCCCCTAGTGGTTGTCTGCCGCCTCTGCAGAGGAAGCACTGCATGCCCCTTAGTGGCTGTCTGCCGACTTTGCAGAGGGAGGACTGCACACCCCTAGTGGCTGTTTGTCACCTCTGCAAAGGGAACCCCTTAGTGGCTGTCTGCCATGTCCACAGAGGGAAGACTGCACACCCCCTACGCTGCCTACCGACTATGCAGAGGAAGCACTGCATGACGCCTAGTGGCTGTCTGTCGCCTCTGCAGAGGAGAGGCCTTCACTGGGTACTCTGAAGAAGCCCAGCCAGGACTTTAGGGCGGTCATAGCATTTTAGATTTGCTACAGTTGGTAACATCAGAATGCACCATGCACCGCTACAGCGCTTTAGACTGCTGCTCGTGGCACTTTAGAACTATAGCGAGAGAGGATGTGGCGTAACGGCCAAAGCAGCCGACATTGAAGCTGGGGATTCAGGCTGAGTCTGGCGGGAGGCTCAAGCATCCTGCGATTCTGGGCAAATCACTTAATTTTCCCGTGCCTGAAAAATGAATGTCTTTGTCTGTAATGCAACTGGTGCTTATGTAAAGCACTCTAATACCTTCGAGTCCAATTCGCGCTATATGAAACTGCAAAAAAAAAAAATAGAGAGGAATCTTTTAAAGCTCTACATTGGAGTCCCTGCTATTGTAACCTAGATCCGTTGCATGATGCAGTTTTAAAGTAATTACGTGGAGTGTTCTGAATTTCTTTTATAGGCCATTTTAACTGTGCCAGACTACTTACATCATCATGGGAGTTTGTTGGTAAAGTAGATATCCTTAGTCACAATGGCTAGCGGATGTCACCAGTGTGTTTTATTATGTCTGCAGGCATCTATAGTTTAAATGCCAGCCGATGATAATAAACCGATGTTTTATGGTGAATAGTCGGCGTTATTGCAATATGTTGTAATGATTTTAAATAGTTGCACAATAAAACCAGATTCTGATTCAGTATGAAAGCTACACATGAGACCAACAGCGTAGTGTGTTTAAGTGATCACTGGGGTCCACTCCCGGCTACCCCGGCAGGAAGAAGAAGGCTGCAGGAGAATGTGACGCTCATATTTAAAACGCGGCAGTTATGTTTCGTTGCCGCCACTGCCAGACTGTGTGCCGCCAGCAGTGTGCTGCCTTATCACCATGGGGGCCACAAGGAGAGCAGACGAGCTTGCAGAGTCATCTCATCTGACATCCTCCAAAGTGCTCATCGTGCTAACGAAGAGCCCACTCGACACGTTGGCCGCTCAGGTATGATCATCCATGATGACTTCTGACTGACATGGTTGGTTTACAACATTAATAATATCATTTCTTTTTAGCAGCTTGCCTGAGACTGCAAGTTAAGTACAAGTGCGGGCTGGGCTCAACTGAGCTGACTGTATTGATTAAGAACAGCTCCATGGCTGCTGACTGGCATGGGCCTCAGTAGCTACCTTTGCAGAAGTGAATTAATCCGGGGGTGGCACCTTCCCTGTTGCCAGCTGCTGAGTGTTATTTCCGCGATGCAGCCCTCACTATTCTCCTTACTACTTTGGAGACAAAGACAAAGGCCTGTCTCCTTATGTGCTGGTTACAGTCCAGCAATTCAAAACCCGTGGGTGCTCACAGCACATCCAGTTTAGGAGCTCTGTAGATTTCAGTCCTTGCTCTGTCAGCTCTGGGCCGTTTGATTTTAATCCATCAAAGACGAGCTGTGTAGAAGAGAACAGGGGACCTTGATAAACTAAGAATACCAAAGCACTAGTAAGGAAACATTTCAAAAAATTTTACTATGAAAAATGCAGACATGTTTTCATTGTGGGAATAGCATCTAATATGTGGAAATGCACTCGATAATTGGATCAATTAACACTGAGATACTAATAAATGCAATGCATTTCTTGTATATTTTAGAAGTAGTGCAGTACTAAGTTTACTCAATGCCTTCAACTTCAAGTACAGAAAGGCATTTCATTTTGGCTTGTGTCCTGTGGAGAGACCAAGAAGTCCTCTCAGAATAGGCTAGGCTTATTTTTTTTATCTGAAATGCAGATGCTTTTGAGTCAAAGGTTAGTGGTTCTTCCAGTGGTGTTTTTTGTTTATGAGTGCCTCTGCAGCTTGTTGCTGGAGTATAGGAACCAACGGACTATCCCACAACCGATTATCCCTCTCACTTTGTCACCATATGGCATGAATTATTTTAAATTTTTAAAGGAGGGTGGACACAAACTCAGGTTTTCTCTCAACACCACCATTCTGTTTTTGCTTCAGTACCCCTCTTTTAAAAATCCAGGCTAATCTTATTGGAAGAAGGAAGTAAGATAGTGACCTTAAATGAGCAATTAAAAGATGTTGAGCTCCGTTATGGGCATTTCTAGACCATTACATTGCACAAAAAGCAGTCATTTCTGTAATTTATCTCAATGCGGCTGAGATAACGCCTATGTTCTTCTTGCAATAAAGTCTCACTCATAGTGTCCCACATATGGCATTGAAATGTCACTCATGAGGACACTGAAAACATTTAAATGTCACTCATGAGCCAGCAGATGGTGGAGAGCTCTACATTGCAGCCATCACACTGTCGGCAATCAGCACAAAGCTGAATTTGGTGCATAAGTAAAGGTAGTACAACTGAGAGCTCTGCATTGCAGTGAGTCGCTGTCGTCAGTACCATCAGGTGCTTTGCAGCAGTTTAAGATCTTCTTAGAGTTTCTCGTTGCTCAAATGGGTGTCTTTCTGATCTTTGTTTCCCTTGTCTTCATTGCTTGATTTTGCTTGAGAGAATGTGTCACTCATAGTCGTTGAATGTCACTCATAATTACACTGAAATTATGAAAATGTCACACATCAGCAATCTGAAACCTTGGCTCTGTTCTTCGATCAGGAAGTGATGGTCGGACAGATTGTGGTGTCAGGGCCAGGAGCTGCCGATTTTGGTGCTGGAGAACTTTGTTCGAGTCTCGCGTGGCTCAACTTCAGGTGATCTTGGGCAAATCAACATATTGTGATGTTGGGTGACACAACGTGCTGTGATACTGGGCAAACGAAACCACTTAAATTGTCGAAATATAAAACGGCAAAAAAAAAAATAAACGTGCACCTTCCTGGAAGAGTAAAGCAGCGTCTGTGCTGCGGGGCATGCGCAGTTCTACTTTTCCATGAGTTGTGCGGCAGATCGGAAGTTAAAATCTGCGCGTGCGCTGAGGATCCTTTACTAGTTGTGTTTGGGGTTGAGGTGTAGAGATCCGCACATGCGCTGAGAGTCAGTTCTGAGTGTTTGGGTCTGAGGGGCAGGGATCCACGCATGCGCTGAGGGTCAGGTACTAGTATTTGGGTCTGAGGGGCAAGGATCCACGCATGCCCAGAGAATCCATTACTAGTGTTTGGGTCTGAGGGACAGGGGTCCACGCATGCGTATAGGGTCAGGTACGAGTCGTGATAGGGTCTGAGGTTAGGCGTTCGCGCATGCGCAGGATGAGTGAAAGTGCCGCGCGGACATATGACCCCAGGGTTTGCTGCAGACAGTAAAGAGCTGGAGGTCTCTGGTGCAGGAGCAAGTGCACGAGGTATATTTGCAGTTCCGATTTTATGGAATTTGGCTGTACTAATGACCCTAAATAAGACCTATTTTGTAGCGCGCTAATTGAAACTATAAAGGTAGGGGGAGCAGGCGGAGGTAAACCTGTGAATGGGATCCTCAAAGGTAGGGAGGGGTAGGGGTAGTGCAGTAGTAAAGCTGTGTATGGGGTCCTCAGGGAGGGCAATGGGGGTGATGGAGCAGCTAGGAGCGATGCAGAGGTAAAGCTGTGGGATGTGGAGGGGCAGGGGGTGATCAGGGAGCAGGCGAGGGTGATGTAGAGGTAAAGATGTTTATGGGGTCCTCAGGATGAGAAGGGGCATGTGACCAGGGAGCATGCAGGGGGGGGCACAGAGGTGAAGCTATGTATGGGCTCCTTGGGGAGGGGCAGGGGGTAATGGAGCAGCTAGGAGTGATGCAGAGGTAAAGCTGTGTGTGCATGGTGTCCTGAGGGTGGGGAGGGACTGGGGGTGATCAGGGAGCAGGCGGGGCGGTTCAGTGGTAAAGCTGTGTATGGGGTCCTCAAGGGTAGGGAGGGACAGGGGGTGATCTGGGGAGCAGGCAGGGGTGGTGCAGAGGTAAAGCTGTGTATAGGCTCCTCGGGAAGGGGCAGGGGGTGATGGAGTAGCTAGGAGTGATGCAGAGGTAAAGCTGTGTACAAGGCCTTCAAGAGTGGGGAGGGGCAGGTGTGATCTGGGGAGCAGGCAGAGGTGGTGCAGAGGTAAAGCTGTGTATGGGCTCCCCGGGTAGGGGCAAGGGGTGATGGAGCAGCTAGGAGTGATGCAGAGGTAAAGCTGTGTACAAGGCCTTCAAGGGTGGGGAGGGGCAGGGGTGATCTGGGGAGCAGGCAGAGGTCGTGCAGAGGCAAAGCTGTGTATGGGCTCCCCGGTTAGGGGCAGGGGGTGATGGAGCAGCTAGGAGTGATGCAGAGGTAAAATTGTGTATGGGGTTCTTAAGGGTGGGGAGGGGCAGGGCTGATCTGGGGAGCAGGCAGGGGTGGTGCAGAGGTAAAGCTGTGTTGGGGGTACTCAAGGGAGTGGAGGAGCAGGAGGTGATCGTGTGAGCAGGAAGGTCCAGTGCAGAGGTAAACCTGTGTATGGGCTCCTCAAGGAGGTGCAGGCGGTGGTCGAGATATTAGGTGGGGGTGGTGTATCCAGTTCTTGAATTGGGGAGAGGCATGGGGTGTTTGGTGGAGCAGGTGTGGGTGGTGTGAGGTAAAGCTGTTTCTGGGGCCCTCAGTGGGGGCGATGTTTGTGTTGATGCTGAGAATAGATGCCCATCCACTGCATTTTGCAGGTTTGTACTGCAGTCTTGGCTCCTGTCACCGGCCCACACAGAGGTACTGCCTGACACCCCTTGTTCCACATTTTGGGTTCCTGCCACTTTTAATCCTGCCATTGAACAGCAGTGAATGTGTGAATGAATATTGCGCTGATTTCCTGTCCTGAGTGTATGCCTGCTGTGTTTATTGCTTCTATTAAGCCTGTTGCAAAGTGCTGATGTACTGTTATATCTGTGAACAGAGACACAGGAAGAGTATGAATTGCCCAGGATCACACAGTTTAAATCAAAATATTTCAACAGCTCATCAGGGGTAGGAAGTGCTATGAATACAATTTCAGTTCAAATTAGTAGATCCAAGACTGCTGAATACTGTTACTTCCTACAAAGGCTATACGTTTGCCATCATATTGCATATTGGTGAATTTACCACAAGACTAGGCACTTCTCCATTCCAGTGCGTAACATCTAGTCCTTTTTTTATTACATGCTTACTATTAGTTTTGACTTTGATTCTAAATACTTCTTATTTTGCCAAAAGGGGAGCAGAGGAATATGCTCAAACATTGATTATCCGAGAGCACACAATTTGGCCAAATAAGAAGCTGTGATTTAAGCTGTGTCTCTTGGTTCCACGTTTCCAATTAGTCCATGAGCCCACAAATGAAGAGGCAGTGATTCTGATGGTAACGCTAAAGTGCTGCCCTTCCCTTGGGCGTGTCAATGTTGTGGCCCTGGACAGTTTTAGAATGCAGTGTTTGTTTCCAGCATATTTCGATGAAGTGGGAAAACCGAGATTACCTGTAAAGTATTCCTTACCTTTGGCTGAAACTTACCCACTGGGCAAGGTCCTTTTTAGCTCGCAGCCTGCCAGACATCGCTGCTGTCTGGTTTGCTGAAGACATCTTGGTGACATTCAGAAAGTTGACCTAGGAATGCATTCCGCCCTGTTGCTTTCTATTGGCTTTGTAGTTTGTAACTCACATTTTCTGGCTTTCTATTTGCTGGTATATTTGCTTTAGGCTGTCCATCTTGAGTTTGTTCCTCCCATTGGCCAAATCTTGTTTACTGTATTCTTCCACAAACTTGCTTTCTGTAAGCAGGCCTTTAAATCTTGTTTTTATCCTGTCGTGTTTGCTGTGCATTCAGAGACGAAGGGCAAATGTCAGGCTGTGTCTTCTAGAGAGCCGGTGTTTATTTTTCTTTCAATGACTTCAAAATGAGAGGATTTATGTGATAATCGTGCTGGCAGCTGGGGCTGCTTGAGGAAGGCTGTGCCATGTTTAAATTTTGTTGTGTGCTAGAATTTTTTTTTTTATAAATGAACTGTGTTGATGATCAGATCAAAAGATTGATGACATTTCCACACATTATCATTTGTGCACTGTATTCTTTTATCAGTAAAACTATATGTGAGTGCAAATGCAATGGTCATTTCCATTAAAGATATGTTGTCTGTAATGGCAGTATGCTACCATACCATGCATACTCCATGTTACCCCACTCTGCTCTACTCCACTCCACGCCTCTGCGCTCTACTCCACTTCACGCCTCTGCACTCTACTCTACTCCACTCTACACCTCTCTACTGCACACCCCTCCACTCTATGTCAATGCCCTCTACCCCACATTACTCTACTTTGCACCACTGCACTTTACACCACTCCACTCTAAGCCACACTACTCTGCAACACTGCACTCTGCCACTGCGCCAATGCACTCTACTCTACCACTCCACTGTACGCCAGTGCACTCAATGCCAATCTCCTCTACGCCACTCTAATCTACTCTGCACCACTGCACTCTACTCCGGAACAATCTACTCTACGCAATTGCACTCAGCCCCACTGCCCTCAGCACCACTTCACTCTCCTCTGCACCACTCTACGCCACCGCAATCTGTCAATGCACTCCACTCTACTCAAGACCAATGCACTTTATGCCAAACTACTCTTCACTACTGCATTCTACGCTGCTACTATACTCTACGCAACTGCACTCTACACCATTGTACTCTGTCAGTGCACTTTATACCACCCTATTCTACACTGCATCACTGTACTCTACGCCGCTGCTGTCTACGCCAATGCACTCCACGCCACTGTACTGTATATGGAACTCTATGACAGTATGCCCTGCAACACTGCTCTCTGACACTCTACTCTATGCCACTGCACTCTACGCCACTCTACTCTGCACCACTCTACTCAACATTGCTCCACTCTGTGCCCCTGCACTCTGCGCCAATCCACTCTAAGCCACTCTAATCTACTCTGCACCACTTCACTCTACTCTGAAACAATGTACGTTGTGCCACTGCAGTCTACGTCACTCTATTCCACTCTGCACCACTCCAATCTACACCACTCAACACTACGCCAATGCACTCTACCCCAATTTGCAGTACACCACTCAAAACCAATACACTGTATGCCACTGCATTCTATGCTAATCTGCTCTGCACCACTGCACTGTACTCCACTATACTCTACGCCACTGCACTCTACACCATTGCACTTTACGTCTTTTTACTCTGTATGCCATGTTTACCACTGTATGCCATTGCACTCTACACCAGAGGTCTTCAAACTTTTTGCTCCGAGCCCCCCTAAGCAAAATGTTTTGAAGGTTCCCCGGCCATCCTCCACCCCCCCAAAAAATGTTATGGCAAGGATTGGGGAGCGGGAGGGACATGGCTGAGTGCAGGGGGTGGGGCTTATTAGATCATTTTAGCAGTACTTTTTCTATAGCTCATAAACCACACTAAACATGATACTTATAAAACAGCAAATGTATCAAACAAAAACAAGTATTGACCCAATAATACTGCTCCCCATAATTGAGGTGCTGCGAGCCCTTCGTGCTCCTGGACCCCAGTGCAACTGCACTTGCTGTACTAATGATAACTGCTGTTTTGAGTAGCAGGCTGTCTCCTCTGCGTCTTTCACCCCTTCCCCATCATGCCTGACCATCACTCCAATCTTAAAACAGGCCCTCTGTCCTTTTCAGAAAAAAAAGCGCCCACATATTTTCTTCCTTTTTTCTGCAAGAGTGCTCTCCATCCTAATGCTAGAAAGGAAAATGAGCTCCTATGCTCCTTTTTACTTAAAGTGAGACAGTCATAATTGTGATGCAGTGGGCCCCTCCCACCCCTGAGCCCAAGTGCTGCTGCATCTTTTAACCGTCCTTTCTGCCACAGGCAGGGACCTTATAGCACTATAAACAGGGCCTCTGCAATTATGCGGCAGAAGGACAAATTATGCGACAGGGTTGACTAAATTATGCTGCAAGAAAAGTCACATTATGTGGCATAATGCAGCACATTTTGTGTTCGTATTACTGCATTATTTTGCCATTTTTACACTTGTTAACACTGTCCTGACATATATTATCCCTCATAAGTACCAGTTTAACACCCACATATAGCAAGCAATAAGCAACAGAAAGGTGACCAGTCAACCTTTGCAAAGTGCCTTGCACTGCCTGGCCACAAGTGTTGCCGCATTTTTAGTTACATTTTGAATTGTTTGAGATAGAAACATTTTTTTTGTTAAAATCTGCAAATTATGCAGCAGATGAAGGATTGTGTGGCAAATGCAGAAAATCCATAATTATGAGAAAAAAACAGCAGCACAATCGCAAAATTCCAGTGGCCTGGACTGTAAGTACAAAGGTCACTTCCCCCAGTGCACCAACTAGGGTTCAATTATTGTTGCTCAGCTTTAACACACACAGACATCTGCAGGGATGGTAGTTGCTAACTTAGGTTTCATAACCTAAAAGAGTACTTTTATCACCGGTTAGTTTAACCTGCATTCATTTTTCAATTAAAGTGAAGCTGTTAGTGTATTATTTTATTCTCAGTAACCTGATGGTGAAAAAACAAAATACTATACGGCCCAGGGGGACATGTATTATGATAACATTTTCCCCATGTTTTTAATGTAAGTTTTATTGAAGTTGGTTTCATTGTTTTCTTATGTTATACCATTGTTTTACCTTGCTTTGTACCGCAATAAAGCTTATTTGATGATGAGAAAACAAAACACTTAGACTTTTGTGTTATTTTATTATCTTTAGCCCCCACAGAACGTCTGATCACATTTCTCATTCTGTTTAATTCACTGGAAGGGCTCTGTGTAAACGAAGACAGCCTAGAAATGCAGCAAATAAAGAAGGCCGCACTTTCAGGCCATCTTCATTTGCATGTACTTGCAGATGCATTTGTGCCCCCATGGGAACCCATTCACAGCCACCCGGGGGGCACACACCACAGTTTGAAGACCTCTGCTTTACACCAATACACTCTACGTCATGCTTCTCTAAGCCACTGCCCTCTGCGACACTCTATGCTGCAGCACTGCACTCTCTGCCACTCAACTTCTAAGATCATAATTCACCTGGGCTCAGTTTGCACTACATTCACACTGCCGCCAACCTTGGCTCTTTATATAAATGTAAATCCAGTACTTGTATAGCGCACGAATCATCCCCGAAGGGGTATCTCGGCGCTGGGGGCCGTTGGGAAGATTAAGCGAGCTATTGCCCAGAGTCGCATGGTGCTGGGCAGACCCCTGCCGCTGGAGCCAGGGATCGAACCGTGATCCCCAGCGTCCAGCGTCAGTCGCCCTGGCCGTGGCGCCACACCTCTCCCCCATATGCACCCTAATTCTGAAAACAAGCACCGGGAAACCCAACAGGTTTCGCCTATGCAAGATCTACTGGCTTTGTCAATGCTTGTTTTTTGCCATGTTTTACAGCAACGCAGCTGATGTGCAGTATTGTCGAAAGGAAGCATTTGCAACGCCAACTGGTATCATCAATACGAGCGCTTTTGACTTTGTCAATGTCTGTTAGTGATGTTGTATAGCAGCATGTTTGCTGTTCAACATGGCTGAAAGTTAGGGAAAAGATTGCTATGGCGCTGCTGTACAACGTAGCTTAAAGATATTGACAGTGACAAAGCCAGTAGTTCTCACATTTCCGAGACCTATTGGCTTTGCCAACACTTATTCCACTTTACTCTGCATCACTCCACCCCACTGCACTCTCAGGCCTCGAAAAATCTACTAACTCACTCCCTATGGTGAGTCAGATTTTATCAGGTTGAGTTATATTTAGGGCCTACTCACCCGTTCTGGCGAGTTGACAAAGAACAGGTGTTCTGTTCAGTCTGTAAGTGAAGGAGCCATAAAGATGCCTTTAAATCGATCGCTCTCTGTAAACGGACCTTTAAATCTTGTTTTTTCTTGTCACATTTGCTCTGTGTTAAGAGACAGAGGTCAAACGTCAGTTTACAATTACAAATGTTTAGTTTATTTAAATCAAACAAATGAGTTTTGTATTTTACAGCTTAAATGCTGAACTCACATATTTGACGGTGCACTCATATGTGAGGATGAAGAAAAAGGCAACTCTGTAAAATATTTGCCAATGATCACACAATTTGAGACCAGTTTGTGTCAAGTACATTACAGTTAGGTCGAGCCAATTATTCAAGTTATTAGCCCTGCAGGTCTAATAACATTATGATTTTTCGAGGCCTGACTCTACTCTGCACCACTCCTCACTACTCCACTCCACTCCACACTGCATCACTGCACTCTTCTCATCACCACTCCACTCTATGCCTCTCTACTCTATGCTAATACACTCTACCTCACACTACTCTACTATGCACCACTGCACTTTTCGCCACGCACTCTACACCACTCCACCCCATTCCACACTATATCACCCTACTCTTCAACACTGCACTCTGTGCCACTGCACTCTACACTAATGCACTCTACTTTTTACCACTCCACTGTATGCTAGTGCTCTCTATGCCAATCCCCTCTATGCTACTCTAATCTATTCTGCACCACTGCACTCTCCTCTGAAGCAATATACTCTACACCACTGCATTTAGCTAACCACTACACTCTGCACCCTATGCCAATGCACTCTACACCACTTTACTCAAAACATCCACTCTACGTCAGTCTACACTGCACTCTATGCCTCTGCACTCTATGCCTCTGCACTCCACGCCTCTGCACTCCACGCCTCTGCACTCCACGCCTCTGCACTCCACGCCTCTGCATTCCACACCACTGCACTCTGCGTCGCTTCACTCTGTGCCACTCTATTCTACTCTGCCCCACTCTACGACCACAACCCTGCACTCTGATACTCTACTCTGCATGACTGCAATTTGTGCCACTGCACTCCACTCTGCACAACTCAACTCTACGCCACTCTACTTCACTACACTCTACACCACTGCGCTCTACACCACTCCACTCTACAACTTTGCACTCTACCCTGCATTACTCCACTCCACTTTACCCTGCACTGCTCCACTCTCTGCCACTTCACTCTGCACCAGTCTGCTCCACTCTGCGCCACTCCATGCCATTGCACTCCACCCCACTGCAATCTACTCTGCACCCATCTACTCTATGCCAACGCACTCTGCGCTACTCTGTCACTGCTCTCTACACCAATGCACTCTACACCACTTTACTCGAAACAAATGCACTCTACACCACTTTACTCAAAACCAATGCACTCTACGCCATTCTACTCAGCACAACTGTACTTTACGCCACTTCACTATAGGCCACTCTACTTCACTCCACGACAGTCCAGTACACGATACTCCACTCTCTGATGCTCAACTCCATTAAACTCTGCTCCACTGACACTCTACTCCACTCTGTGCCACTCCACTCTACAGCATTCTACTCCCCTCTATGCCATACTACAACACTACTCCACTCTACGACACTCTACGCAACTCTCTTTGCAACTACATGCCATTTTACTTCACTCTGTTCTATGACGCACTACTCCACTCTATGCCACTCCACTCTACAGCATTCTACTCCGCTCTATGCCATGCTACAACACTACTCCACTCTACGCAACTCTCTTTGCAACTTCATGCCATTTTTACTTCACTCTATTCTATGACACACTACTCCACTCTATGCCACTCCACTCTGACAGTCTAATCCTCTCTACGCCACTCTACAACACTCTACACAACAACCTTTACACCATTCCACTCTGCTCTATACCACTCCACAACACTCTGTGCCACTACACTCTACTCAACTCTGTGCCCTTCCACTCTGACACTACTCCTTCCGCGAAACTCCACAACACTGAATGCTACTTCATGACACTCCACTACACTCCTTTCCATGCCACTCAACTCTACTGTACGCCACTCAATAACACTCTACTCTACAAGGGGTGTGGAATTTAACAAAATGATCTACTTGTCTATGGGACAGGGTGCTTCTTAAATCTACTTGCTTGTAACAAAATCCACTTGTCCCTTTGTTGCCATGTAGTTTGGCGACAAATTATGAAAACAAGTTTATTATATAAGAGCTCTGAATAGCCTCTTTGATTATCCCAGGGCTCATACTATTGTAAGGTCTGAATACAAGCAATTTCCTTATTTTGCCACCTTTCTGAAGATCTGCATACTTGGATTGGAGGAGCGGTAAGCAACAGTTCCAGAGTTGGAATGCCCTATTGAGTCTATTGCAAACCTACTAACTTGCATGTTTTAGAGGTTTTTACCAGCTCTTCTCTAATCTTTTCCCATACTGAGAAAGGATAGAAATGTACTCCTTGACTAGCAAAAAAGTAAAACTTCTTCCAGGGTTGGAAAAAAAGTGGTTGGAGGGAAAGCTAACTCGTAAACTCTCAACCGATTTTCGCATGAGCAAAGCTACACATGCATATTTCCCTGTGCTAAAACGGAGTTCACAAATATTTTCTAGGAGTATGCTTTCCTGGCCTACTTCTGTAAATCCTTGCGAATTAATGAAAGCCATACATACATCTGCATTAATGAAAGGGCATTTACCATGAATGCACCTTTTTGTCTCTCTTCAAGAATTGGGCATCTAACTAGGCCTGGTGCTAACCAAGACCTTTTGTTTTTATTGAAAGTGCACCTCTTTCTCTACCGGCTGGCTTCACTGGGACAGCATTCTACTCTTTCACAAGAAGCATATCAGCACATAAAGGTTTGTTCAGTGTCAGGACCTACTGTCGCAATGTGTGCTGTTTGATTGCTAACATATGTACACATTATTTTACTGGAACCACTGTCAGTAGTGCAGTCTGAGTTTACAACGTTTCCTTAGAGCACTCACCCTCATAATAAAGGCTTTGTATTAATGAACCATAAATACAAGTTCGAATAGCATTAACATATGGACACAAATATTGCCTTAGCAGCAGGCAATGCCCTTCCCTGATCCATAATGTGTTACTGTAAACTAATAGCCAAAGGGTTTGTGTTGCAGGGTGTTGGGCTTATTTGTCCCAAGGACAAAATAAACATAAAAACCTGTTGGCCTTGACCCAAAACGATATGTCCTGGGCGTCGGGCTATAGGAATTCCACACCCCTGTCTACTCCACTTTACAATTGACAACTCCACTCCACGCCACTCCCCTTTACCCAACTAACTTTGAGCCATGCTGAACAGCAGCCACTGTGGTGTACAACATTGCTAAAAACATATTGGCAAAGGGAATAGCTCTTGCATAGGCGAGACCTATTGTCTTTGCCACTGCTTGTTTAAATTGTCTCTCAAAAGTTGCATTAGTGAACTATCAAGAGTTACTTTAGGAAGTGGTAAATAGAGTGTGTAGTAATGACGCTCACTAAGCTCAATCTCCAGCTAAGAAATGTCGTTTAATGACTGATTTACAGGAGGGTGATTTAGAATGAAACACCCAAAAATGAGCTTCATGACCGCCAGCCTCCCTCTGCGCAACAAACATTTTCTGATGTCTCAGCACATGCAAAGTGTGAAGTCCTACTCGCTGTGACTGCAGACGCATAAAGTGTTGTGTGACGTGATAATGGAAAGTTGGCCATTGTATGCAGAGGTTTAGCTATGTTGTGTGGCCCACTCTTGCCATCAGTGTTATGGGGACCCAAGCTACCCTCTCCTCTGCAGTGCTATGGGGAGGAAGGGGTAGGGATGGGGAGTGTGGGGATTCGGGGGACAGGGGCTGGTTGCCCTAGGGAGTTCTGGGGCCCACTCTTTCCCTCACTGTTTTGGGGACTCTAGTCAGCCTTGCCCCTGCAGTGTTATTGGGAGGGGTAGAGACTCTGGGGATACAGGGGACAGGGGCTGGCTGCCCTAGGGTGTTCTGGGCCCACTCCTGCTGCCCTAGTGCTTTGAGCACCTTCATTTACCTGCTTCACTGAGCTGTTCTTGGAGCTCTGCCTTCTATCAGTGCTATGGGGCTCGGGGCAGGAAAATATAAGGGGTTAGAGGGTCTAGACCAAACATAATATGCCCCCCCACTCAAAAAGGTTTAAAAAAACATTATCCATTTTTAGCTCATCACGTCCTCTGTGACGTTTGGTGGGATCATTGACCATTCCTCTCTCTGAGCCAGCCTACACCTGGCCAGCTTCAGACAAACCGAAAGACTAGCAGCCTGAACAAGCCCGCTGCATGTGGTGCATTGGTCTGTTGTCTCACCTTTTGGGCCTGTGCATACAGAGGTTGCTTTTTTTTGTTCATTGCACTCCAGTCCCTGATCTGTGAGGAAAATGGACTCTGAGGCAACACTGGTCTTTAATTGCACCGGCCCAGCTGGGCTCTGCACAGAGGGTGCAGTCATGAAGGGAGCATATAATACCGCTATGCACAGCACTTTAGCACATGGCCTGCCTGCCAGAAAAGCAGAAAGACAAGTGGCCCAGCCAGGCCTTCTACCCACAATCTGTGGCGTTACACTGTAGTTGGTCTGTCAGAACCATTTGGTCATACGGTACTGATGGGTGCTTTTATTCACTGCACTGGCTGTGCTGCGAGTGACAGGTATTCAGACTCAGTAGGCCCCATGCTGTTATTGCACCACCTGGCAGCAGCTCCACAAGGATGATGCAGCTAATGAGGGATCACACCATGCCAGCCTTTACCACACAGTAAGTAACACATGCTGAATAACGGCAAAACCTGTGCAGCTCGGCTTGGACTATGCTCTTAAAATGTAAGAACACTAGCCAAAACTAACCAGAACCAAATATGTCTTTTCTTTAACTCTCGGTCTCAGGCAGGGGCCAAGCTGGCCAGACAACCTGGGCTGGCTCAAATAAACACTAAGTAAACAAGCTAGTTATTTTCTAACTCTAGACATTGTGGGATGGTCCTGAAACCTTAATGAGGGCTCCCCTTGAAAGGATGAGGACCCTGGGCCCTGGGAAGGTATCACCTTTGCTGTGCTATGGGACCACTTCAGACCCGAATATTGAGGGCCCAATGGCTACTTTTTCTCTTCAGTGCTGTGTGTGTTTTGGGGAGTGCAACTGATTGCACCCCATGCAGTGTTGTGGAGTCCCTGGCTACCCATCCTCCCTTGTATGCCCCCTCGTATGTACTCTCCCTCTAGAGTGTGGGGATAGTGACTGCCAGGTTTGTCCTTCTGTGTGCATTCGTTCTGTGGCAATTCTTTGCCCTTCTCCATGTACTGTACTGCTGGGCACTGTCTTATGTTGTCCCTGCAGTGGTGCTGTGGGGCACTGTCTATCCTTCTCCATGTTGCACTGTGGGTGACTTGGTCTGTCCTTCACCCTGTAGAGTTGCGGGGCAGTGACTTTCTCTTGCAATGGTTCTGTGGGGCACTTGCAACCCTTCTTTATGCAGTTATGTACATTTCCTATTCCGCCCTTCTCTCTGCTGTGGTGCTGTGGGGCGCTATCTGCCTTTCTCCCTGCAGCGCTGTGGGTGGATTGGTCTTTCTTTCTCCTTTTAATGTTGTGGAATACTGGTTGTCCTTTTCTATGCAGTGAATCTAAGGGGCACTGGATGCCTTTCTTTCTGCAATGGTGCTGTGGGTGCACTGCGTGTCCTACACACCCTCCCTTCTTACAAGCCTTCTTAGAGGAATCAACTGAAGGATTCTGAAGGAAGTTAAAATCACCCCCCATATGATAGGGCCGGGAATACATGAGAGTGCCTGCTTCAGCTGTAGTAGGGGTTGAGGATTATCCAAAACTGGGGCATAGATTGTGGCCAGAGTGAGACTTGACTGATTTCGAGTACCATGTACCAGAACCCATCTGCCCCCCCGGATCAGACTGGGTATTTTTTACTTGGAAGTGTACACGTTTCCCTAGATAAATCCCCGACTCCTTTCTGCTCACATCCTGCGTTCGCTGAACATTGAAAGCCAGCCCATTTCTGGAAGATTTTACTCGCATCAGATGCAGCCCGGAAATGGGTTTCCTGTAGAAAAATGGCATCCGGGTTTTGCCTTCTAAGCCAACCATCAACCTGCGGACATGTCAAGAAGGCTTGTAAGCAAAACAAGCCCCAGGTAGCTATTGCCTTGGCTAGATGTAAAAAGTCTTTAGATTTGATAGATCAATGGCGCTGTCAAAATCCGGGAAAACAGGACTTCTCATGCTTTTCGGCAAAGTATGATACGGCTTCCAGGATAGCTTTTTTCCTGATCTCACATGGCCTTGGGATTAATACATACAATCATATTCCAAATGCGTTCTCAGACCATGCTCAAATTAAGATGGAAATAGTGGGAGCAGGATTAACGGCGAAAACGCCAATGAGATGGTATCTTAAACTGAATTTGGAAAATGAGAGCTGGTGCATGGAAATAGCCAACGAGATCAATACTTTCTTTTTCAACAACACAGACTCAGCACCATTAAATATAGTATGGGATGCATTTAAGGCCACCTTATGGGGGATAATCACATCAAAAGAAATCCTGCAACATAAGGCTAAAAAGGAAGAAAGATTAAAAATTGAGGCGCGATACGCGCAGGCCAATAACGGGCATGTGAAGTATAGGAGTTTTAAAACAAGACAGGAGTTGTTACAAGCGAAATCGCAGATGCAGGAGTATTATCAACTGGGGGATCTAGTAATTAGGAAGTATCTTCAAAAGGCGTATGAGGAGAGTGAGTACACCAGGAAGCTACTTGCATGGCAGGCAAAGGAGAAGCAGGTAAAAAGTAGAATTGAAAGTATTTAGGATGAGGTATCTAAAACACAATTAACAGACACTAAAGATATTGGGGATGCCTTTCTGACACACTACAGGGGAATCTATCAGTCAGATATACAAACGTCGCCAGAACTCATTACAGGTTTCCTTGATAGACTGCCGATCCCTTCACTGTACGGTGATATTAGCAAATCACTACTCGAGGAATTTTCTATTGAGGAAGTTGAATTGGTGATTGGTTCGTTAGCCAACTGTAAAGCGGCCGGGGAGGACGGACAGCCGGCAGAATTATATAAAAGATTAGCCCCAACTCTTAATATACAAATCCTAAAATTAGCTAATCAACTACTGAAAGGAGGAGAGCCTCCGGCCTCTTTTCACACAGTGGTAGGAGTCAGCGTCTTGAAGAAAGGTAAAGATAGAGAAAACGTCAATTCTTATAGACCTATTAGTCTTCTTAACGTTGACTATAAGATTTTTACAAAACTTCTCACAAATAGGCTTAATAGAATTGTGGGTTCTCTTATTCATGGAGACCAATGTGGATTTGTTGCAGGGAGACAGCTTTCGACTAACTCGAAATTTTTTATAGAAGTCCTGGATTACTTTCATAAGAACAGTATTGAAGCTCAGGTATGGTTTTTAGACGCTGAGAGAACGTTTGATTTAGTATCCTTGGACTGTCTTTTTATTATTCTTGAAAAATTCGGTTTCCCAGAAGGTTTTATACAATTAATAAGAAAACTTTATAAAGGCTCACAGGCACAAATATTAATTAATTCAATAAATGTAGGTTCTTGTCAAATAAATCGGGGTACAAGACAAGGCTGTCCCCTTTCCCCTATTTTATTCGCCCTTTTTATTGAACCTTTGGCAATAGCTTTTAGACAAAAAACGCTACATACGACACCTCTGCTAGGCATGACTAATATAAAACTTTACGCTGACAATATTGTTCTTTTTTTAAACTCTAAGGACCATACCCAAGAAGAGATCCTAGGGATCTTCTCGGAATTCCAAGCAATAGGTGGATACAAAATAAATAAGGACAAGACGGAAATTATTTTGTGCAACTGTTCCGTGTATACTCTACTGCCCAATTTCAGGTAAACGTACAACTTACGCCCGAAGAGATATTTAGGGATATATGTGACAGAAAAGGTAGAGGAGCTGTTTCAGCTGAATTATATTCCCCTGATTCAAAGAGTTAAGCACCTTTTAGCACGATGCAATAAACTACCATTATCAATTTTAGGTTGAGTGGCACTTATTCGAATGTCTATTTTACCACTGTTTAACTTCTTATTCGCAGCAGCCCAGTGCGCTTTACAAATGTCTTTTTTTAAGGAGATAGATAGTTTGTTTTCATCTTTTCTATGGGTCAATAAGACACCAAGATTAGCACTAGGCACTTTAAATTTTTCAACCGAAGAGGGAGGACTGTCGCTCCCAAACATAGGAGAAAATTATTTTGCAAATTTCGCACACAACAAACACAGATTTTCTACCCAACTGGACATCTCGGAAATAGATAATATTTTTATGAATACAATTTTAATAGAATATAGAATTAAGGACCCCACAAGAATAGTTAAGGATCGGAAGAAAGTGCGGTACAAAGTACTCCAATGGATTCTTAAACAAAGAGCTCAACTGTTAGCTTTCTATAGGATTCCGAGAATAAATGGTACAACGTGTCTGTCTGATCTCTATACGGGGGAGGCTAAACTACTACAGCCCAGTGTATTGAGAAAGTGGGAGGAAAACGAATATAGGCAAGTAAAAGACTTCCTCAACCCAGACTTCTGGATAAAGTGGCCTGAGATAGAAATCAGACTCCTCCATTCTAAGGGCGTGCTTAAATGGTCATACATTAAAATAAAGCACTTTCTAGAAAATATAGATGCAGGAACTTTAACAGCAAGTTCAGGAATAACTGATGCTCTAGAAAACCCTGAAACGCGGTCAGTAAGTGCTTGGATAAAAATCTTTAGTGATAATACATCGGTTTCTATATATGGGAAAATGCAAGATAAATGGCTTAAAAAAGAAGACATGCAGATCCCAAGAACAACTTGGAGGAGAATCAACAGACTTAATGCCACAGTAATTAGAGGAGCTAACTTTAAAAGAATGCAATTTTATTCAAAATTGTTACTCTATAGAACCCCTGCATTTCTACATAGTATATATCCCCAGGTAGAGGACAGATGTTTTCGATGCGCAAAAATAGAAGGAGGCACGTGGTCACATATCGTTTGGGATTGCTCCAAAATCGAGAATCTATGGGAAGAAATTGAAAAATATCTTAGAAGTACCATTGGCCAATGTATAGCTATTGACAATTATATTGCAGTTTTGGATGTTCTCCAAATCTAACATTGAATAATATGCAAGAAGAATGTCTATATATATATCTGCCCTAGTGGCAAGTTCCTTAATCTTACAAATTGGCGAAGTAAAAATGTACCTTCGTTCCAAGCATGGAGAACAAAACGGTGTAAAGTCAAAGAACTAGAAAGGCGTTATGCACTGAGAACAGGATCTCTCAGGAAGTTTGAGAAACGTTGGGGACCTAAAGGAAATGAATATAAATATTAAATAAATAAATAAATTTAAAAAAGGTCTGAGGAATAGTATTGCTTTTTAAGCAACCGTATAACATATGGTCTGAAAAAGTAGTTTGATATGGATATATGTGTTTAGTTGTTTGATTCCATCTCATATTGAATGTATGCACATGTCACTTTATACTTGTCTATTGTGGAATAAGAAACTGTTCAATACCCGGCTATATATATATATATATATATATATATATATATAGAACCTGTGCTTTTTAAATATGTTAAGTTTATTGTTTATAGAAGGATGTACCTAAGTACTCTTGAAAGGTCGCTAAAAGTAATCTATATTGAGCACGTATGCATATTGCACTTTATTTTGTTTTCTATGTATAAGTGTCTATATTGTACCATGATCCGAACTCTCAATAAAAAATATAATAATAAAAAAAAAGAACCACCATCCCTTCTGTGGCCTATCAATCATCTAACCCCGGGCCACTGTTTCGGGTACTGCCTGACTACATATCTGCGCGCAATGGTGATGCGGGGGTCACAGTGGGTGAATCAGTTAATAAAGATGGGGTTTCATTCCTATCTATAAATAAATAAATAGATTTCCATTTTAACGCACCCCTTAATGAATACTCTCAATTTCTCACAGCGGCTGCTGGTGGTAAGTGGCAGAGAGAGAAGGTGAAACAAAGAGAGATAAGGAGAGGGACCCACTTGGGGTCATGGAAGAGTGAGAGAGGGGGTGAGAAGTGATGAAGAGTAGGGAGAGGTGGCTCTAGGTTGTAGGGGCTCCTGGGGTAGAAGGTGGAGTGAGCAGGGGGATGAGTAGTGATGGAGAAGGGGAGCCAGGATGGTAGGTTATTTGCGAGGGAGCTGCTGGGGTGAAGAAATAGTGAGAGGAAAAGATGTGATGAACAGAGAAGAGGGGGAGCAGGTAAGTTATATGAGAGCACCTGCTGGTGGTGGATGAAAAGAGGGACTAGAAGTGACGAGAGGGGAAGCAGGTAGGGTAGGTTGTTTGTGAGAGGGCTGCTGGTGGTGGATGAAGAGTGAGAGAAGACGGGGATGAGAAGTGGTGAGACGGGAAGAAGGATGGGTAGGTTATGTGAGAGGGCCTGCTGGCAGTGGATGAAGAGTCAGGGAAGAGGGGGAGGAGAAGTGATGAGAGGGAAAGGAGGAAGGGCAGGTTATGTTGCTTGGCCTGCTGGCGGTAAATGTAAAGGTGAGGGAAGTGGGAGATGAGAAATGATGATAGGGGAAGCAAGAGCAAGGAGCACACTGAGAGGTGAGTGGTGTTTGCTCCTTTATGCTCGCAAGCATCTCACAGGAGCGTACTTTCATAATGGAATTAGTATTTTCATTGAATATATCCTATTGTAATATGTATAATTTATATGCATGAGATTTTCGCAAACCCATTTTTTAATATGATCAAACAAGCCTCTTGTAAGATTGTAAAATTACTTTAGACGAAAAATTTGCATTTTTCTTCATCACAATACTTATCTCTTACAATCCCCACTACTATACTAAGGTGAGAGCCCCCGGGGACGAGTGTGGGGGCGAACCTACCTCTGCCAGAGCGAGCAGAGGACCTACAGGAGCCGCATGGTCCAATGGGTTCCCAGATACTGGCTGGAATTTAAGAACGGTTCAGGCAAAAATGTAGCTGTATTGCAAGACGTGGCAGTGACCTGCTGCTTCTTGGATGGCTTGGTGCTTCCCCGACTCATGAAGGAACAGGTTGAGGGACTGGAGGGGAGGCTCCTAGTGGATCTGCTCTATGCCAGCCCAGTTGCGTGAGTTCTCACCATGGGTATGGTGTGGCAGTGCATACATATTGAGAGGGGGATGAGACAGGGATGCCCCTTGTCGCTGCTCCTCTTCGCTTTGGCGATGGAGCCGTTGGCGATTCGGCTCCACTGCGATAAGTGAGGTGTTGTGATAGGGGCAACACCCATGTAATCTCACTTTACGCGGATGATACACTAGTGTATGTCACCCACCCGGAGAGGTCGGTCAGTGTGTTGTAGATTATGAATGAATTTGGTGCAATGTCTGACCTGCGGGTTAACAAGTAGAAAACAGTACTGTTTCCCCTAATTGCGCGGACGCATGCATGTCAGTCTAGCCTCCCCGGGACTAAGCTTAGGTGGGAAAGGGACTGTGAAGGTAGGATCCTTCTTGCTTGGTTACCCCTATTTTTTGCCTGGTGTCAGTGTGTTTTTGACTAGTCTGAGTGGGATCCTGCTAATCAGGACGCCAGGCACTGTGCTTCCTCCCCAAATTTGACATGGTAAGTACTTTGGTACCTCCACAATTGGCTACTGGTGTACCCTTGTAAGTCCCTAGAATATGTTACTGAGGTACCCAGGGCATAGGTACACCAGGGGTCTCCCATGGGCTGCAGCATGTATTGTGCCACCCATGAGAGACCACTCAAACTGTGACTACAGGACTGCAATTGCAGCCTGTGTAAGCTGGTGCTAGCACCGCTTAAGACAATTATAAGTTTCCTTATATCTGAGGTCACTGCACTTAAAACCTATAAGTCACCCCTAAGGCAGGCCTTTCAATTCTGAAGGCAGGGTGCTGAGTTATAAGTGTGAGGGTGCCCCTGCATGAGCAGGACACCCCCTACAAACCCCAAAGTTGATTCTCCTGGCTTTGTAAGTGCGGCCAGCCATTTTAATACATTTAATGGCCATGCGTCATTATGCGATGGCTAACTACATAATGGCTGTGCCGAACCTGAGCATGTTTGGTATCAAACATGTTGGAATCATACCCCAACACCGTTACCGGTGTTGGAATGTATGATTCCATGCACTGGGGGCTCCTCTGGGAAGCCCCCAGTACTCCAGGTAACAGCCTTTCAGGCTCTGCTAGCAAGCTAGTGCTGCTGCCGACAACAAACACAATTCTACCCTCTTGCTGCTAAGCTGAACTCGAGCAGGGCAAGGTAGAACAATAGGTTTCCTGTCACAAGGAGTCGTGACCACCTTCCAGACAGGACTTGGTGTATTGGGCTGCGGTGGGGGCGCTTGCCAGTGCCACCAGACTGCTTTGAAGAGCACATTTGGTGCCCCCTTGCATTTTCCAGTTAGAACCAGTTCTGGGAGCCCTTGGCTCCTGCTCTGGCTCAAAACTGGACAAAGGACATGGGAGTATCCTCCCCTCTGTCCAGCCCCTCCTGTGAGGGACCCCTGAGTCGTCCTAACTCCTTTCTTAGGGTATAAAAGGGCTTACCTGTGGGTGGGCCCTCAGATTCGTCGTGGGTCAAGACTCAAGCCTGAAACCA
This sequence comes from Calotriton arnoldi, assembly GCA_963921515.1. Taxonomy (NCBI): domain Eukaryota; kingdom Metazoa; phylum Chordata; class Amphibia; order Caudata; family Salamandridae; genus Calotriton; species Calotriton arnoldi. The sequence goes on along the minus strand of CAWUFW010015401.1, from coordinate 327,882 downwards.
CGTCACTCTTCGACTGTCTAGACACTTAGAGTTCGCTGGACTTCACCTGGAACCGAACTTCATCAAGGAAGACTCCTGCTGCTCTTGGTCTTGCTGCTCTGCAAGTCTTCTTCATCGTCTGTGTCTGTGCTTCTTCCATGATCTTCAACAGACTTGTGGGCATCCAGGACACCCGAAGTAATCTCCCTTGGAGTGAGGGGGTCACTCCTCTGCATATGCAGGCACCGCAACAAAGCTGACCAGTCTGCTGCTCCTAACGTCCCACAGACTTTGAAAGGCTCAGCAACACGGTTGGTGGTTCTGCAACTCCCTCGAGGCCAGATCTGTCCTCGCTGCAATTTTGAGGCCAGTATTCCTCGTCGGAACCAAACCCTGTGCACTGCGTCAACTTGCCATTGCCAAGGCTTGTTGGCTCTGCACTTCAGAGATCTTCGGGCTACAAGAAGCTCCAGCCTCCCGCATCTCTTCCTGCCAAGATCTTCGTCCTCACAGCATCCTCTGCACCGTGTGCCTTCATCTTTGGTGAGCTGCTCAAGGTCCTCTTGCGACCCCTGTGCCTTTGGCCTGTGGTTTCTTTCGAGGGTCTTATCTTGCTTCAGTGTGTTCCCCTGCTTGCTCGGGGCCTGCTCTGACTCTCCTGCACTTGTTGAGTCTGTTGGACCTTGCTGGTCCCAACATTGCTCCTTCATAATTTTGTTCGTCTGTTGCTACTGCCAAGGCTTGTTGGTGCTCCTGCCGGACACCAACCCACCTGGTTCTCGACTTCCGATGTGGAACAGCTCTTGAACGGCTCCTGGTCATCCTCAGCATTGCCTGGTCCTCACAGCTGCAGCAGTGACAAGGTCACCGTCATCACTCCTGCATCTTCCGTCGTCTGGGGTCATTGCTCTTCGGTGCCTCCTTGTCACCTCCGAGTGGCATAAACTCTGTCCCCTCTGCTTGCAGGTTCTTCTCTTCAAGAATCCAACCTTGGATTCCACTGGACTCTTGCACAGTCTTTGCCAGTGGCAACTTTACTGAAGCCCTCCATTGTGGCCTGCGCGGTTTCCGACATCACTTAGCACTTATGCACCCTGCTTCCCTGGTGTAGGTATCCTGGTTCCTGTGGTACCCACGAGTGGGGTGACTCTCCAACCTTCTGTCTCCCACTGGGTTTCTTCTGGGTCCACTGGGAAGGGTTCTTCTTCTCCAAAACTGCAACAACAACTTTCCTTTAGACTTCTAATGGGTACGCAGCTGTATTTCTACTCTGCACACAGCCTCCGTGAGGTTCCTGGGTACTTACCTTGGGTGGTTCCTTGTGACCCCAGTTCTTCTGAGTCTCCTGGTCCAAGTCCCGACTTTGGTCGCAGTTCGCGTTCCACTTCCTTAGTATACAGTTTGGTCTCCCCCTGGAGACCACTGTGTATTGTGCTTATTTACCTGTTTACAATTGTGTGTATTTGTGTGATATCTCCGGGTAGGATATATACCAATGTGTTAGTGAGTGTTGTATAATAAATAGACATATTTTTATAAATACACTGTGTGGTTCTTTTTAATTTGACCTACACTCATCAATCATTAGTTCTGGTAAAACAAGCTGCTTAACACTCCTTCTTGACTAAGCCTGAAGGCTGATCTCCACAAATACCACGTAGAGAGCTTTCTATGGTTGTCTAAGACCACTAAAATCACCATAAGGGTTGTATGGATTAGGTCAAGGTGCTTCACTTAAATAAATGTGCACCATATACTAAGCCAGTCTCCTACAGGGAAAACATCCGATATCTAGGGATACAGGTGGTGACTACTTCGGAAGCCTGCTACCATCTCAATATGGGAAGAGTATCTAAAGAATAAAGCAGCCTAGTGGATTAGACCTACCAGAGAACGTTATTCAGTTATTAGAGATGATATCATTAGAGCCAGAAGATGTTCCAATGCTGCGACAGCTTTTGATACAATCAAATGGATGGTCTTGTTGCGCTGGAAATTCAGTCCTGTCCTCCCAAAAACTCAAGCATTCAATCCAAATATGTAAGGTCAGGTGGATAGGGACCCGTGTTATCAGGCGAATCTGCCAGATGTTATGTCTGGGCTTGATAATAATGACTGACTTGAGGATGGCTTAGGCACTTCCTTTCAACATCAACCCCAAAATATAAGGAGCCATTGAAGTTATATGTCTGCGTAACAACCAGCAGGGGTTGCCATCGGGGGGCATAAAAATAGGTAAGAAAGTGGGGCAAGATGACTTGTTAACTGCTGACGATGTGGTAGAAGCCCTTGAAGATCCTAATACTCAAAGATCTAGTGATATGCAGACTTCCCTTGAAAACAACAGTCCCTCTCGTCTAGGAAGTGTCCAAGGCGCAGCGCATTTAACATCTTCTGGTAATGTCCAGGCAGGACCTATTTCTTCAAGTGTCCTAGAAAATCCCACCAAGGGCAGCAACTGGTTATTGGGTAGCTCTCAGTCAAACCTCTTTCCATCTGCAACTTGACTGATCTCTTGGAATGTAGCAGGACTTAAGGCTAAGTTGCTACTTCCCCATTGGTGCCATTTCATTGATAATTTTGATATATGTTTCTTCCAAGAAACTTGATGCACCTGTCCTGTATACAGACCAGACTTCCTAACGTACTTTATCCGGGCAAGGCAGAGTAAAGGGGGGAGGCCAGCAGGGGGCCTGATAACATGGGTTAAATCTTATCTAAATTGTAAAATTCGGCAACAAAAATTGATAGTGAGGATATACTATGCATCGAAGTAGGTAGTGGGAGAAAGCTTTTTGGGTCACTTTACAAAATCTATACTAGAGGAGAAATGGGTGGGGCTACCTCGCCAACAGTCCAATCCCTGAAAGCCTGCTTGAATAAGCAGTAGGCTGGTGTCAATCTAATTCTTGCTGCGGATTTCAACACTACATTTGAGCCCCTTGACAGGGATGAAATTGAAATCACGGCGGAGGAGGATGAAAGATGGGCCAGTCCCACAGTTGGAGGTTGCCCCGGTAAAAAGATGGACGCGGGCTGCTCTCCAGTCAAAGGCACTCACTGTCAAACTTGGTGTACGAGCTACTAACTGGAGGACCAAATCTGATTGGAAGTGTAATGAACCCCAGTGTGTCCCAATATAGGCCTAGGTAGTTGCACGACCTTTTACCTACATCCGTCCTACCTTGCACTACATAACGGTTCTGGCACTGATTTTTTTACCCAGTTCGGTTCCGAATATATGCATTGTGGTTTTCTCTGAAAATTTGCCTCATTTATTATGCATGAGGATTCTCAGTATCGCAGCTGGATTACCATCTTCTGCATAATAACTCTGTATAAGGGTCACCACTATCGTCATCCTTGGCCGACATGCCCACAGTACCATGACACACCTAGGTAGAACCCATGAGGGTACCTTTTGGGTATATAAGTACCACATCTTCGAAACCAAGACGGGGTCCTTCGATCTCTCACATCAGGTAATGGGGTTGGATCTTCCCTAGGGGATTCTTGGCTATAAACCCACATACATGCTAGGTACACTTAGGTACATCTAGTTAGGGCTTGCATCGTAGGAGTTCTCATGATTACTGCTATGTATCTATATGCCTGAATATATTCACTGTTTTAGCCCCATGGTAGAATTCTACCTTTCATTTACTCTGTTGGTGCTTGCAATCGTATATATCTGTTTCTGCCTGATGGTTGGTGCAGCACACGTATTTTATACTAGAATGACGCTGGTTCAATAAATGCTTATTGAAAGTGTTCCCACTGTTTATTCTGTATATCTCTCTGACAGCGAGTGAGCACGAGTGACTGAGTGAAAAGTACTGTACTGTTTCCACGATCCCTGAGGGGTCAGGGTTGTCATGTTCGATAGTTGCCAGAAACTATTCGCTCCTTGGTAAGGTTGGAAGGCTCATAGTGGCACTGTGAGCTAGCTGGTCTACAGACTAACATATCCTGTGGGGAGGTCTGGAATCAGTCTGGACACCAATCCCTTAGTTTATGTTGTCTAAACGCACAGATCCTACATAGATTTGTAGGGACTACACAACAGAAGGGGGCGTATACTTTTAATAACCAAAAGTCCTAAATCCGCATTGACTATTTAATGGTTGATTTAAAACTCATGATGGAAAATCTATTTGATAAGTTCCGGGTCTATCGTTCATCTCTCACTAGAACGAAGAACATTGAACACACAGCAGACAAACGTCACCTTAAATGGCGGCAAGTAAGTGCAGGCCTCGAAACATCTACTCGCCCACTCGCAATTGCGAGTAAAATTTTATCAGGTCGAGCTATTTCTAGCACCTACTAGTCCTATCCGGCCAGTAAATTTAGTCTGGAAAGGAGCCAGGTGTTCTGTTCATTCAGAAAGTGAATGAGCAATAACAATGCCTTTAAATCTTGTTTTTATCTTGACACATTTGCTGTCTCTTCAAGGACAGAGGTCAAATGTCACTTTGTCTTTTACTAACTGCTGCTTGGAAAATTGAATTAATTTTTCTTTCTCTGACTAGAGTTATAGGTTTTGTCAATTGAGCTGTCTGAAGATGTCAGTTATTTTTCTGTAACACATAACATTTAAATAAATAGCCTGTTAATTAATATTTCAAAATATATCCGGAATTACGAAAGCATATTTTTTTGTAATTAAGAAGTGTTATGCAAACAAAGAGTTAAATAGGAGCAAAACAAACCAGAAAACTTTACTTGGTGATATGCAAATGACACATATATGCAGAAACTCTATTTTCAAACATTATTGTTTGTACACTATATAGTTTTATCAGTAAAACCGCATGACAGTGGGAACATTTGTGGCCATTTCAATGTAAAATCTGCTGATTACAAATGACAGTGTGCCATCACTTCATGCTTTAATTATGCATTTGTTAAAAGTCCCTGCCCCTGCCCTGATGACAATGCAGTTAATGAACTAAGAGGCAAGTCAGGGGTCATGTGTATCCTGTGGCCAGATTTGTATTATATGTGGAAAAAACGAGTAGTCTATTAAATCAAACAAAAGAGTTTATTGTACAGCAGACATGCTTAACTTGCACATATGAAGGTGCTAGCATATGTGATAATGAGGAAAATAGCGGCTCAATGAATTAAAATAGTTGCCCACGTTCACATCATTTGAAAAGAGTTTATGGTCAAGAGCATTACAAATAGGTTGAGTAGATTATTTAAGTCACTAGACCTGCAGGCCTAGTAATATTTTTATGATTTTTTGAGGTCTGAAATAAGAAATTTGAACTCCTGGTAGCAATTAGGAGTGACGCCCTAGATTTCCTGCTTAAATTATTACATTGCAAGGAGACAAACTAAGGCAAACAAGAAATTGTTGAGATGCAAACAAAAGGTTTTGAGGATATAGCTGCTTACTTTATAGCTCCCTGTGTAAGTAAAAAAGATGGCCCCAAGTGAAGGTGGTAGCTGGTTTAATAGTTAATGTAGAAATCTTCGTTGATAGCAACCACTAGGAAGGCTAGGACTAAAAAAGAATGGGACGATAAGAGATGGGGAGACCTAGTGGAGACATGTGCATCCAAGGACGACTCTTGGTTCTGGAGGCTAGTGGCCACAAAGCAGGGTTTGAACCTCAGAATTATGTCCCATCCTTGGATTGGTTCAAACATTTTTCAGACCTATACTATGATTGAGGCAATAAATCTCATGGAAATACCCTCGAACACCACTCTGCCTAATTTTAATTCGCCACCCTTCTCTATGGAGGACGTCCTAACTCGCTGGCCACTTTTTCCAGAGGGAGAGCTGCTGGACCAGATAGCATTCCAGTGGATGTCTATCTTCAGGATCCAGACGTATGGGTAAATTACACATTGGTCATTGCAAATGAGATAGCTATGGGTGTTCCTATTCCGGCATCTTATCAGGGAGCGGAGGTGGTTCCTGTGTATAAAAAGGGGGGCAAGAGACTGCCAGCCAACTACAGGCCCATCAGTCTAATCGACTCTCGACAGAGAGACTTTTCTCCAATGGTACTAGTAAAGATCCAACAATGGGTTGAAAGCAATGACATCATAAGCCCCCTGCAAGCAGATTTTAGAATTAAAACCTCAAGAATTGATCAGGTCTTTAGATTTGCCATAATATACTGGAAGACGGTTTTGATCAGCAAGGGTGGTTTATATGTCGCCTTTGTCGATTTTAAATCTGCTTTCGATCTGGTGCCACGTTCAAGGCTATGGTCAGTTCTTGAAGAAATGGGGATGCCTCTTGATATACTGTCCTTGCTGGTTAGACTACACGATAATAACTTTGCCTGGGTGAGGTGGGGTTCGCAGGAGCAACTAACTGATAGAAATCTCAGCGTTAAAGGGTGTCCGACAGGGATATGTACCGGCTCCTACTTTATTTTCTTTATATGTAAACTGGTTGGTGCACCATCTCTCAAAGGTGGAGGCTGATGCCCCAACTTTAGCAAAGGGTGAGATACCAATATTGTTGTTTGCAGATAAGACTTTGCTAATTTCTAAAGCACCTAGTGGTCTGCAAAAACTATTATCCAGCTTTAGTGGCTTTTGTTTGGAGCTTGGCCTAGAGATAAATATAGACAAAACTAAAATTATGGCATTTACCCATTGTCAGAAGTTTAAGGGTAGGCTACCTCTGGGGAGTGAACTACTGGAGCATTACATTTTCACCCAATTTATCATGGAATCCACATATCTACACCGCAACAATAGAGCATAGACAGAAAGTTGGTGTAATTCTAAAAGAACAGCGTGCCTCTTAAACTAGGCCTTTCGCACCTGCTCTGAAAATCTATGCAGCTAAAGCTTTAGGAGCTGCCTTGTATGGCGCAGAGCTCTGGGGGTTTGGTAACATCATGGGTTCGGCAAAATCAGAGAATACATTTGTAAGAGAATTGATTTTGCTTCCAACTAGCACCCAACTGTGTCCTTTTTTTTTTTTATGGACTTTGGTTTGAAAAGTGTAACCCTCAAAGCCCATCTGTGCCCTCTCCTACTATAGTGAAGGATTTGGGGAACAGCGTGCCTCTTAAACTAGACCAGGGTGGGATTAAGATGCTTTTTCACATCTAACATGGTAGAATAGTGGGTTTATTGCCTTGTGTGGATTCCTCCACAGGTGGCCATGTACTGCAGTGTCACATCATGTATTGTGCTATTTTCAAATGAAAACATGTTTTAAAAAAACAAAAAACACACCTTTGCTAACACTCACTGCCACTTTTCGCTCTTGAAATAGCAATATCACCAATTAAAAATTTCCTAGAGCTAAAGTATGTATGTGTGTGTGTGTGTGTGTGTGTGTGTGTGTGTGTGTGTGTGTGTGTGTGTGTGTGTGTGTGTGTGTGTATGTATATATATATATATATATATATATATATATATATATATATATATATATACACAGTAACAACAGTATAACAGTAATGGTGGCTATATATATATATATATATATATATATATATATATATATTATCTACTGGCGGTCGCCAGTAGATAGTTATAGTTACAACCTATTATCCATAGGAAATCCGCGACATTCTATTTGAAATAACGTTGGCGCCGGTTGACGAATCTTCGTGAAAGTTTCCAACTTGTTGGGGCGCTCCGCTCCGACCCTGAAAGTCTCGGGGTGATACGTGAAGCGGGGCCGAGAAAAAGGGGGGTCCCAAACGCGTTTTCCCCATTCATTTTTCCATAGGAACCTTTAGTCGCAGCTACAGCCCGAACTGCTGAACGGAATTACACCAAATTTGGCAAAGAGGTAGCCCTTGGTTCAGACTGGTGCCTTTTGCTTAAATGGTGTAAATCCGTTCAGTAGTTCCTGAGAAAATCAAAAGTAAAAGTACATATATATCTATGGGCGCGTCGGATACGCGTGCACCTCAGCGCACCCTGCGCGCACCGTCCCGCTCACTAGCTGCATGCTAATTGGCTGTCAGCTGGCTGTCAACATTCCGATTCAGGAAGTGTTGGCAGCCATTTTGTCCTCGGTAGAACCGAGGACAGAAACAAGTGCGCAAAGCGCAAAGGGGGCAGGGTAGAAACACCCTAACCCCTAGGTGTGCTCAGGGGTCCCACAAGGACCCCTGGGCAGAAAAAGATTTTTTTTTTAAATCGGCGGGATGCGCTTAGGGTGCGCGTATCCCGCCGAGAAAAAAAGAAACAAGTGCGTAAAACGCACAAAGGGGGCAGGGTAGAAACACCCTAACCCCTAGGCCTGCTCAGGGGTCCCACAAGGACCCCCTGGGCAAAAAAGCATTTAAAAAAAAAAAAATCGGCAGGATGCGCTCAGGGTGCGCGAATCCTGCCGAAAAATCGAGCGCGGTCTCCGCGCTCGATGTTAGTTGGCCCCCGGGTGGCCCAAGTCCCGGGGGCATGGTGGGGGGATAATTTAATGTGTGGGGGCCTCAAGGGCCTCCCAAGCCCGGGGACCGCCACCCCCGGGGCTTTTAAAAAATGGTGCTGGAGGGCTCTGAGCCCTCCCGCAGCCCCGGGACCACCACCTCCCTGGGCTTTTTTTATTAATTTAATAACCTGTGTGGGGGCTCCAGCCCCACACGCCCGGGACCGCCACCTCCCGGGGCACTAACAAATTAAAATGGGGGTCCGTTTGGACCCCGAAGCCCGGGGACCACCACCTCCCGGGGCTGTGCTGATGTAGGGAGGGGGCCGCGCGGCCCCCTCCTGGAGCCCTTGATGGCCCTGGGGACCACCACCCCCAGGGCCGGCTCCTGCAGTGTCCCGGGGTGCCTACCCCGGGACACTGTAGTTTGCTATGGCAGGACGGGAGCCTCGCGGCTCCGTCCTGCCATAGCAACTGCTTTGGATATTGGAAGAGAGAGCAGGAAACCTGCCTCTCTTCCAATATTCAAAGCGATTGCTTTTCCACATGGGGAGCAGCATGTCAGCTGCTCCCCATGTGGAACAGCAATGCCGGCTCCCAAGGGACGTGGGGAGCCGGCGGGACTGTGGGGGATTGGGGACCCCCACAGTCCCCAACGGAGAGGGCCAGCCCCGGGGATGGGGTCCCCGGGCAAGTAGTGGCTCAGGAGGAGGCCACGCGGCCCCCTCCCCCAAATATGAAAAATTTTAAAAATTAAAAAAATGGAAGGCCGGCCCCGGGGATGGGGTCCCCGGGGCCTTAAATGGCCAGAGGAGGGGGCCACGCAGCCCCCTCCAAAGAATAAAAATTTAAAGGCCATGCCCCGGGGATGGGGTCCCGGGGCCAATACAGGCCCAGGGAAGGGGGCCACGCGGCCCCCTTCCCGTTTTTTTTAATTAAAAATTTTAAAAAGGGGTAAGGCCCTGGGGATGGGGTCCCCAGGGCATAAAAACAGGAAAAAGGAAGGGGGCCACACAGCCCCCTTCAGGGGACAAAATGTATTTTTATTTTTTAAACGATCGGGCCCGCAGGCCCTGCCCCCTTCCTTCACCACTCTGCAAGCGCGCCCCTGGCGCGTTTGCAGAGGGGAACGATCCACCTTGAATACTGGGGGTCCCTGGGGCCAACTAGCCCACCAGGAACCTCCAATATGCGCCAGGGGCTGCGTTGCAGAGACGTGTAGAGAGGCCACACCCCTTTTACACCTCTCTGCAACGCAGCTCTGTGGCGCTTTTGGAGGTATATGGTGGGCTAGTTGGACTCCGGGGACCCTCAGGATTCAAGGGGACTTAATCCCCAACTTAAAACGCGCCACGGGGCGCATTTGCACAGTGGTGAAGGGAGGGCGGGGCTTCAGGTGACATGTGTGCAAACAGGCCCCGTGGCGCGTTTTAAGATGGGAATTAAATCCCTTCAATCCTGAGGGTCCCTGAGGGCCAACTAGCCCAACAGGTACATCCAGAAAGCGCCACAGAGCTGCGTTGCAGAGAGGTGTAAAGGGGTGTGGCCTCTCTACACGTCTCTGCAACGCAGCCCCCTGGCGCATATTGGAGGTTCCTGGTGGGCTAGTTGGCCCCTAGGGACCCTCAGGATTCAAGGGGACTTAATCCCCCAACTTAAAACGCGCAACGGGCGCGTTTGCACAGATGTCACCTCAGGCCCCGCCCCTCCCTTCACCATTGTGCAAATATTCCTCTAAAATCAGCCGAAATACGAATTCCGATTTACTCACCTGTTATCAGGAGAGACCTCAGTGCTGCATCTTTCAGCCCAGTACTGATCCTCAAAAGTAATTTTAACCGTACTTACCAGTAACTTGAATTTCCTTCCATAGGATATCATTGCCTGCTTTTTGCTGAAAAGTTTCTAAGTGTTGATTTTTGAAACATACAAATATTCCTCTAAAATCAGCCGAAATCCGAATTCCGATTTACTCACCTGTTATCAGGAGAGACCTCAGTGCTGCATCTTTGAGCCCAGTACTGATCCTGAAAAGTAATTTTAACCGTACTTACCAGTAACTTGAATTTCCTTCCATAGGCTAACATTGACTGGTTTCACTTGGAAATTCTTCTAAGTGTGGAGTTTTGGAACTTTAAAATATTCCTCTAAAATCAGCCGAAATACGAATTCCGATTTACTCACCTGTTATCAGGAGAGACCTCAGTGCTGCATCTTTCAGCCCAGTACTGGTCCTCAAAAGTAATTTTAACCGTACTTACCGGTAACTTGAATTTCCTTCATAGGCTAAGATTGACTGGTTTTCAGCAAAAAGTTTCAAAGTGTTGATTTTCACAAACTACAAATATTCCTTAAAAATCGCCTGTATGACTTAAACGCATTTTTCAACTGTTTACAGGAGATGCACCAGTGCTGGATCCAGGATCCAACACTGAGTAAGAAAAAGTAACGATAACAGTTTTTACCTGCTAAGTGAATTTCCTTCCATAGGATAACATTGGTGATTCTATGAGAAAAAGTTTCTAAGTGTCAACTTTTAAAATACAATAATATTCCTTAAAAATCACGACTGTAACCAAAACGCTTTTACTCAACTGTTTACAGGAGATGTACCAGGACTGAATCTAGGATCCAGTCCTGTGGTTACAAAAGTAATCCATAAAGTAACTAATTGCATTTAACTAGAAATTCACATTGAGCTGAATGTTGCATTGTGTTTGAAAATGTGTTGCCCATTGCAACAACTGTAACTACTGTACTTAAAAGTCTATTGCCTATCTGCAAAGTATTTAAACTAAAGTAATTCATTCTGAGAAAGTATTTTTGTAATGTAATGTATAATGTAATTACAATGTAATTTAAAAAAGAAAATATGTAAAAAAATTGTTTCTAAAAATGTAGTAAATCAGTATGAAAAAAATTAATATAACAATTAATACATTTAAAAATTGTCATTTACCAAACCTTTGAAATTCACTGAAAAAACGGTAGGTTTCAGGCACGTTATAGTTAGAAATTAGCATTTAAAAAACCTTTGAAATTCACTGAAAAAACCATAGGTTTCAGACACGTTATAGTTACAAATTAGCATTTAAAAAACCTTTGAAATTCACTGAAAAAACCATAGGTTTCAGACACGTTATAGTTACAAATTAGCATTTAAAAACCTTTGAAATTCACTGAAAAAACCATAGGTTTTAGGGACAGTTTTAGTTACTTGGACATTGCACTCGTACAAAACCCGTGAAATTCCCACGTTATAGTTAGTTCAGCTAACTATAACTCGCGCCCGCAATGCACTGCTGATGACGTCACATATTACATCACTCATGACATGGTCAGTGACATCACTGATGACATCACTGATGACATCTCAAATGACATCACTGATGACATCATCCACGTGATAATCTGATGCACCTCCTCACACCCTAATATAACCTTTGATACACCCACTCTAAATTACAGACTGCCATTCGCAAAACCATAGACACTCCAACACCAATAACTACATACCCACTCACTGATTCTTAGGTCTACAGCACACATCCACTCACTCACCCGTACAGTCACTCATACTTACGGTCACTCAGTACAGGACTATCATATGCACTCTTACTCCTATATAGACACTCAAACAACGCCACTCATCCATAGAGATACTCACACACCTAGTCAGTCATGCAAATAATTAAACACACTGCCATTTACTCACCTATACAGTTATACACACACCAGCTCACTTACTCATACAAATAGTAGCACATTGTTATGCTCTTATACAATCACAGATACAAGCACACACTCATCCATACAGCCACTATCACAATCACTCACTCTTGCTTATAGCTATTTATATACTCCAACACACATATATACTGCCTTTCACATATGTAGTTACTCACACATGTACCACTGGGACATACATTCACTCACTAACACACTCTTACACACACTTACCCACCCATACAGTCTATCACAGTTGCACTCTTGAAACCATCCACCCAGTGAATCACCCACTCACACATCTATGCACAGAGTTGCACACACCCTCCCACACAAACACTCAGGCACCCATACAGATACTCAGACAAGCATTCAATAACTCATATAGACACTCATTTAGCTATTCACAAACACATGCAGCCACTTACACAGCAACAGACAGACGGATACAGACATTCACCCAGTTTAGTCACTAACCCATGCATTCAGTAAGATACGTTAAATCACTCACTTATAGAGTCAGTCACGCACCTACTAAATCATCCATACAGACACTTACACACCCACTCATTCTTCAATACGTCTTTTCCTATATATATTAAAAATATTTAAACTTTACAGAAACACACAGTCACTGGATGATGTCATCAGTGATGTCATTTGAGATGTCATCAGTGATGTCATCAGTGATGTCACTGACCATGTCATGAGTGATGTAATATGTGACGTCATCAGCAGTGCATTGCGGGGCGCGAGTTATAGTTAGCTGAACTAACTATAACGTGGGAATTTCATGGGTTTTGTACGAGTGCAATGTCCAAGTAACTAAAACTGTCCCTAAAACCTATGGTTTTTTCAGTGAATATATATATATATATATATATATATATATATATATATATATATATATACACACACACACACACTCAATGAGGTTCATAACAGTACAGCTTGATATATTTTAATCTTTGTTTTATAATTTGAGAAGCACTGCTTCCTTTCCTTACAAGTACACACAGTTTGTACATTTAATTTCTTAACACAATCTGCAAACCTTGCTCACATCTCTCCACATTCTTATCTGTACTTTTCAAAACCCTATATTAACACATTTACACTTACCCAAACAACTTTTCACTCTTTAAACATACTATAGAATAAGTGTACTAACATTAGTATACTTTCTAATACTTCACACACAACAACGTTTTTGAAATATATTGCTAAATACCTGAATTTGGAGTTATTTCTGAAATACAGATGACCACACCAGTCTCATTCAACTCCAGATAAATTAACTTCTGCTGAGCACAACTCAGAGACTTCTTTCTCCTTCAAAGCACCAAGGACAAACTTAGCTATCTCTTGTTCTGCACCCAGTCACATCATAGCATTTCTAAAACCATGTAGTAAGAATGGTAACAATTGGTTTTGCCTCAGCCCTTTGTTTTTACTCCTCCCTATACGATCTCACAAGACTCTGGTGGGATTGTAAAATACCTTGTGGTAGGCCTAGTAAAATTCCATGCTAATCTCGTGAGAGGATCGCTATACACCTCGTGGCAGGCTTTCCCATGCGAGTCTCGCAGGATGCTTTTGAAATCGAATAAACCCCATAAACAATAACCATCTACTCATCACAGTCTTTATCTTACACACTTCCTCTCAAAAACAAGGCCCACAATATGCATTCCTACTAATAGAGCGTAATGAGAGCTCATCTACCCCTTTTTACTATTCGCGATCCTGTGAGATTGTAAAAATTAGTTAATAACAATATAGATTTATTTTCTTCACAGTAGTTATCCCTTAGACACCTCCTCTCTAATTGTAGGGGGACAGCATGCCTTTCTGCTGACCTTTATATAACTTTTATTTAATTTCCACAGCACCTCTAATTTTTCACAGTAAACAGTAATGGTGGCCATTTCATTTCTAACATTCTATCAGCCGGCCAATTGGAGTGCTCACGAGACTCACGGGTGCCTCTTGCTCCCATGAGAGTGTGAAGGCTCGCTTTAAAAAAATGGCCTCTTGCGTTTTCGCGGGAGGCTCGCAGGACTTTTGCGAGACCAAGTGCCAAACTATACAATCATTTTTTACCCTGAATATCTAAAAAACGACTGAGCGGATTTACAGCACACCACAAAAATCACAATATGCAAAGATCTAACTTCCTTCCCAATTTGGTGTAATTCTGTTCAACAGTTTTTGCTGTAGCCGTGTCTAAAGAAGTCCATGGAAAATGCATGGGGATTTTACGTTTTGGGACCCCTCCTTATTTCTCAGCCCCTGCTTATCGGATCACCCTGAGATATTCCAGGAAGGAGTAGAGGTGTATTAACCTTTTTTGGGGAAAGTTTTGTTAAGATTTGTCAAATGGGCCAAAGTTATTAGCAAACCAAAAAACACTCCATTTGTGGAAAAACAGATTTAACTATAACTACCTACTGGCGACCGCCAGTAGGTAATATATAATGTTCTTATGATCTAATTGCTCACGCGCATTCTAATTTCTGCCCCTACCTAGGAGGTCTGGTATTAGCTCGTCACTGTGGTTTACAGCAAAATAATTATAGTGAAGAAGTTGACTGCAAAAAGTTGTCAACCAATTAATGATGCTTGTTGATGGTAAAGTATTGAACAGTGTTGTGCCCTGTTCAAGAGCAGTGAAGTATGCAAAAAAGTGGTGGGTGGAACACTTCAATGAATCTCAGCCACTGGCAAATACTCTGCGCCTATCCCAGTCCATCCTCATTTTGCTCACCATGCCTTAGGTTAGACCCTGCTATATTCAAATCAGCCTTGGCACTGCTCCAGTCCAGCCCAAACCTGGAGGCCAGGTCCCCCATGAACTGAAACACAAGCAACCCAGGACAGGATTCGCCCTGGTTTGACGCTCTTCAGTTGGGTGTAGCTTGGCTCCAGGGGCGCCCCTGGTATTGAAGACACTGCTGAGGAGGAGAATGCTGGTGTGGAACTGAACGGTAGATTAGGATGGGGTATTTGAGGGCGAGCTTCCCAAAACTAGTCCTTTATGGTCACAGCCATCTTTCTTCTTACGACAGGCCTCTTCTCCTGCCAGAAATGGCTCCTAGCTGCTACCAGAGTCTTGCTGCGTACAAGTCCTCAAAATATTGAAATTAGAGGGCAGGGTCCTCATACAAGAGTCTGGAGCCATTCAGATACTTTTTTGTGTCAAGTAGACCTTGTCATCACTCCGTCCTCCCTCCAACTGTCCTCATCTCCTAGCTTCCGCTGAAAACCACACACCAATAATCTATTACATCATTCACTCACAGCATTCCAGACATTAGCCTAGACATCCAGGGAACGGGGTTATGTAGGAACCATCCCAAGCTTTATCCACACTGCACTGCTACGGGCATGCATGGCTAGAAACCATCGGCAGAGGGTAGGTCCCAAAGGTGAGACCTATTGGCTTTGAAAATGTTGTTTTGGTTTGAAGCTTCTCCTTTGACTTTTTGAAGGGATTATTTTGAAAGCATATGCAACACTGGAAATACCTAAATCAGGGTTGTAGTGCCCCCTACTGAGTGAAACATAGAGAAAATAAAAGGAAAACAGACAAAAAGTGAATTGAAAACAATTTCAAATAAGAACGTCAACACAGGGTTAAAAACTTGAAAATTTAAATTTGACATTATTGAGATTGCCATAGGTATTGGTATTAATTTTTTTAAACATTTCCATGTTTAAAAGGTTATATTTCTGCATTTATTTAACTGATAAACATGCACTCATACTTTGATGCCTGTTGTGTTTTAACAAATGAAGCAGCCAAATATGATAAAACACCACACCCACAGGTAAATGTTAGCATTATACTACAAATATATCTTAACATATGCCTGTATTGAAAGAAATTGCATCCTGTTTCTTTAATTCCCAATGCTATCTGCTCAGCTGTTGACTTGGAATTCATGAAAGACCGCACAGAGAGTCACCAACAAGAAGCAAAATATTCAGTATTTTCCGCTTTTCAAAATAGATACAGACAGAAAACAAAATGTTTTCTGTCTCTATATATCTGCAAAAATCAGTAAAAATTTAAATGGGGAGCCTTAGTAATAATGAAAGTCACAAAATTACCTGCACAATTCCAACTCGACATTAAAATACTCAGTATTTTACAGTAGTCTTTATAACATATATTCAATTTTCCACAAGTCATTGGCCTAAACGGTTTCAAAGAATGGGGCCATCTTTCCTTTACTCTAGGTGATATCTCTACCTCAACCTCGGTAAAAACCTTTTGCAGTGAAAGGTGAGGAATTTGTACTCTTGCAGTTATCTTTCGTTTGCTATCTGCAGCTCCATCATGACCTCATACTATACTTACCTAGCATCAAAGAGGTTCCCACCTTTAGTCTACTAGAGGCCAAAATTACTATGTTCCAACTACCACGGAGAGGCAGAATATCTGCAATAACAAGATCCTCATCGTATTCCCAAACACGTCCAATAAGCTGAGGCAGGCATGTGAGGAGATCTGGGGCCCCTGGAAGATGAAGAAAGTACTTTAGTGCTGATGGTGCCTAGATAAGTGAAGACGTCTACCAGGTATCGTTTAATACCAATTATACTACTTCTTTTTATAGGGCTCATTTAACACCACCATAGCTGTGGTGAATTCAGCATTGCCCTGGCCCATCCTGCCTCAGATGTCAAATAGAGGAAGGGGATTTACTCCACACGATCTGCCACTGTAGAATTATCCATCCTTTCTGGGAAGGTATGGTAAATATGTGCAGAACAGATCGCAGCATCTTGATCTAGCTAAGTCTTAAAATGGCACTGCTAAGTATCCTAGAAGATTAAGAGGCACAGAGGTGAGAAGGTCCTATAGAGATTGGGGTTGGTCCTGTGTAAGAGGGAGAGTGCCGAAAACTGAAGGAAATTGGCACTACCCAGCATCTCAAACGCCGTATTCCGCTCCCACATCATGAAGCCAGAGGTTGTCCCCAGAAACACCACTAAATCTGGGTCAAAAAGCATAGAACACAGAGAAGGGGAAGAACACAAGATTTTTAAAATATATATATATATAGTACTTGAAGTCCGGGGTCTGCTCTACAAGAGGCCAAAGTCAACTTTACGCCATAAGGAGAGGATGGCAGACATGAACGTTTCCATTTACTATAATGAGGAAACCTTTGAAGCATTGCAGCCAACAGTGCTGATTGTTTGGTGATTGTGTGTGTTTGTTCATTCACTGTGCACAAGATTCCAATAAACAAACCTAAAAAAACATAAGGGTAGACATAGCCATTAAAGCATTTAATGCTTAATGGGGTCTTCTCTGGTAAGTAAACCCAAACGCCACTTCCTGCTATTGTATCATTCCCTGTCATTAACTAAATTAAACTAGCATTTTTACTATTCAGTTGATGCCTTCTACTGTAAAAAACACTTTACCTGTGAAATATGATTTTCACTACTTACCCATATGAATTCTAAATAATGACAACTCATTTCTGTGATTTATGAAAAAATATTGTAACTTTTAGTAAGTTATAATTTGTCATGGGGCTATCAAAGTTACATCATTTGATGTTACTGGCCTCTCTATAAGGAAAACATATAATATGGTGAGCAGCTCCTTTTAGAGGCTTTTTTAAACAGCTATTGTTTTTCACAGATGTTAAAATTATTGCAATACCATTTCAGCTTTGAGTGTGTTCAAATCCATATTCTGCATTGTTACGGCATTGATATTTATTAATTCCCTAGGGTAGATGTTTATCGATCCATTTTAAAGTGGGAAATAATTCAGTAAAATAATCACAGGATGTTGTGTATAATTTTCATATTCTGAATAGAATGAATGGTGCATTTCATACACAAAAAATTGGTGTGTTTTGTAAAGCACTTACTGTTGGTAATACCAATTCAGTCCTCAAATTGACTACACAGAAGATAGGTTAGAATTTTTTTAATTTATCTGTAGTGACTGGAAGAATTTTTCCAGTTCATACTCAATAACTGGTACAGCAATGCTTGCTCAAAACATCCACGTAAATTGGCAGCTGGAGCACTACATTTTAATATATTTCTTTTTGTTTCTCAGTAATTGCTGTATAGTGGATGTTTAAGCTCTTGTATGCGGTGTTATGTTTGTGGATGGCTGTGTAATGTGGGTGTGTGTGTGTTTTCAATAATGTTGGCCCTTCGAAGTGCCTACCGGGTCTTGTCGATGAGGGCTCCCAGTAATAGTTCATGAATCGAAGAGTTTTAAGCTGAGCGAGTCGGAGTATTCCTCCTC
This sequence comes from Calotriton arnoldi, assembly GCA_963921515.1. Taxonomy (NCBI): domain Eukaryota; kingdom Metazoa; phylum Chordata; class Amphibia; order Caudata; family Salamandridae; genus Calotriton; species Calotriton arnoldi. The sequence continues at coordinate 309,530 of CAWUFW010015401.1, read as the reverse complement.
CTTGACCACGGAGACACAAACTGACCCTGGTACCACTATGGTCCAATCGTAGAAACTTTTTGGCCCCAAGCCTATCTGGTGGATGTCCTGGAAGGAGGTGGGAACGTGGAGTGCTGTGTAGTTCCTCTAAGTGGGCAGTGAATATTGATGAAGGGGTGGCCAATACTGAGAAATTTGACTTTCGAAGGCTGCTATCAATTTCTGTACCTTTGTTACTTTCACCTTTTGATTCACTGCATGTTGCATTTATGTCGACATTTCTCAGTGATGTTATGTTTCTTTGCTCCAGTGCACCAGACTTTTTACCCCAATAGCTTCTACGCAATATGCAATATCTAGAATTCATGAAACTAAGGATGATGACCGACACGCTTGAACCAGTGCTATGTCTGAATACTAACAACTCAAAAAAAAGAGTAACAAAATATTGTTGGCCATTATATCTGAAAACAGGTTTTTATCTTGAAAATATTTATAAGTAAATTCTGAACTGCAATCATTCCTATTAAGCACAGGCAAATTGTCATTTAACTGTGATGCCACCTTACATCACGCTATCGATAAATTATCAGAACACTGAACCCATAAAATATTTCCAGTACATGTTGATATTCCTGATCCCATGCAGTCTGCCTTTCCCACCATCCCAGAAGCAGATTAGCGCAAGAGGAGGCAAATATCTGCCCATGTCAAGACCCCGCAATTGAAGATCTAATGGATTGTTATATAACTTCCTCAGTTTTCTAATTTTGAAAAAATGTCTAGGATCTGTGGGTTTCCGGGTACTCGGAATCCATTAAGGCAGCAAATGCTGACATCACACATGCCACATTGTTTGTAAACAAATATACTTTCAAACTGCACTTGGCATGCCCATGGTTGCAGCCTGTTCCTCACTCATGGGGTATGCAGATCCATGCATGAGGGGTGTCAGTTCTATCACTTGTAAGGATGAAGGATGGTGGGACATTAAGTGCTGGCACTCAGCTTTGATGTTCTTCGCTTATAGTGTGGATGTGAAATACCACTTGCATTGGGTTGATTGTGGGGTACAGGATTCTAGGCCTCTTATATTTCAAAGAATTGTAGAGCTATTGTTGAAAGCATCAACGAAAATGTTTTTGATGAAACCTACTTAACAATTGCATATTATCCTACCGAATTTTGTTGTTGTTTTTTTTTCCTTCAGAGGTTATAATAGCTCCTGTGCCTGAACTGAAACGTATTTTAAAAATGCATAGTTTGGCTTGATATATAATTTGTGTTAATGTTCTGTTTAATCAGAAGCAAACCATGGTTGGTAAACAATAAAAAAAAATACTGTGAGTCATTCTAGGCCCTTGGTTTGTATGTTTTCAGACTGACTGCAGAAATGGTTTCTTTGTAGCTAAGTAAGTCTGAGGATCATAGCAGTTTTATATTAGTTTATAGCTCTGCATAACAAATAAGGTAAAAATGCTGCTATGTTTGACACATTTTTTTTCCATTGATTTTCAGTATTTTGTGAAATCAGTAAGAAATATTACTGGTAAACCTTTAACCATCTATACCGGCGGTTCTTAACCATTAGATTTCAGGAGAGCTCTCTAAGGGCAAAACTGGAAGACAAGAATCGCAAAGCAATTTCTACAAAGTGTATGCAACAATAACACACAAAATACACTAACAAGTATACACTATATGAACTTGGCACATCTCCTCTCTTCTGTAACTGCATGTTTACATATGAGAAGAAATCAACACCAGTATAAGGCCCAAGTCATATTCCCAAATCGAAATGTAATTGTGTGAAATTGGAGCTCTCAGCAGAAGTGGTGCGACTGAAGCAGTAACTGGATTGACATTGGCCTTGGACGAACTGGGCAACAATCAAACTTTTTATGGACAAAGCTGGAGACCAAGCAGGGTTTTTGTGTCAAAGTTGGCAAAGGCCATTAATGCATAGAAGCTAGAAGACCGCTAATTTTGACAGTACATTCTGCTACTGAGAAGTGGTAATTTGGCTGTGGAAATATTTCAGCTCTGCTGAAAAATACGGTAGTGCCCACTTTCAAAATAAATTTGAAGTGCTTGGAGTCTGTAAGTGCTGTTCATGTAAAGCAGTGGATGTGAGTACCTGCAGCCAGGAAGGGTCTTTTGGGCGCTCTAGCTGTACATAACACATATATCACTGAGGGCTTAGAACACTGGCTTTCTAAGTGTGCAGATGCGAACGTCGTTCCAGAAAATCATAAGCAGTGAAGCATTGATATTAGTAACAAGCTGATTGCTAGTCGGAGTGCATTCATGCTCCATCATGAACTAGCAGGAGATTCCAACTAAAAACTTTTTTCTAATTGTTATTAGTTTTTCAACCATATCTTTATCGATTGTATTAAGAAATGTTTCAAATACATTGGGGAGGCTATACAGTAGACTTAAAATAAGTATTATTGTTGCTTGATGAAATAATTATCCTTGTAGGTGAATCTGTCTTTATACAATTATTTAGTTTAAAATGCTTATGATTGACAGAAAGTAATGGCTAGAGGTTATATTGGTCTGCCTACCCCCATAATAGGTGCTGTGGACCTCCAGGTGTTCACGGACCACAGTTAAGAACCACTGATCTACACAAATGACTCATTACCAAATTCAATATTATCTACTTTTTCACAACTAATCCTCTTGGGTTCTGGAGTAGAGTGCTACTCGCCAAAAAAGCGCTTTGACGCCTCGTCAGGGGTAGTAAGCTCTATATAAATGCAATTGCAATACAATACTTTTAGGGCAGTCTACCTTTCTGGGTTGTCTGTATTTTTTTTGTTTCAGCAGGAATATGCTATGAGATAGAGACTGTTAGTTGTAGATTCCTTACCTTAGAATTTCCCCCAGATGTCAGTCTGGATCCGGAGATTTTTTCTTCAGCAGTACCCCTGCTCGTTGTTAGGTGGGGTCAGTCGGCTTCGCATCTGAAATCGGTGTCATAGGCGCCGGGATGACATTGCAGGACCTACATAGACGCTGCCCGTGCTCGCTGACGTCAGTTCTTAACATGACTTTCTACGCCCGAAGCGCAAAGCCATGAAAGACACTGACCACTGGACCTTGGCTGCCCTCCTCACCACCACAGCATAGGAAGCTCCCTCCTCCGTAGCCATGGTAGGGAGCGAAAGCAAGCCAGTGTCAGGGGATGCGTCCAGACCACTGGCATCATCCAGGTCCATTCACCAGTCTACCAGATACATCGTTACCGAAGGTAAGTAACTTGTTCATCATGTAGAATAAGAGGCTTAAAACCAAGAACTTAGTAAGTCTCTGTGGATGCACCAAGTACCAGACAGCGATGACTGGCCTAGAACAAACCGTAAGCACCATGTGCTCAAAAGATTAACAAGGGATTAAGTTGAACACTTGTTCTGGTAAGACTGTCCTAGTCCTACCCAATGCATGATGGTGGATGTTAGCAAACACATCTTTTACTCACTGTACAGTGGTTTATCACATGTTAAAGTGTAGCCCAGTGCTTGGTCACCCTTGATATGTTTCATACTTTTTTTTCAGAAGGGCAGGTCTTGGTGAGGGTTTGGCCATGTGCATCTGCAGATATGTACTGCACTAGTGAGGGAGTCTCCTTCTTTCCCCTTTGGTCATGGGTGTTCCTGGGCAAAAGTAATCCAAGTGACTAGTATTGTTCTGTGGAGTACTCACAGGATGGGAATCTTCATATATACTGTGTATCCTGCAATGTCAGTGCACAAAGCAAATAGTACTAAAAGCAAAAGCCTCTAAAAGCACCAGAAACAAAAACAGTGCAAATGAACTTACACAGATAAAAACCATCTAAACACTGATTACCACTGATTTTATACTGACAAACCCCCTCTGCAGTTCCCTTCAAATAGCAACTGAAAACAAGACTAAGTATATTGCAGAGTTTCTTTCACTTTGTGATAAATGTACAGTATAAGTCTTTCTGGATGATGGCTCATAACTGTAATTTCTTTATTATTGACTTGCCTTTTTTTGTTACAGGTGAAAGAAATGCTTAAAGAAAGGAAGATGGAAAGGACATAAGGCTATTTGTTTTAAAGCAAAAGTCTGCAAAGTTGTGCATTGAAAATATATCCAATGAAGACTAATCCCCGTTCAAAATCAATAAGATATATTAATCTACACACTCAAGTATCGTGAAAAAAATATTCAACTCGAAAAGACTAACCTGAGAGATACTAGGCAGTAGAGAACTTTCTAAATGTTCTAAAGCTCTCAAGGCAATTTCATATAGCATTATATAAGAAGCACGTGAAGTCAGCAGAGAAGAAAGACTATGTGTTTAATTTGACAAAGGTTTGAACATAAAGCACACACAATGGAAAGACTCTGTAAATGTTCTGAATGTGATCAAATATTCAGGACAGCGGGCTGTCTAAAAATCCACCAGGTAGCTTACGCAAGACTCAGAATATGTAAATGTAAGGAATGTGGGCAGACATTCAATCAAAAGGGTTTTGACACCGGGGAGAAGTTATATGAATGTACTGAATGTCAGAAGGCTTTGTATGCAAAAGGACACCTGCTGATAGATCATGGGGGCCATGCTGAGGAAGACGCTTGCATTACAAAAGGAAACTTGCAGGCACATCAGAATGTCCATACTGATGGGAAACCTTTTAAACTAACTGAAAGTAATCCATTAGTAATTACAAAGGCAGAGCTAGTTCGACAACAAAACATCCACATTGGGCAAAAGCCATATGAATGTAGAGAATGTTGCAAGGCATTCGTTGTAAAGGCAAACCTAATGCGACATCTGAAAATACACACTGAAGAGAAGCCATATAAATGTACTGAATGTGACGAGGCATTCATTAGAACAGAGCTGTTAAAGCAACATCAGGAATTCCACACTGGAGAGAAACCCTTTCATTGTAGTGAATATGACAAGGCAATCGTTACAAAGACAAACCTAATGCAACATCTGAAAATCCACACTGGGGAGAATCCATTTAAATTGCCAGAAGGTGACAAGGCATTTGTTGGAAAGACAACCCTAATGCGACATCTGAAAATGCATACTGAAGAGAAGCCCTATAAATGTTCTGAATGTGACAAGGTATTCGTTAAAAAGGCAACCCTAATGCGACATCTGAAAATCCACACTGGAGAGAAGCCATATAAATGTACAGAATGTGACAAGGCATTCATTACAAAGGTAGAGCTAACACGACATCGTAGAATCCACACAGGGGTGAAACCTTTTTGTTGTAGTGAATGTGACCTGGCATTCGTTGCAAAGACAAACTTAATGCGACATCTGAAAATACATACTGAAGAGAAGCCATATAAATGTACTGAATGTGACAAGGTATTCATTAGAAATGACATGTTAAAGCAACATCAGAAATTCCACACTGGAGAGAAACCCTTTCATTGTAGTGAATGTGACAAGGCATTTGTTACAAAGGGAACACTAACGCGGCATCTGAAAATCCACACTGGAGAGAAGCCATATAAATGTACAGAATGTGACAAGGCATTCATTACAAAGGTAGGGCTAATACGACATCATTCAGTCCACACAGGGGAGAAACCACAGAAATGTACTGAATGTAACAAGGCATTCCTTACAAAAGGAGAGCTAAATCAACATTATGCAGTCCACAGCGGGGAGAAGCCTTTTGAATGTACTGAATGTGACAAGGCATACAGTAGAAGACGCCACTTGACGGAACATCAGAGAATCCATACTGGAAATAAACCATATGGTTGTAGTGAATGTGACAAGGCATTCATTACTAACAGAGAACTAATAATACATCAGAGAGTCCACACTGGAGAGAAACCATATGAATGCACTGTATGTGACAAGGCATTCAATCCAAAGGCATCTCTAATACGACATCAGAGAGTGCACATTATAGAGAAACCATATAAATGCACTGAATGTGACAAGGCATTTGGTACAACGGGAGCCCTAATACTACATCAGAGATTCCATACTGGGGAGAAACCATATGAATGCACCGAATGTGACAGGGCGTTCATTACAAAAAATATCTCTTGCAACATCACAAAATCCACTTCAGAGAGAAAACGTATGTTTGTAGTGAATGTGACAAGGCATTCCTTACAAAAACCTGTCTCTTGCGACATCAGAAAATCCACACTGGGGAGAAACCACATGGTTGTAGTGAATGTGAGAAGGCATTCCTTACAAAATGGCAGTTAAAGCAACATCAGAAAACTCACAGTGGAGAGAAACCATATGATTGCACTGACTGTGGCAAGGCATTCACTGTAAAGCACACACTTGTATTACATCAGAAAAGCCACACCGGGAAGAAACCATATGGTTGTAGTAAATGTGAGAAAGCATTTATTACTAAACAGCAGTTAATGCAACATCAAGAAACCCACACTGGGAATAAACCATATAAATGCAATGAATGTGACAAGGCATTTTTTGCAAAGACAAGCCTAATGCGACATCAGAAAGTCCACACTGTAGGGACACAATATAAATGTACTGAATGTGACAAGACATACACTCTAAAGCACCAGCTAGTAAAACACCGGGAAATCCACACCGGAACAAAACCCTATAGTTGTAGTGAGTGTGACAAAGCATTCTTTAGAAAACAGCACTTAATGGTACATCAGAAAACCCACACTGGAGAGAAACCATATGAATGCACTGAATGTGACAAGGCATACAGTAGAAAACACCACTTAATGGAACATCAGAAAACCCACACTGGGGAGAGACCATATAAATGCACTGAATGTGACAAGGCATTTGCTGTAAAGCACAAGCTAGTACAACATCTGAAAATCCACACTATAGAGAAACCACATTATTGAAGTGAATGTGAGTAGGTGGTTCTTTCAAAGGACTGCCTAATGTGAATGCAATGAATGTGACAAGGCATTTATTGCAAAGAACATCCTAACGCAGCATCAGAAAATCTACACTGGGGAAAGACCCTATGAATGAACTGAATAGGACACGGCATTCGCTTTAAAGCACTTAATAGTTCTACTTCAGAAAATCCACATCAGGAAGTTACCATATGTTTGTAATTGGTGTACCAAGGCATTAATTAGAAATAACACTTCCTGCAACATTAGAGAACCACACAGGAGAGAAACCACAGGAATTCACACTGGGGCGAAATTATATCAATGTACTCAAGCTGACAAGGCATCTGTTGAAAAATGAGGACTATTTTTACATTGGTAGGTTCATACAGGTTGGAAACCATACCACTGATCGGAATGAGACTAGGCATTCATTACAAAGAGACATCCAATGTGCCGTCGAAAATAGAATGTGGCAAGACATTAATTCACGAAAAGAATGACTTTTCTCATTTGAAATTTTCCACAGAGAAGCCTCATCAGTGTATTGAATGTGACAAAGTGTACATTACAAACTAAGACTGGGCTACTATATCATTTGAAATCTGACACTGGTGAGAACCCTAATAAATTTACTAAATGTGAAAAGGCAATTCAACACAAACTCATCACTAAATAAACATCTGAATCTCCATACGGTAAAGGAACCATAGGAACGCACTGAATGCGACAAGTAGAATGGATAAGCTAATACAATAGCAGGGAGCCAACGCTGGAGAGAAACCATATGAATGTATAAAATGTGACAAAGCTTTCATTACAAAAGGAAACTTACTGGTACATCAGAATGTTCAAACTACAGAGAAACAATATGAATGTTATTGAAAATGACAAGGCGCATAGTGTCAACACTGGTCAGAAAACATGAATTTTCTGACTTTGACTAGATATTCATTAGAATAGAAAATGTAACATGAAAGTTCACACTTGACAGAAACCACAAGAATGAACTGAATGTGGGAAAGTATTTACTACAAATTGCATTCTAGCGGGTTATCTAATAGGGTAGGGTGACCAAATTATTGAAAACCGGGACATGCCACAAACATATAAGTAGAACTAACAGTGTTACAGTGACCAAAGAGCAAAGATTGGCTTAATTGACAGGACTTGACCGCATAGAAATCACAGAAATTAGAGTATATTGGGAATCAAATGCAGCCTTTACACTCGGTATTATATGTTATGTAAATTGCTATTTGTTTGAACCTTCTAACTGATTCTGCACTGGGACACAAAAACATATTCATTCGACCCCCTGAAACCAGAACATACTAAATTTCCAAAATCCGTCAGGACAGATGGTATAAAAACAGGACTTTCTCAGCAAATATGAAATATCTGGTCCCCCTGTGAGGTGTAGCAAAAAGGCTAAGCTTTCATCATCATCATCATCATCAAAAAAGCTTTATTTGGTTTGCCAAGAAACATCAAAGCGTTCAAATTCAAAAACGTGTATATTTAAAAGTCCAAAATACAATTTGTGCAATATAAAAGGTAGGTGGGTAGAAGAGGCCATTAAAATTTCCTCACAGAAAAGATCTTAAAAGATCTAATAAAAAGAACAAATCGGTTATAATACCAAGGTACAGCGGCATTCTTCTAATATAACATCTGTGCAAATCTAGCGGAGGACTAATATATCCTTACTTAGCTTAGTTGGCGTACAGTATTATGATCTAATTGAAGAGAGTCGCACGAACCCCAGCTATCAGAGTTCAAATCTAAGAAGGGAGTAATGTACTCTTCGTCTTCGCTGGAGTACAACCTTAGAGCGTTTGTGCTAAACATTGGCTAAAACTGACTTGCAGAAAAAACTATTTCAGAGGTGTCAGTTTTAAAATTCTGTATGCAATTTTATAAGAATTAACTTTCAGGTTTAAACAGACAGGTTGTCTCCATTTCCCTCAGGGGCCACGGTATTCTGGGCAGAAAAACAAAACGTGTACCTCCGTCTCGGGAAATTCCCCAATGGCAGGGCATTTGTCCGAATTTCGCTCCCTTGCCCACTTACTCGTAAAGGTTTTTAGTGGTAAACTACCCAACCGAAATCTCATAAACAGACTCTTCGCTGGGGGGTGGAGAAATTATATCCAGAAAAACTTCAAACTTTCGGCTAGACTTGAATTCAAGGAACTGATCGGTCAGACGACCTAAAGAAGCCATTGCTAGTTGGTCATGCAGGAAGGCTCACCACCTGGTTTTGAGTACAGCAACCTCAGACCTTCCGATTTTCTCAGGATTATCCCAGAGTCTGCTTAGCCCCATTCTCCTACACCATTTTGAAATATATTGTAACCAAGGGGTTTTGAAGGCACCATTGGTCCTCATTAAATCCCTCAATGCGCCCCTATACACTATTAGTTCTGGGGTAGACCAGATACGAATACAAAACATCAAAGGTCTTAGGTGTGCCATAGCTGCAATATGTTTGCTACCAAAGTCCAAGAAAAGTGGAATTATGAGAGTATTTGAAGGAACACAGATAAGTGTTCTGATAAATGTATTCTCCACCTTCTGAGTATCCGCATATCCCCAGACTTCGGCACCAAAAAGGGCAGCCCCCAGTGCTTTCGTTTGATATACCTCCAAAGCTGGTGATATGGCTCTCGACCGGGTCTGCATATGCAATTTAAGCTTTCTTATTTAGTATTTATTTGTTCTTTTGTACTGGACTGACTTGAAATTTAACTACCCCTTTAAATTGTTTGATTTTTTTTTTTTGTGCAGTGGTAGGCACCACACAGACTAAAAATTGTTGTTTTAAGTCCTTGTTAAAAAAAAGTCTCTTGTAACACTGATGATCCCTTAACTTAAGACCTGCTCTAAATTTATTTTCCATGAATCCAGTGTTCCAATCATGATGCGCACGTTACTGTCCATGTGCACCAGTTGTTATGGAGAATGTGAAAGGAGTTGAATGAAGCCACACAGAATAGGTCTTGAATCCCCAATTTGAGACAAACTACACCCCCAAAGATCACAGGATCAATAAGCCGCCACTGACCCATCTTCTGGTCACAGATAATTGCTCCATGGTTGTAGATGAGTTTCACAAGGTTCCATTTGAAAAACTGGTACAACAAAATGATTTTCCTCTTTGTGTCTGACTGTGAATAAGGCAGAAAATGGTGATGTTCTTCTGCTGTCTCTCGGTTGAATGAATCCCTGTGATGCATAATATGCGAAGATGTTTTATCTACCAGCTCTGCATCAGGGTTCTATCCTTCACATGCGCTTAGAGATTCTAACCTCCACTTGTGCACACAGGTTTGAATATCCACCTGTAAATAGTGATTAGACCTTCGCTCGTAAACAAGGATTTTAGCTTCCACCTTTGGAGAGTGGCTTTATCCTCCACCCTTGGCCAGGGGTTCCAGAGGTTCCACTATCCACCTGTGCCGAGAGGTTTTAACCTCCAGCTTTGCATGGGGGTTCTAACCTCCAGCTTTGCACAGTGGCTACAGCTGCCAACTATGCACAGGAGTTATAACTTCCACCTGTTCATGGGGGTTCTGGCTTCTTTTTGCACACGGGTTCCAACCTCCACCTGTGCTCAGGGTCTTCACCCTCAAGCTATGCATAATCAATATCTCCTAATGTTGCACTAGATGGTTACTTTATTTGCTCTGCCCATTTCCTTCTTTGGTACACTCCCCAAAATCTTAATAAAACCATATTAATGAAAAAACACTTTATTGGCAATTTTAAAGACATAACAGTACAAGAGTTGAGACCACTGTGAAGTTGAGTGTGCAGGCAGTTGCATGTGCAATCAAAAGTTATATAACTTAATTCTTTATTGTTTCATTAATTAAAATCATTACAATGTGCAAAATGTGAGTGCAAAAAAGCAGTAAAAAGTAATCAATAGGAATATATATCAGGAGATCTTGGGTTCTTAAAATCATGAATGCAAAAGGACTTTTAATCTGCTAGAATAAAAATGTGAGGCTTTTAGGTCCACTTGTAATATGCACACTTTGGCTGGCCATGGTAGTTTGAGTGCCAGACAAAGATACATTGTGCTTGAAAGTGCCTGGAGCGTTTAAGATCCTGGATTTCTCGTCATATAAGCTTGAACTGTTGAGTTCTGAAATTCTGCAAGCAGAGTTGCTAGTCACCTTTCCTGTGCAGTCCAGACTTCAATTTCTAGATAATAACAGCTTAGCATGACTGCTTAACCCCAGTTTGTCTTGAGGGAATCACTGAGTCGACATGAGGTATGGTGGTTTTATTTTAGTGCAAAGAGCAGGTTTTGATTTATCTAAAGTGCTTTGTGCTAAGGCTGTGCAAGAGCATAGAAGGGCCTTTCGATTTTAGACTGGTGTGCATGCTCATGCTAGAAGCCATGAGGTGGTCAGGAACTAAAGTGCTTGTGCAAACAGGTGTTGGCGCTGCTATGTGACAAGGTCTTTTTGGCTTTTCTGGTTTTCTTGTGGAGTATTGTGTTCAATTCCGCCCTGAAGTGCTAGCGGGTTGTTTGCTGGTTTGGCTGATGATTTGTGGACAAAGTTGTCACGCCCTTGCGAGGTAGACTTTCAGGAGGGTGATTTTGTTTGGCCTGGTCTAATGCCTTCCTCCGTGCACTTTCAACCTCCTGGAGATATTTCACTGTCCGGGAGATTGATTAGGGGTCTGCTGAGTTAAGACAGAACAGTATGACTTGTCTGCAGGAGCGCACGCCTCACAGGTTCCAGAGAGGACGCAGCCAACGTCGGCGGTGGCTTGAGGTGGTTTTACAGAGGCTATTTACGTGTAATACCTCTTCGTTTGGATTATCACATAGTCGACTAGCAGCCTTCCCTTTCACCATCAGCTAGGGTTTATCATGCACATTTGAGGGCAGGATCCCAAGATGGTATTTCAAGTATTTCCCTTTTATCCTGCTGTTGTAGGCTTCGCTCCGGTATTTCTGCATTTCAAGAATGTGTAGCTATTTAATTCTGTCCAGGCCTGAGAGCGTGTACTTAGGGTGGTCCTGTCTTCTGAGGGTGATAATATTTTGGATGTTTTGTTTACTGTTCTTTTAAAGGTTTCGTAACTTGCTGCTGCAGACCGTAATTCTTCCAGGCCAATTAGATCGATTGTTTTGTTGAGACAGTGTCTAGCGAGTGAGTGGGACCTTTTAGTTATTTCCTGCCATGCGTTGTGGTTTATGGTGTTGTCTTCGGCAGATTTAAGTCTGTAGCAGGTAATGGCAAATGCTGCTCGCCTTGCAAACAACAGTTTTTTTAATCCAAACTCCAACCTGACCTAAGCTGGTGAGGTGTAGTTGGGGAGTTGGAATATTTGCCTGTAAATTCTTGCAATGATTGTGTCAAGAAATGTTGAGTCTCTGCCCTGTAGAGCCTCACGTCCGTAAGGCAGGGTGGGAACCACCTTTGCCCTGGCAATTTCTAAGATGGGGCTATACGAATGGCCATTTAGGTTTCTGAACAGTGCCGTTAGCCCTGCTGCCAGGGCGATCCCTTTTCCTTTGATTTCTTCATTGTGAGGTTTAAATGTACCATTGCTGTCAAGTAACAGGCTGAGGTATTTATATTCTTTTATTTCTTCAACCTTGTTGGCGTCAAGGAACGAGCTTGCCTTAACTTTTGTTCTTCTTCTGAGGAGGTCATTGATTTTTGTCTTTTTGGTGTTTATCAATATCAGTGTACATGCAGTGATACTCTCCTACAGGTGAGGCAATTATGATTACTGACACCGTAGAAACATTCATCAGTCGCTCTGAACGATCGGGCAAGAGGAAAGTGAACATCTAGCCCCTAAAATCTTTATCAGATGCCGAATACCTTCTCAAATTCCATACTAAATTTTGACCAGCCAGAGGATCTGATCTAGCAGTGTCACCATTAGCAAATTGAACTCATAATGAAGGGGAATTACTTTGCAGGTGACCTCCAGGTTCCAGAATACCTGAGTGCCTAGAGGAGTAATGAACTGAGATGCCTGGACAACCGAAGATTCACTCTTTCTATTTCTGCCTATGCTCTGGCGCTCCACTCGCTAACAGCTCAGATTCTCTGCCAGCATACATGACTTTCAATGCGTAGGGCTCTAAAACATTGGTCTGACATTGTATTTGTCTACATATTAATTCTTGAAAACCCACAAGCCATTTGATTGCGCTTTTCTGATTTTGTTTTTATAACTTTTACTTGTTTTTGACATTCATGCAACTTTTATTTACTTATTTTCATAGAAGATTATTATGTTTGTTGTATTGAAGTTTATCAATCAATTCCCTGTTTCTTTCGGGGGTGACCGTGCCCTTAGAAACACAAATAAGCTAAATAACGAGGTACAGTAACTAGTCAACTACTTCTGCCTAAACTGTTCTTAAATATAATTTCTGTTGTGAGTTCTCTGAGCAGACCTCCGCACAATACTGCTGGAATTACCAGAATAAAGTACACCAAAGGCAGCACAATACTGCAGAGCCAGTCTACTGATTCGCCTAATATTACAGGTAGTTTCTAAGGTCACAGAGGAGGTCTAATCCAGGAGTATAGGGCTATCATTAATAGGCAGAGAGAAACATCTTTACAGGCAATAACTTTGTGTACATGTCTTCTAGTGACGACACTCCTAAGTAATGACTAGGACTAGGAAGGCGAGGAGAAAGCAATGACGCCGGAGGCTCTTTATACATTATGTGCCCTGACTGTAAACACTTACTCATTTCACCAGAATCATTGTTCTAGGCATTTTTACAGCCCGTCTGCTGGATTCAAGCATGCTTCTCCTCTAGTAAACCAGGAGGGCAGGAAAATAGAGATGGATAAGACATTAACAGTCGAGAGAAAAGAGAGGATATCTTCGGAGTGCAGAGGTTAGAGGAGGGCACAGCCTTGATAACCAGAGAGCGCAGGTTAGAGAAGTGGTGACAGAGGAGGAAGGTCTATACTGTCACAAACGTTTGGGGCAGTTAGTACAAAAGCATTGCCTTTGGTACGCAGTCCTTTATGTACAAAGAAACTGGTTTTAAACGCTACGCTGCTTACACTGGTAGCTAGTGGTGCGATAGCGGTCAAGGATGCATATTGTAAATTGGAAAAATAACAGATCATGATGGGCCAGTCCCCTGATAGAAAGTCTAGTTGAAATAATGGATGGAGCAGATTTAGTTGTTGAAGGAAGAGGAGAGGCCAGTTCTTGTTTCATAGGATTGTGTCGTGGTCTTATGTAGAAAGGGGGTTTAGTCACATCAGGATAAGGGATTTAAGCATGTGTATCCCCGTTCTGATGCAAATCGATAAGACAAGTGAACTGGTTGTGATCTGCAGTAGGATGAAGGAGCTCAAGGTGGTTAAAGGAATTCTACCAAAGCCAGGTATTCAAGCTCGTCCAGAAATGTTGAGTGTGGTGATACCTTTTGCCAGGCATGCCAGGGTCTTGTGATGGCTGCAATCACAAAAAACAGTGCAATATTCATCCTATGTTGCTAGCTGGAAGCTAGTTTAAATTCTTATTCAGGGAATGAAACCATGTTTCCCACAGTATTTAACTAGGATGGATGCCATCCACTCTCAGGTCCTCTGTGGGGATATCTCTGTCCACAATCAGGGAAGATGCTGAGATTAATGATCATGTGCATTACCTCATGGATGCCATCCACTCCCGTGTCTCTGTGAGGGACATGGCTTTCCATGACCAGTGGTGGTGCAGAGAGCAATGATGAGTGTATATTGCAACATGTACTTACCTAAGATGGATGTCCTGTCAGGTCCTCTGTGGGGGATCTATGGCTTTCCATGGTCAGTGAAGGTGCTGAGAGTAATGGTGACCGTACATTACAACATGTACCTAACAAAGGGCCTGATTTAGAGTTTTGTGGACAGATATCGCATCCATCTTTGTGTATTAGAATATAATGCACTTGTAACAAGGATGTAATATCCATTTGCCAAACTCTAGATCAGCCCCTTAGATGGATGCTATCACCTACCATCTAGTCTGTTGAAGATCTCTCAGCTGGGGCGGTCAAGGGATGGGCAGAAACCGTGATCACAATATTTTACAACATGCACCTACAGTGGATGCCATCTTCTAGGTCCTCTTTTGACAATCTTGGGCTAGGCATGGTCAGCTTAGGGGCTGCAAGCAATAATCACAGTACATAAGTGTTAAGCATAATTATTCTAATAAAATAATCACCTAATATAGGCTTGGTTCAGTTAGCATAACTAGTCCGCATTACTGGGAAATGCTTGTTTATATTTTGTGCATGAGCAATGTCTTCATTCTTTCAGAAAATGTTTAAAATTCAGTCTCAGCCATGGTCTGTCTCTGTATGTGCAAAGTATCATTTCTCTAGCGTCCTTTGTGGAAAGGATTCATTTGAAACATTGAAAGGTTATTCAGCTAAGCCTTCGTTATGTCCATTGTTGTGGCTGTGTAGAATAGTCCACTGCATTACAAGTCTGATGTTACAAATCATGTGAGGACTGACCAGTGAAAATGTTTTGGAGGTTTGTGTTTGTGGTGATTTGGAAACCAGTAGTTTGACTGGTTTACTATGCAAGTAACATTTCAGTTCCACTTTTATGTGTAGTGGCATACCATTGTATCAGTGTACTTTACTGTCCAAAATATTATAGAGGATTAGTTGATGTGATACTTGTACCAGATCTTCCTAGATTTTTGGGGGGGATTTTCCATTTTGCTAAATATTTGCATGTTAAGCTTCATTGGGTTCTATTATGTTTTGAATTGGATTCGAATTCTAACTATCTTTTCTTTTCTCTAATGATAATTTTGATACTGGAATAAATCTACAAAACTGAGCTTTAACAGTCTTGCCTGAGTCTTTGAGTACTGCTGTTGGGATGGAAAAGTCCCTTGCATGGTGATAGATGTGTACCCCTGCCCTGAGTGTTTAGCTGCAAATTATCTAGATCCCTGGTGATGATTTTTGGTCATGCATGCGCATCATGGGCTAGGCCTTTCTCACAAGACTTTGGGGGAGGGGGGGTGTAGTACAGTACATGAAAGCCAGCGGTGTGTTTTGCATGTATGTGTGACTGTGAATAGTACAAGATTTGGAAGCCTGTGGGTTTCATATTGGAAACTCCGGGCCTTTGAAGAGGCTTGTGGCGGAACCCCCAGACTAAGTTATGGTTTTCTTCATTCCAGAGAGCTAAGTGGGACACACACTGGAGGAAGGAAGAGCCAAGCTATTATATACACTTCAAAAGGGCTGTTTGGTTTTAAAGAAGGTTGCTGGCCAGAGCGGCCTGGGCACAACTCAAAAGGGATAGGGCTGACAAGAGAATCATAAAGAGTAGGGCTTAGCCCCATTGGTAACCTACTGTTAGGCGTACATCAGTGAGACGGACATTCGGTGGGGACGTGGCCTGCAGGGGCAACATAGCGGACGCGTCTTGAGTTTGCATTGCCACATATCCCCTTAATCCGTAAAATTTCTCCGCTTTATTGTGACATCTACAGCGAGGCGCCGTGGTGGATTGCTAGGCGAACCCCCAGGCACCTGATAGGGTGACGCCGCTGCCGTGACCACTATCGTGTGAGCGCCAAAGCCAGGAGTTGGGCCCTGGCTGGACGCGCGTGGCCTGGGTGGATCCCACTGCATCACTCGCGAGCGGACACAGCCGCTGCATAAGAAGAGAATGGTGGCTGCTAGCGACACAGGTTGCGCCACTTAACAAAGGAGTAAAAGAGTGGAAGACGAAGCCACAAACAGTGCTGCCCGATAAGAGAGGGAACCGGTGGCGCTGCAACTCGGGGAATCGACCGTGGCCTTGGGAGTGGCACGGGCCCGCTCAGGCTAATAGAGGAGGCGACGCAAGCAAGGGCTACCTACTAAAGGAGCAAGGAGTAGAAGAAGCCGCAAACCGTGCCGCCTGGTAAGAGAAGGGACGGGTGGTGCTGCGACTCGAGGAAACGACTACGGCCTTGGGGGCGGCTCGGGCCAGTAGAGGAGGCGACGTGCGTGGGGTGTCTGCTGGCCAGGAACGACTACAGCTGCTGCCGGTGGGCTCCGCGACACAGCAAATTATCAATGCGGGTGCCTGACCATGTGTGAGGAAAGAAATCAGAAGCCAACTGGTAAGGAAAGGAACGGGCGACGCGGCGAGTCACGAAACCGCGCGAGACCCCCGGAGTGGCCCAAGCCTGGGCTTGCCCGAATTGGCTACAGAAGAAGACTGCATATGTACAGGAGCTAGCTGGCGAGCCTGGAGAGAAGACAGATGATGCCTGTAGGCCCTGAGAGAAAGCGCAGCGTTGATGCGGGTTCCCCGCCTGGAGGAGCAACAAGCGCTTGAACTCCCATGTGTGAAGGCGCTGAGGCAAGCCTTGGGCGGCACCGAGGCCCAAAACTAAAGCGGTGAGTGCACGACAGGACAAAGGGGCACTCTGGCAAACACGGGGGAGCCACAACAAGGTGAAGATTAGTTAGGAGAAGATCTGAGGAGTATTGCTGCAACGGTCGCAACCCTGGGTATGGCCTGTGCCTGAGGCAGTGCAAACTTTTGGCCACAGTGACGCATGCAAACACAGGCAACTAAAGGTGGGAACAAAGGCAAGAAGGCCTCCGCCTGTAGACATCCTTGCACAGAGGACTATTCCAAAATGTGCTTGATCCAGAGGAGGGATTGATAGCCAGGACCACGGTGCGTTGGAGGAAGGAGCGCCCTGTGACTCGCCATTACAGAGGGGGAGCCCTGGGCCCATGACACTGGGCGCTGGACTGGTGATACAAGGAAGCTGCGCAATAGACCCAGAACACAGTAGCTGGCCACCCTCGTGGGGGGACCGTGGAAGGCCCATCTTGCCAGCTGCGGACAGCCGTGCCGCCCACACTGCTGGCTTTACTTTATTATAGAACAAAGATCGACAAACCGAAAAAGGCCCCTTGTTGGAGTTGCCTCACTGTCCTTGGCTCCGGGCCTTGGTGACTGAAACATTGATGGGGCCAGACCACGATAAGTTACCCCCGTTACGTGCACGGCACGCAGCGAAGTGCTGGACCTTCAAATAGAGCTGTTTCTGACTGTACTCCCGCCTGAAGGCACAGGACAGCAAATTGTGAAGCCTTTCTATACTACACCGTTCTACCCTGCCGGGAGCACCGGGACAACTGGTGTGAACTGGAGTGCCTAGCTGGACAGATGAGCCGCCCTGAAGGCGCTGGGTCGAGGGCCTCCTCACAGGTTGCAGGCTCGGTAGACATGGATCAAATGCAACCACTAGCACAGCAGGACCCCCCGAATGATCGATTAGACGCCATTTTGAATGCCATAGAGCAATCCAGAGAGTCAATGGAATCCAAAATAGATAAAGTTACGCTCGATCTTACACTGCTGCATGCGGATCACTGGAAACTGAGGGACCAGGTTGCTGCTGTGTAACAAGATGTTACAGAACTGAAACCTGCCACTGACTTCCTGGAGAAGCAGCAAAACGCGCATGAGGCCAGAATACAATATCTTAAAGATCGGGTGGTAGATGCAGAGGGTCGCTACAGGAGGAACAATGTCCGCCTGGGTGGACTGCCGGAGGGATCGGAAGGTCAGGACGCAGTAGCCTTTCTGGAACAATGGCTTAAGGATACTCTACCCTCCTCCTCCTTTTCTCCTTTTTTCACCATAGAACAATCACACCACATCCCAGGTAGGAGTCCGGCGCCAGGCACTGGGGCGCGTCCACTTATATTTAAACTGCTACACTTCAGGGACAGAGATATGATCCTGCGGGAAACCAGGAAGTTGTCCGAGGTCAAATTTGACAACGTAAAGGTCCTCTTCTTCCCGGACTACACAATTAAGGTCCAGCGTCAACGGGGATCTTTTCTGCAAGTTAAACAGAAGCTTAGACAACTAGATATTGCAAATTCATTGCTCTATCCAGCAAGACTCCGAGTGGTCTCTGATGGAAAAATTAGATTCTTTGATACACCACAAGACACCTGGGATTGGCTGGAAACCACAGGCCAGTTCTCGGGTCCTCGACCAACGGGCATACCAGGCACCTGGAATGGCGAGGCAAGCAGAACGAGGAATCGTCTTCGATGGCTAAAGAAAGGTACAGAGGCGATCAGGAAGGAGGTAACCCCGATTCACTCCTAGGAGGATGAGGGCTCGTCGGCAGCTGGACTATCGGAAGTTGTATCGCTGCGAATGCCTGATGTCACACCACAGACTTCTGATGGTATCGTATAAATGCTGGGGTCATGGTGCTGTCACCACGAACTATCTAAAGGACTGCACCCCAATGACATTTGGTATTGCTACTCTTGCATTGGGGGTTTGCACAATCGGTACTGCACCTAGGCTTCCACACGGAGCTTGAGGGTTATTTCAGCTGTACACATTACTACACCCGAAGATATGAGACACCAGGGAATTTCATAGTGGCATGCCCCGCACGGCCTTTCACCCCCTCTCATTTTTCCTTTATACATGGAACCAGTTGGTTACACGGACAGTTTCCTTTCCGTCAGGGTTTGGGTAGCACCCCTTGTTTAAGGGGGCCGCTCTAGTAACATTTCCCTATTGCCATGTTGGCTCATCCACTTTCCCTTTGGTTGTAGCGGCTCTCTTTGGGGGAATGGGTGACGATATACCGCTCTGCTGATTCACACACATGGCTGCATGCACAAGTCGGGTTGCATTTCACTTTTACATAACGTGGTGTCATGACAGACCATACGATACACACCTGGAATGTGCAGGGTCTCCGCACACCATCCCACAGATATGCGGCCTATTCCTACCTTAAGAGACACAATGTGCTCATTGCCCTCTTACAAGAGACACACTTAAATAAGGTTGAAACAGTAAAGCTGCAAAGAAAATGGGGTAAGGTGTATGCCACTGGTTACTCATTGTTTGCACGTGGGGCCTTAATTTGGGTCCACCCGGGCACACCTTTCACGGTGGAGGCGATCCTTGCTGATAAAGACTGCAGATACGTGGTTTTAAAAGGCAGGTTGGATGGGCGCTATATTTTGCTAGGTAATGTGTATGCCCCTAATACAGACCAGGGTCAATTCCTTTGATCGCTCTCCCAAATATTAACAAAATGATGCAACATACTGTGGCTGATTGGAGGGGATTTCAATAGTGTCATGGACACTGGTGTGGATAGATCCATTCCCCCCTTAAGATGCACGACTGCCATAGCCAATTCCACGGTACTGCGTGGATGCGTGCATGGGTGGGACCTGGTTGACAGTCAATAACATGAGACATAGGATAATCACAACACTGGAGGAAGAGCTGGATAACTTTTTGAAGGGATTGGGGGGTGAGTATATATTAATTTGGGGTGGCGATTTTAATAGTGAATTATGTAAACTTTCTACAGGGGACCAATGTGGTCATAAAGATGAATTAGGTGACCATATTGCTCATTTCCCACATAATCCCTATGGTGAAACAATTAATCATGTCATGTACAAATATAATCTAGAAATCATGAAGCTGGGTGTTCATGAGGGAGTCCATGTTGAATATACATATGAGGGGACCAGGTCGTCTTCATGTATTAAGCAGTTTCTTAATATCAAGGAATAGGAGGCCTTTTGTCGATAAATGTTTTATACAGCATAGTCTGCTTAGTGATCATCATCCCCTCTTGCTAATGTTGAACTCCAGTTTATATCATATTGTAAAGGCACGTGTTTCTGCAGCTGATATTAGAACACAAGGTGAAAATGGGATTTCTATAAAGTGGACAGGTGTTAATCCTATAACTTTCATGGAAAACATAGTCGTAAAAAATAACCATTATATAAAAGTCTGCTTGGACAAACTCTCCAGTAACATTGATACCGTAATGGCCTTTCAAAACATTTCCGTAGAAATCTATAAAGATTTGAAACTTAAAAATAAGAATAAGAAAAATAGGGATTTTTGCCAACGATCGTTCAACCAACAATGTTCTACATTAAATAGAGATCTGAAGGAAGCTTTAAAGGTCAAACCTAGGAATGGGGAAAAAAATTAGCATTCTCCGGAAAGGCTATAAGCAAGCCCTAAACGTAAGAAAAACGGAAATTAGGGAGATTGCATGGGACAGTCTGATCCAAGCAGCCGAGACTAAGAACTCCACCTTATTTTGGAAAACTATAGATCAACCCTTGTTTAAAGATATTTCATCTGCTAGGGTTGATACAGTAGTGACGCCAGAAGACTGGCTAATTCACTTTGAAAATATTTTTAATCCCACACAACAAATCACCAAAACGGATGAAAATCGTAATATTATTTTATTGAAAATCAGCAAGATAGAATCCATCACTGTAGATGAGATTACAATCGCCTTACATAACAGTGCAAGTGGGAAGGCTACTGGTCCGGACGGGGTCCCCATAGATATTTTTAAGCATAATGTTGATTTTTGGTCTCTTATTTTAGTCAATCTTTTTAATGCAATTGTTGATGGGCTGCAACTTGGGTTGAAAGTGTGATCGTCCCTATTTTTAAGAAAGACGATAGAGGTAGCGCAAAATGCTACCGTCCCATTTCCCTTCTTGATTCCACATTTAAACTTATGGGCAGAATTTTGTTAGCCAGATTAGAATGCTGGGTCAAAGATAAAAACATCCTAACTGAAGCCCAGTATGGTTTCAGAAGGGGCATCGGAACGGTCGAGCAGTGCGTTAACCTCGAATTGCTTATAGGGAAATACACCCTTTCCAAAGAAGGTTTACTATGTTTTGTTGACCTCTCCAGCGCGTTCGATTTAGTAAACCATACTAAGTTATGGCAAACGCTGGAAGGGATGTGCGCCCCACATGATATTATTAGTCTTTTATCACAGATATATGTTCACCTAACTTCAAAGATGTGATATGGCCAGAACGGGGAATGCACTACGTACTTTAGAGTAACCCGAGGGATTAGACAAGGTTGCGTTCTTGCCCCCCTTTTATTTTCGCTATATATCAATGGTAATGATTTTTTATTGCAGAGTTTGAAAGCTGATGCTCCTATTGTCGGCAAGCATGTAACCCCAGTTTTATTGTATGCTGATGATGCAGTCCTGATTTCTAGGACTGCCAATGGCCTTCAACTCCTGATAGACAATTTTACAAACTTTATGACTTATAAAGATCTATCGATAAATTTGACCAAGAGCTTGGTCATGACGTGTGGGAAAAGTAAAACTAAGAGCAGAACCCACTACGTCGAGGGAGTACCCATTGAAAGGACATCTACATTTTCTTATCTGGAGTTACTTTTTAATTGTAAAGGTACATGGAGCGCACATATCAATTCATGCAAATTGAAATTTTTGAGGACAAGCGAGGCTATTTTTAGATTCTCCCAAAAAATAGGCAATAAGCCAGTACGAGAAATTTTAAAATTATATGGGAGTAAGTGTACAACAGGGGTATGTTATGGCGGAGCACTATGGGGTATGGCAGACGTTTCCCCACTACAAACACTGGAAAATAAATTTCTAAGAAGGGTGTTATCGGTTCCAAATTCCACAGCTACCTTTATTGTCCATAGGGAGACAGATGTACCATACCTTGGTGACCTGATCAGCATGGCTGCCCTCATATTGTGGTGTAGAATCTGGACTAAGGACGAGACGCATTTTACTAAGGATATAATACGAGATTGCTTCACACTTGATCATTCAAGGAAAATACCATGGCTACATTATATTCATGGTCTTTTAATTGAGTGTAAGGTGGCAATTGATATTAAGGACCCCGAGAGCATTCAGATTTATAGTAAGGGGGAGTTAAAAAGGAGACTTTTTAAATTTAGGGAAAAAATGAGGGAAGCCGTGACGAGTACGAAATCATGTGTCAGATCCTACTGTGAAGGGCCTTTTTCACGGGGTACCCAGCCATATCTTATTTTTATTAGAAATACTCAACATAGATTTTATTTAACAAGACTAAGGCTGAGTACGCTCCACTTCCAGATAGCATTCCCTAAGATGGGTAAGTGGAGCACAAATCTACCTAAGTGCCCGTGTGATGGTAAATCCTCCCAAAGCACTTTGCACTTTTTATTGTTTTGCAACTTATATAGGGATATTAGGAAATTAATTTTACGTCCACTTTTTATTGCTAACAGATTGTATTCCTATAAAACCGCTTTCTATCAAATTTGTAATTTGGAAAATGTATCGATATGTAATGCGGTTATTGGTTTTATTCAACTGGCCATCAAGCGAAGAAAGGATCTTTTATATCTGGAATCTTTGAATTATGAAATCGAATAGACTGCATATTTTAATATTTGGAAATTTGATCCTTTTTTAAAAATCACTGTATGCACTTTATTTTTTATCGCCCCATGTGATGACATGCAAATCTGATCAGTATGTTGTATTTATATTTACGTGGAAAATGTGTCTTTAGTAAACTAATTAGGGTGAAAATGTTCATAGGAGAATGCTTTATTGGGAATCTTAATTATGATTATTGTAAAACTTATGATGATTTGAGTTCTTTTTTCTGTAGAATGATTTTATGGATATATTTCAATATACCGAATAAAGCTTGTTTTGATTTGATTTGATTTGATTTGACAGTTGGAGGCATTGTAACCCCCGAGAGAGGATATATTCATTTTACTCTGTGCCTCCCGATTTACATGTACGATTGGATAGGTTTCTAAGCTCACCCTCTTTACTTCCCTACATAATGGGCTCGAAGTACTGGGGTCGTATGCATTCTGACCATAACCCACATTACGTTACATTGGCATGGGAATGCGGGACTCCTGACATCCCTACGTGGCGGTTACAGCCGGCGATGCTGGAGGACCCATTCTTTCGTGACTCAATAGGGGAGGCCATCAGTAAGTACTTCACACATAATACTGGGACTGCTTCATCACCTATGGTGCAGTGGGCTGCCATGAAAGTTACACTACGTGGGAAGTGTCTGGGGTTGGGCTGCGGCTTGAGGAGACAAATAGAATCGGATCTACTCATAGTGGAAAAGCACCTATTGACATTAGAATCAGGTGCGATAGAGGACGCTCCAGACTACACCCCGCTATTTGAGGCACGTAAAAAAACACACAGAACTCCTAGAACGCCAGAGGTGTTTGAACTTTGCAACACATTCAGCGACAGCACACGCTAAGGCTGATTGATCCTGGCCCTTATTGGCCTGGTTGATCAAACAAGATCAAGCCATAGGACCCATCACTGCACTCTGGTCTCCAGAAGGCGGACTCAAGTATACACAGCCTGAAATTCCCAGCGAATTGACCATGCACTTCACTCAACTATACAGATCTGCCTTGAACATCCCTGAGACAGACATACACTCCTTCCTTGATGGCCTCACCTTCCCCACTCTCATACCCGAACAGCGTAGAGAATTGGATACCCCGCTTACCCTGGAGGAAGTGAGAGGCACAATGCGAGCACTGCCGCATGGCAAGGTCCCTGGACCGGAGGGCTTTCCCCACAAAGTTTATGAGACATACGCTGATCTTTTAAGCCCACAGCTACTTGGGGTGTACACAGAAGCATTAGAAAGTTATTCCCTCCCAGCTTCTCTGACATGAGCTACCTTAATTACACTTCCAAAACCGGACAGAGATCCCACACACACAAGCACCTGTCGACTCCTGGCGCTGCTAAATGGGGATTACAAAGTATTTATAAAGAAAAAATTCTCTTGGACATGCACAGAAATACACCTTCAACCCAGAGTACAATCAACCAAATTCACAACCAAATATACACTGCTATATCACACATACAAATTCCTCCATATGAAAAAGCATCAAATTGAACCCAAAAAACAACCATATATCACATAAAGATAAAACACTCAAATGTATAACAAATTCAAGGTTTATTAAAAATGAGTTAAGATCACATAAAAAAATACGACAATAATCAAAAACATAAATTCACACGTTAAAACACATATAAAACATCATGAGAGACAAAGAAATATATGTGAAACACGTAATTTCATCAAAAAAGGTTATTCCCAACAGGAATCAAATACATAAACACCATTAGTCTATTCGTTTATCATTTCATCAGACATAAGGCTGTTCCTGGATATAACCCAATAAAGATGTGGGCGTCGACGCGTTTCAGTGGTAAGAAATTATTGAGGTACCACCTTCATCAGGACAAATACAATGCTTGTCTCTCTCAACAATATTAAAATTCGATACACCTATAGTCATGTATGCGATGTTCACATAACCTATCTTCCGAATAACCATAAAAAGATTTTTTGTCGTTGTCACGTGGTTTGTGAGAATCCCCCGTTACTTCACCTTATCAGCGAATCTAGTCATCAATTAATTCGTGTGTATACACACATATTACTATCATTCAAACTTGTAGAGGAAATTCAAAACGGAACTTAATTTGTATTTTCCGTTGTCCCTTTTCAGAAAAATGGCGCACGGGCTTCACACCATAAGATTAGGTGGAGACAGATAACCTTGTGTCGACCGGTCTACTTCTCACGTCTCGTCTGTGGCGTTTGAACAGCCTTATGTCTGATGAAATGATAAACGAATAGACTAATGGTGTTTATGAATTTGATTCCTGTTGGGAATAACCTTTTTTGATGAAATTACGTGTTTCACATATATTTCTTTGTCTCTCATGATGTTTTATATGTGTTTAACGTGTGAATTTATGTTTTTGATTATTGTCGTATTTTTTTATGTGATCTTAACTCATTTTTAATAAACCTTGAATATGTTATACATTTGAGTGTTTTATCTTTATGTGATATATGGTTGTTTTTTGGGTTCAATTTGATGCTTTTTCATATGGAGGAATTTGTATGTGTGATATAGCAGTGTATATTTGGTTGTGAATTTGGTTGATTGTACTCTGGGTTGTAGGTGTATTTCTGTGCATGTCCAAGAGAATTTTTTCTTTATATTTACCAGTGGTACCCTGTCTCTTGGTCAGTGGGGTCGCTCCCTATTTTTCCAAGATTACAAAGTATTGGCAGGTATTCTGGCAGGCTTATTGGCCCCCATCATCCCACATCTGGTCCATCGGGATCAGAATGGCTCTGTCCCAGCTCAAAACACCTCTCTAAATATACGTAGGCTTTTTCAGGTAATGCGCAGAGCTACGGCGGTCTGGCTGGCAGCAGGCTGCCTAGTATTGGATCTAGAGAAAGCCTTTGATACGGTGAAGTGGCCTTATATGTTTGAGGTGCTGCGACGGTTTGGATTTGGCCCATACTTTTTAAGTTTAGTTAAACTATTGTATGGAGCATCTGCCGTATGTATCCACTTAGGAACGTTATTCTCAAGGCCCATACCGATAGGGACAGGAACCAGGCTGGGGTGTCCCCGTTCCCCACTAATCTTTTCCCTGGATATAGTGCCCCTGGCTATAGCACTGTCTCAATCAGTAGATCATTGGGGTATACAGCTAGGAGAGGAGACACTTGCCATTTCGCTCTATGCGGATGATATCTTGCTCTACATTAAGGACCTACAGGCGATATCCCTGACACACTCAAACTATTTGCTACGCTATCAGGACTGGGCGTGAACTGGGGAAAATCATGTTTATTTCCCTTTACTCCTAACACAGGCGCCCCTCACTTGGTGCTGGATGGTGCATTAGTGGCCTGACAACCGGTGGTGTTTTGGTATTTGGGTGTAAGAATTTATCACACTGACAGGATCTCCTGGATGGTAATCTGTCTAGAGCGATTACAGCTTTAAGATCCCAAATAGAATTTTGGAAAACGCTCAACATCTCTGTTACAGGTAAGGTAGTGCTTATTAAAATGGTGATGCTGCCCCAACTGCTATATTATTTCGCTAACCTTCCGATATATTTACCAGCGTAATTTTTTCGACCGCTGGCGGGGATAATGAGAGACCTCATATGGAGCAACTTCAGGGTGGCGCTTGCTAAATTATACTTACCCCAGACACAAGGTGAGTTGGCTCTGCCCAACATGGAACATATTACTTGGCATCCCAAATACAATGGGTGGCGGAACTACACCTCACCGATGCGGAGGAATGTGGTACCCCGTACATGTTGGACAGACTCCTTTTTATCTTTCACCCATGCACTAGGCCACATACATCACTTCCCCTCCTGCTACCGATAGCTCAGAAATGCTTCCCTAGGGCTCTGCATCTTACTAGACATGTCACACCATATGCACCCACAATCCCATTACTAGGAATGCTGAAAGGGGAGGCAGAGTCAGAACAGCAGAACTCATAGACTGGCAAGACGCTGATTTTCACACATTGGGAGACCTATATGTGGAGGGTGCGTTGCGGCCTTTCCTTTCCCAGACCAAAGAAGATGGCGTCCCTCCTGGAGAATTCTTAAACCACGCCTCCTGGATGGTCACACTGGGGCGTCACTGGGGCAATATCTTGCAAGAACCCCCGATACATCTCCTGATGCAGTATACACACATGGTGGGTACGGGACGGCACCTTATAAAATGGTTTGCAGAATCAATCCGCGAACACACCATGACTGACTTAATGCCCTTGTGTAATAGATGGGAGGCGGATCTGATGCGACCATCTACACCCAAAGAATGGACCATGTTGCTGGGGAGCCCTAGAGAGATTCCCAGAAATGCAAGGTTTAGGCTGATCCGATTCTATACAGTCCACAGAGCATATCTATCCCCAGATAAAATCAGTAGATATTTTAGTAGAGTGGATGCTTGTTGCCTGCGCTGCAAAATGATAGACGCCGATCTCCTACATATGTTATGGTCATGCCCCAAACTGCAAGGCTACTGGCACGGAGTTATTCAATTGTTGACCGCAAGCACAGATAGGGCTTTGCCGAGTACGTGGGAGGCCTGCATTTCAGGGATATTTCCCAGAAATAAGAAACACAAAGCCTCCTCTAGATTTTTAGACCTGGGTTTAGTGGTGGCCAAAGGACTCGTCATGCATTGATGGAAAGCAGAAGACCCCCCATTGCTTAAAACCTGGTCTCAACAGCCTGGAACACAATTCTGACAGCACTTTAAGTAGCAATAACTCCAGACGACCCCCCCTGACATTCCTAATACCAACTAATCTAGCCTACACTTAGGTTGTAATGTGACTTGACTACAATGTGGTCTGAAACGCGCAACACACATCACGCACACTGAACCAACATGTAGTATAATGATACTGAGGTTGACACAATTAAACTTGTGAAAAAGCCATTATTGTAGCAGATATGGATCTCCTTCCCCCACCCCAGCCTTCCCTGCTCCCCCTTTTTTTCTCATGATTTGCTGTTACAGGTTTTACTGTTATATACATGGTAGTTTGATCATCAACCCTGACACTATAGCATAGCCGAAAGGAGTCATTAAAAATGTGTATGTGGAACAAACCTGTATGCGAATAAGGCACCTGTAATACGTTTATATATTGAAATGGTAACAAGCCATGATCAACGTTATCTATTTGTTGTATTTGACATGAGTTATTACGATGCACCAATCTGGATAGTGTATATGCCATCTGCTCATATACCGTTATATTGCCTTGAATAATTTGATTCATGAAAATGCCTACTGGCTCTGCAAATACTGTGTATGTTTGTAACATTATCACATATATCCAAGTTCAATGAACAGATTAAAAAAAAAAAAAATCAGTGAAACGAACATTCAGGTGGGATCCTCTAGTCCCTCCCATGGCCTGTGTTGTGGCGCTCAGAGGTAGAGTTTATTTTCTGTGACAGACTGCTTCCTGGGTGGAAGGATAAGACAGAGGAGTGGGCACTTTGAAGAATAACGCCCACAAACTGCACTTTAAAAGCTGAGTCACTAAATCACATTTTTGTCTTGAAATGGATTATATAAAGGGGAGCTTGGATCTCCCAACTTGTCAGCCGTCAGGCAGCCAACAATTACTGTACCTCGATGTAGAAAAGCTCAGTAAGAGTTCTGCCATGTGTGATCAGGACTGGAGACCAAAGTCTGTTAGCGTCCAAACTGGGTGAGGGGACATCACCCAGGGAACTCAAGACCACATGCCTTGGAGCCTGGAGTACCAGCATCTAACTGCCTGCCAAGACCAGTAGAACTCTTTGAGGAGGAGGAGGAGGAGGTGGAGAACCCGTGGGGGAAGCAAGGTCCAGTGGGTGGGCTGTGGCGACGAATTGACCCCTGTCACAAGGTGTGAGAAGACTGCAACTGCACACATCAGCTTGTGTGCTAATAATTGGTCTTGTGCAGACCAAAGGCAGCATGCCCTGTTTACCAGAGGGGTCTGCAGTGATGAGCATGATCCATCGTCCTTGGTGCACTGCTGCAATGAGTGACATCTGCCATCCGGGTGCCATGTCTCACTGAGGAGCATAGTAGGGGCTCACCCTTGCACCCAGAGCACATAAGCCAAGCATCCACCCGGAACCTGCAGTCAGCATCAGAAGGACTTGTCGCTCCTTCAGATAAATGCTGTGGATCTTCAACCGTCTTGCCTGCACCAACGAGTCTACCGCTTATTTCTGACATCCACACGAGTCCACCTCAATTCTGGAGTGCTGCATGCTTTGAGGATCTTCTGTATCTCAACACCAGCAGAAGTGGGTAAGACTGACCATTGGGCAGCAGAACCCAGGGAAAAACTGTCCTACCTCATACAGTGCTGGAACACATTCAACCTGATTCACTAACTGTCCTTTACAGTATGCGTTGTAATAATAGAAAATGTACTACAAAATGCAATTAACAAACTACGTGTTGAGTTTTATGACTCCTCTCTACTAATGCTTATGTGTGCAGAGTCCCCCCTCCCCCAAGCTGTGGAGCCTCCACACACATAAGTATAGAATTTAGTAGTAAACATGGGAGGGACACCTAGGAGTGCGCGGGAAAAGACACAGACTCGCTCCTAAACGGAATTCACTAGGAAGGAGAACAGCTGTGTGTATTGTTAGTGTGTGTTATATTTGACTTTGTTTATATGTAAATAATAATTTTTCATAAAGTTTGGCTTGACATTCATATGTTGTAGTTATGCATTTTGAGTCTGGAGCCTGTGTTCACCTTAAACCTACCTTCTACCTGAAAAGCCTTGGACTGTTCGGCTCGTGCTACCACTGAGAATCAACTGCTGAGGGGGTACGTGGCCCAGTTGTTCAGGACTGCTAGTAGGTCGGGCCCTTGAACATCAGAAGTAAAAGGCCTCAGCCACTAGAGTTAGGCCCAGTAACCCCTGCTTGCCCCTTGGCCTCTGACAATTGGATGCGCCTTTTCCTGTGAACTGACCCTCATTAAAGATTAATGAGGTTGGGGCTTCAACATATGCTAGGTATGTTCTGAGGAGGGCTGAGACAGTGATCTAAGTACAGTACAACATGTACCTATCTAGGAAGGCTGCCTTCCTCTCCTAAGCTCTGTTGATGGGATCTATGGCTCGGCATGGTCAGGGGACGGGCTGAGAGCAATTGTTAAAGCAATGGTGACTGTACATTACAACATGTACCTAAGATGAATGCTATCCCTCCCAGGTCTTCTATTGAAGGTCTGTCAAGGGAGTGGCTTAGACAGTGATAATATGTTACAAAACGTACCTAAAATGGATGCCACCTGCTTCCAGGTCCTCTTGACAATCTGTGGCTAGGCTTGGTCAGGGGGCGGGGCTGGTGGCACTGATCGTTCCTCATAGCTCCCACCCCACTCACTCGACAATCCTGAGCTTTATGCCTGTGATGGGGGTAGGGAGGAAGGTTATGCTCTGCCCCTACTATCCCAAGCACAAAACACAGGGCTAGGAAGTATTTATTTCGCTTGTTGGCCCTACCTCTCACACAGCTTTCTTGTTGTGATAGAAGATGCTCCTCAGCCCCTCCCTCACACCTCATCTCCCACCCCAGCAAGAATTCAGAGTGGGAAGCAAGGAAAAGGTCAGGGATCATGGATTCTAGTCCTCTCTCATTCTGGCCTTCCTTCAGATTCACCTTGTAAAGGATGGACAAATTCCCATACACAGTCCAATATGTAGGTAATGTTTGCCACATACGAATGAAAAGAGCCATAAATATACACCATAGCCAGGCTCAAGAATCCATAGGCTGTGAATAATGGACAACCTTTTACTTCCACCGACTAGAACTTGGGGGGTTCCCTGAAATTATATGCATGTGCATTTGTGTATAGGTATGTATGAATGACGTAGCTCTACCAGAAATACTGTAGGTAGCATCAGAAAGGCACTCTAGGTTATAGGGAGCAGAATGGTTACATATACTAGAGGTAAAAATGTTTTTTAGTGACTCAGTCAATGTAAATATATGCTATATGCAGATTTATTGTTGAGTTTTATCATTCACACCAAAAAGAGAAGGCAACATTGAGTTTGTGTTTGCATTGGGTATGCTTCTCTTCCAGCCTTGGAGCTGGCAAGGAGTTCCCAATGGGCTCTTGATGTTTGTCTGGCCTTTGAGGTTTCTCAGAGTTGGCGGCAGTAGTCTTGGGTGCTTTGTACACTACTTCCACTCTACCTCCCACCAGTTAGTGGGTGGTATACTGACACTGGCCACTCAACCCAGGTCTGTACCCTGAGGCTAAACAGGAGACATGGGTGAGCCCTCCCTCATCCTGCCCCTCCATTTGGGCACCCATACCCTCTGCTTCAGAGTGGTACTCGCAGAAAACTGAACTGTCAGGGTGCCCTTGGCAGTTGCCCCTCTCAGTTCTCCTGTCAACGGGGGCAAGTCATTCCCCAGAATGCAGTCTATGGGCATCTGTGGACTGACTATGACCCTGCTCTGAGCCACCTCCCCACCCCACTCTAGGGCTACCTGGGCCACAGGGTGGAAAAAGGCCTGCCCATGGGCCTGATTCACCCTACACACCTTGCCGGTCTACTGCTCTGGGGAAACTAGCCTTTCCACTATCATGGTGTGGCTAGCCCTGGTGTCCCTCAGAGCAGTGACCGGGATGCCATTCACTTTCACCTGGTGGAAGTGATGACTCTTACTCTCAGAGATCGCCAACTCACCCTCTGAGTCTGTCTCCCAACTAAGGGAGATCATGGCATGATCTATGACCTGCCACTGGGGACTACTTACCCCGAAGGCCACATTGGCTACCCCTGTAGAGGTCCCACCAGTGAGTGGTTTCTTTGGACAGAGTCCCCCTTCTTGTGTCTTAACTAGGACCTCTCAAAGCAGTTGGGTTGGAAATGGGGCACGCTGGGCCACCACCCACCAGAACTGCCCCCCTGTTTCTCAGATGGGACATGGGAACCCTTTCCTCCCATTGTCGTGTAGTTCCTACTAATCCGTAGGTTCTGCAGGTTTGTTGGACAACATAAACTTTTAACTGATTCTGTGCACCCCCGCAGGATATGTTGGCCTAGAGACCAGCTAGCTCTTAGTGCCACCATAAGCCCCCTTGCCAAACTATGGAGTGAATGGTTCCTAGCAACCACTGAAAATTACAACCCTGACCCTTCAGGGATCATGGTAACAGATCTAGAACCCCTTCGCTCAGTCACTCGTGCTCTCTTGTTCTTAGAGAAATATACAGAGAATACACACTGGGACGTTTTCAATATATTTATTGAATCAACGTTATTTTTTAAAAGAATACATATGCTGCGATAATCAATAGACAGAAGCAGATGAAAGTGATTACAAGCACCAAAAGAGTAAACAGTAGATACAGTTTATATATGCTGGTATATAATACAAGATAGTAATCAGGCGTACTCCTACTTTGTAAGCCTTACTCTATGTGTACCTCGAGTGTGTGTAGGTGCGTAGCCAAAAATCCCTCACGGGATGATCCAACCTCATTACCCGGTGAGAAAGAATATAGGACCCCGTCCTGGTTCCGAAGTCGACACCCCTCACGGAGATGTCAGACCATTGCATGGTGAAGTTTCAGCATGCAGGGACCCTCGGTGTCATCTGAAGTGCCTCCTCTTCCCACCCTCTGAGATGCTTATTATTTATAATAAAAAGCATCCTTGCGATGTACCTTGGATTAGCAATTTTATGGATAGGCAGATAACCCCGTCATCCCGTGAATGAAGATAGGATGACATTTGCACATCGTGCAAAAAAGGTCTTGTACTCGGTGTTCAGGCATCATGAAAATGTTTTGCGAAGCCAGATGTGTAAGCAAAGCAGTTTCAGAGGAGCTAATCCAAAATTGTCACACACATGAATATGTGCAAAAGCTCACAGCAAATAATGTTATTGTGCAAAAAGAGGACAATGTAAGAAGAATGTGCAGCGTTGATACGTGGGCCTAACCCGGGCACATAACACCCACTCCTCATACTAAGGGTCGATATAAAAAGCTATCTAAAAAGCAGCAGGCAATATGAGATGCAAACTAAAAAAATCTAAAACTTTTTAACATCATCTAAAAGCAAACTCTTTTCAAAATGTTTATTAAAGCTATTAAAAGGTCATTATACTGTTTGAAACCACAAGCACTCGGAAAGCCGTGGTGTCTGGAATAAAAGCAGAAAAATATAATTTTGTTCAATTTGTTTTAAAACAGGGCAAATAGTTCCCACCAAAATGAAGAGCCAATTGTTTGTGTTCCAAGTGGTAGTAGCAACATCGATGTCGCTGGCAACTGCTGACGACGTTCCCAGAGGCGCACCTCGGAGCAGGTTTATTGAGCAAAGGTGGTTCCATCAAGTTCCCACAGCAGCCGCTGAGGGAAGGACTACATCCTGTATGATTTCTGCAGACGCAGTATCTAGTTCTCTAGGAGCCAAAGCATCCGAGGGTGGCTTGAACAATGCATTCATCAGCAAAGGAATACGCTGGGGACCACCATACCCATGGGCCTTTAAGGGGTCCATTAGTACTTCAATGTCCAGTGGCACCACCAATTGCGATCCAAGACCGAAATCCAAGACTCATTCATGACTGCACAGGAGGCAGTGGAATACAGGTTGTGCGCAGTGAGGCCACACAGGCCTGAACAATAAGAACCAGTGCTCATTCAGTTCTGAGGTGTGCTGAAGCAGTGTGTCATGCGCTCATGGCATCACAGCACAAGCAGTGCTGTCTCCATTCCAGTTTGAACCTGGACATGCATAGCGGAGCAAAAAAATTAAAATCAGAGTTGGCGCCACAAGTAGCAGGACAAGTGGGAGACCTCCAAAAACCCTTCCCAACACAGAGTGTATGAAAGATGGAATAACTCCAAAAACTGTCTGGAAGGCGCTATTCCCTTTGTATCAGACATATTAAAGATATGGTGAACCAGCTCCCAAAAATGCAGTGGGAAGTTAGTATGGAGTAGCGTCTGTATATCAGACGAAGACCTTGCAAACTGGAGATCAAACGTCTCTGGCGGATGTTAATGCCACATCTTTTTTGAAAAAGCATGGCTTTCAGCTTGCTCAGAGAATCAAAGCGTATGTTGGAAGCATTTATCGAAGGCCATAGCGTTGCCTCCCTAACTGTGTGGGCAGGTGGAAACAGTACCTGTGTGCAACAATTAACTATGGAATTAACCGTCACCAGATAAGCGAAGCCTGGTTACATGCCACAGCAGCATTGATCGTTCAGCATCAAGTAACTCCCATTAGAGAGCAGCCTGAAAACTGGACAAATCACGGCAGCCGGGAAGCCTTTCAGATAACAGGACAAGTTCACACTTGCAAGCATTGCATACCCCATGAAGTGAAATGTCCTTGCATACTAAGGACCCGCTCAAAGCATCCACACAGTCGTAGCCACTAAGTAAAACTTCTGTGTCCCCATTCCTGCATCTAAACCTGAATGGTAGTTTCCAGTATTCTTGCACATAACCTTCCCCAAGTGCTTCATATCCGCCTACATGATGATATTGTAGACAATTTTGGAATTGGAAAGTTGTGACCGGTAGGGTAATATAAACATGGATTATCCAGTCTGTGGATGGTGTCTCAGCCACAATGAAGGTAATTGGTCTAATTTTTCAATGTGCAACATGGTATACTTTGCATCTCTTCGTGCCGTTAATATCTGTCTTTCAGTTAGTTCATATGTGGAAAACAGATTAATGCTGTTGATATAACGCCACGGCATGTGGCCAGAACATAATGTTTGAAGTGTCGAGCTTAACAATACAATGGACCGTAGTTGTGATTGTCCATGTTGTAAAATAGACAGTCTTATGTCAATTGCAGAAGATACTATGTTGCCCAGTGAATATATCCTGGATATTTATGTGGTCATACCATTGTCAACCACAGCTAAAGCCTTTTCTAAATCAACCCCATCAATCGTGCGCAGTCTCTCAGCAGCCTCCTGTTGAGAAACCTTCCACAACCCGTTGTGTATTGCATACAAGAAGCGCTTTTGGCGTGTTTTCCGGGGACCTAACAAGACATCCCTGAGATCCATGTCATCAGAAAGAAGGGACAAGTGTTGTTTCACCTGAGAAAGTGTTGAGGGTTTTAGCCAATCAAGGCACGACTTCCCAACACTGTATAATGTCACCACCCCTGTGTGTTCTGATTGTACATAACACTGGTCAGGCCTATTGATCTTAAATCTTTTGGTGTAACCCAGGAATCTAAACCGACACCCATTATTGTCCAGCGGCTAAACCAATCATCCCTTCCAATTGGGTCTGATGAATTGTAAGAGCCATTACGCAGCATGGAATCTAATGTATCCTCACTGTATCATGTGTAATGTTGCCAATTTTTAAAACGTGCAAATGAGGGAATACGAGGTGTGTTCAAATTCTTCGCCTTGGCTACTCCAAGACAGGAAGTCTGCTGCACAGTCCTGTTCAGGAAAATCCTTTGGTGTGGTATGAGGCATGCTCTAAACAAGGCCTCAGTTCCCTAAACCTGCCATTCTTTGTCCCCCAGACAGATTTTGTATCTATGGTGTCTTTCCAAAAGTCGAACCCTTGTACAGACAGCTGGGAAAGAAAGGAAGCAATATATATTGGCTTGGTGTTTGTTTGCATATTTTTTTTTGCAGGTGTAGGAGCAAGCCTATAGTAATAAGAGGCCCGGTCTGATGTATCAGAACAGAAAAATAAGCAAACCTTTGTGCAAATGTTTTTGAACTACCTTTTGGTGGTATCAGGCAGTGTTCCTATTGAGTATAATTATAAACAGCACGTGGGATACTAGCTTTGTGTAAAAAATGGTGACCATAGTGTTGATAACAGAACATATGATTGTAATTAGATGTACCATCATACAATTCATCAGAAGAAAATGCAGCTGATTGTTCACTGATTCAATGTCCCAGTCATCAGTAATAGTACTAGAGGTGATTATATAATGTAAGGAAATTTTAAATGAATATGGTATTTACAAAAGGTTAGTAGGACCTTATACGCCATACGATACCCTGTCCCACACTATTCGTTCAGGAACTGGAACTGCTGTAATGTTCACTAGGGACAGGTCCCTTTTTTAATGATGCAATGATGCATGTGGTTTCAATACCAAGTTTACAAGTTGTACTGCAGAGCGTTCTGGGAGATAATGTCCAGAAGCAGGAAAAAGACAGCCACTAAACCAATCCAGAGGACCAGGAATAGTAATCCAGTTGTAATCCAGAGGTGTAACCAAGGAGTAACAAATTCGGTCTTTTTTAGCCAAAGATAGAGAGCACACACTTGTAGCTTGAAAGGGAGAGGTTGGCGGCAGCTGTTGTATCTCAGGTTCAGTTGAATCCGATGAGAAGTCGTCATAGTTCACGAAGTATCAGACGCAGTTCGATCTATTTTGGGCAGCCTGGCATGTTTTGTAGAACTGGGAGATGACTCAATTTCTGACATATTCATGTAGACGTTGTCGATTTTTCGAATAGAAATGTACTAGTTGATTGTACATTTGTAGTTGTTTCAACAGGAAGAAGAAATACTTCATTGTTGTTTACTGTTTCTCGTTGGAGAGAGGAATCTTTGTTAGTTATTAAATCCATTTGAACTACCTGAATGGTAGCGAGAGGAGTGCGGCGGCTACCCAGGAGCCCACGCGGCCTACTGTTGAGAATTGGCCACATAGTGTGGTTTGATCAGATCAATTGAGACAAACCTTTTGTCTCGTCGACCGGCAATGGGCGGTAAAGTACAGCTCTGGTTCCTTCAACAGCCAGGACAGGTACGGGTGCTCTGTAAGATGGCCAAAATTCTTTATTGTCCATATTTGTCTCCTTGACCAGATCCCCAATCTTCGGGACCATGCCGGATCTTGCCGGAACAATCTTCACTTCCCAAGTGGCAGTGTGTTTTACTTAGACATTGCTTTGAGTGTCCTAGGATTCATTGATTTCCTGTAAAACAGCCAAATGTTCATTGATGTCAAATGGTGTTTCCACCGCCACTGTACTGACATTATTGAGGTCTGGTACCCACATTCTCACTCCAAACAGGATTTCATATGGAGTACGACCACCAGGGGAATTTCTTGGCATATTATTGAGTGCCCTCTGGACCCCATATAGGTGATTGACCCAACTGCTGCCCAAGCCTAATACTCTTGTTGTTAAGGATTGCTTTAAGTCGCGGTTTTTCCTCTCAACTATCGAATTTCCCTTGGCATGATAGGGGGAGGGATGCACCTCAAGGTCACACCTGAACTTCCCATTGCTTCTTTGTAAGCCGGAGAGCTAAATGCCTGATCCTGGTCGGAATATAGTGTGCCAATTGCGTAAGTCTCGATGAAGACTTGCAAATCCTTTATAACAGTTTGGGCATCAGCCGACTGCTGTAGCCAAATCCACAGGAATCTGGAGCATGAATCCACTACCAACAATATGTACTTGTAAGCCCCATCTTAGTGTGAGGGCCGCAGTTATCCAAATATACACAAGCCAGAGGCTTGTCTGAAATTAATAGAGGTGTCTGTGGTGGACGTGCTATGGTGGAACCCTTCATCTGCTGACAGATGTCACATTTGAGGACAAAGTCCTTGCTCTGTTTAGTAATACCAGGCCACCAATAGCGCTGCTTCAATAATGAAATTGTAGCAGTAGCCGCTGTGTGTGCTGAACCCAGACCCTCATGTGCATCTAGTATTAAACCCAATCTGTGATCAGTGTTTGGTATAACTCTACCCCCACTCCTGGAATCTGAGCATATGGTATGTTTTGTGCATTTAACTTGTAGTACTTGAGTGGAGAGCCTTTCGGCAGGTGGGTGTTGTTGGGCAGCATTGACAGCCACCATGATGTCTCTGTCTAATCTCGTACTGGAATGAGTGATTGCAGCAACAGCAGCAGTGCAAACTGTTGCCTTACCGGCTTCATCAGCCATGGAATTCCCTGCAACGTGAACACCAACACGTCGATGACTCAACGTGTGAATTACATGAGCCTGTGGCAAGCATTCTTTCAGCTTTGCCACTTGTTCCCAAAGCAACTTGTGCTTTATTGTGCAACCCTTGTAATCTCGAAATCCATTCTGGCCTCAGTAGTGAAAGTATTCATTATATGACTGGACACAGAAATATGAATCGATGATCCGTATTTTGTAGTGCCAGTACCAGGGCTTTGAGTTCTGCCAGCTGCGCTACACAGTCCCA
Source organism: Calotriton arnoldi (assembly GCA_963921515.1). Classification (NCBI taxonomy): domain Eukaryota; kingdom Metazoa; phylum Chordata; class Amphibia; order Caudata; family Salamandridae; genus Calotriton; species Calotriton arnoldi. The sequence continues at coordinate 271,185 of CAWUFW010015401.1, read as the reverse complement.
TGGGGACTGCGTGTGTGTTTTTTCAGGACGGACCTTGCCATCATGCATGTGCCCCTCTACGACTACGCACGCTGTGGAGTATTGGTGTTTTGCCCCCACGGTTGGCTGAACAGGCCCATCAATGTAAATGATATAATCATATCTATCTAGAGGCATTATTTCATTCGGCAGAGGATACTCTTGTTCATACTGCATGAATGCTTGCATTTGTAATGTAGAATCAAATCTGTAATCTTCATCTGTTGCAGTGAGTGGTAGCCCATTGTATCCATCATGGATGTAACGGCCTCTAAGGTCGTTACTGGTATAACAACAATTATGCATTTTTTCCCTGTGCTAGTGCTCTCTCTTTTACTACAGCAGTCTGTACTGCTGTAGAATTTTCGCAGTGGGTGCAAAACGCATTTCTGCATTCATGTACAAATGTAATTTGCATGCAATGGGTACTGTATCACCTTAATTGAATGTGATATATGGATACCCGGTTGGTCTAGCTGCTAGCAACTACGCGGATCACCAGGTTTGTGGTATTTACACATGTGTGCAAATGTTTGGAAGCTATCATATCAGCTTGAGAAACAGGCTGGCTCAGCACACAACTACAGTCAAGTACAGTTTCAAAAATTATACAATTATATATAATCATTAATGATTGAACATCAACACAACGTCTCCCAAAGGAATCAAGTAAGACCTTGGTTTACTAAAAACAAATCCTTCCTTTATTGTTTTGTTCCTTTATTCAAAATTCTTTTAAAACCACAACACAGAATTCATAGCCGACGCGGCACGTTTCGTCCCAACGGGACTTCTTCAAGGCTGTTATGTTTTTAAAAGGTCTGCACTAATGGTGCACGACAGAAAATTCATATCTGAAGGGGGTTTATCTGTAACCAAGAGTATCTTAGTATTGGGAGATAAAGAAGAGCACACACGATTACTATATTTCGTGGATACTGAAATACATGAGGGTATTTAGTGACCCAAAATAAGTGTGAAATCACGTAGCGGCGTAGACCAAAGTCAGGAATGTAATGGGTTCATCAGCTTGAACTGAATGCAAGATGTTTGTGTGTTCCTGTGTCTAATGTGGTATTGAAAAGTCAGGTCTGATTAAATCGTCGAATGTTTTTACCCACTCTGCGTAATCCAAAATATATGTTCTGTCAAAATTTTAAAATCCCAAAATAGATTCTAGTCTTTACAGAGTTGCGGCTGGAGCAACTCACTTTTTTCTAAAAAATTTGCTGCCAGACTTTTATCTTCACTTGACAATTCATATTCTAAAAATAGACATTTAGGTGAGCAATTTTTGATTTTTTTAAATTAAATTTGTAACCCAGGCGAACAAAACTCCAGAATTATGGGGTATTTTCTGGACAAGTATTCCATTCTTCAATATCTGACAGATATATATCATTTACGTAAGACAACACCTCCTCATCAAAATTTTGAAGTAACTCTGTCACTCTGGCTGAAAACAGCCCAGGGCTATCCTTATACCCTTGAAGCAAACGACAAAGTTGCCTCTGTGACCCTAGCACTAAAAATGCTGTCAAATATCTGCTCTCAGGTGCTATATTTTGGCAGACAAATCCATTTGAGATATCTAGTGTAGTTTTGTATTATTGTCGCACAATGTCATTCATTAGTGCCGCACTGTGAGCGTTTTGTGCTGCGAATGTGCTTGTGGAGGTGATTAAATGTCTGTAGTCCGATACTAGATGGTATGAATTGTCTGGTTTCATTACGGGAAACAAGGGATTATTCATTGATGATGTGCAATCCTCTATTACACCTTGGTATTAACGTTATTCTAGGGTTTTCCTAACTTGTTTTTTTTACTTCATGTTTTATTGGATATTGACTTTGAGGTTGAGGTGTTGATTGCACAGGATCTCATGATGAGGTGACTCATCATCCCACCCACCATTATTGCGGTATAGTGCAGGAGCTAGCCCTGATGCCCACTCCTTGGCATATGAATGTTTTACTGATTCTGGAACAAGGTCAGAAAAAGACGGTAAAATTACCGTTTTCCCATTTGGGCACTCCATTATGAACTCAGGTGGCCAATCCTTTTCAGTCAAAAGAATATCGTAACCATATGTCAGATTCTCCCAAAAGAGAGCCTTAATGTTTCTGGGTATGTCCCCCTTCAACGGGAGTGTTATTCCATATAAACGATGGGGGACTCTTACCCTTCTAGCAGGTGTTTCCACCGTGAAATGCTCACTCAGCGCTACTGCCACCAGATAATCCATCAGGCTCCGGCGAGCTATCGTGACTTCTGCTGTGCTGTCCAGCATCGTCACTGCCCATTCGCCGTTCAGAAGAAGAGTCCTCATTAGCCTGGGCATGTCTCATTTTAATCCCAGCTACCTTCTTCTTTTTGGATTAAGGTTTTGGAGTCTTTGATTTGTCTTCTTTTTTAATGATGTAGTCAGATGAGCGTTGTGATTCCTTCTTTGTCTTCACATGCTCTTCTGATCTGAGCTCTGACCATCCACCTCTCTCTGAACGTGTATCGAATGAATCCTGAAAGCAACGAGAGGAACGTGTATCAGTATCCTGATACCTGTCAGGCTTTCTGATGTTATCACGGTTTCTAAGATCATTTTTCTTCTCAGTGGTTTGCTGTTGAGGAGACCCACCCGTGATTGTGTTTTGTTTATATTTTTTTGTTTATTATCCCACTTCTTTGAAGAATCGTGTGCTTGCTTAGAGTTATCTTTTTCAGGATTACCCTTAAGTTGTGGTTTCCTAGGTCTGACTCCCAAATTATCTCTACCTAGCGTAGCATAGGTTTGTTCAATAATTTTAGGCAATTCCCTCTCCTGCTGTGCAGAAGTGAACTCCCTCAGGCGCTGGTGTATGGCCAATGATGTTGCCTCCCCTTTTATGTTACTTAACCTCTTCGATGCGTTGGACGGCCCCCGGCCGTCTGACGTCACGGTGGGCGTGTGCGGAGGACGGCCGGGGGCCGTCCGAACCGCGCACGCGTGGAATTCTCACGCACAGCGGGGGAATTCCGGCCGCAGCAAAGCGGTTAACAAAATGGCTTATACTGCAGCAAAATTGCCCATCCGTTTCATTCCCAAATCCAGGGCAGGAGCTGTCCCGTACACATTCTGTCCCTGTTTCAGTACTGCAGGCAAGACAGCCAGAGATGGGGTACCCTGTGTTCTGGTGTAAACGGAAGCGGAGACTGCGCTCCAAGTTGCACAGTATACTACCAAGGGAGCCATCCCCATTGGCAAGCAAATAGTCAGAATTCTGTGTTTTTCCTGCAGGCCGTATGAGGTAAAAAACTGCTTCAAACTGGCTTGTTTTTTGTGCTATCCAGAACCGAATTTGCTCCAGACTGGTGGGAATCTTTCCCATAACGGCATACAGTGTTTGCGGGCTGATACCCATGGTAGCCAATTGTGGTTGCGCATCGTAAACTGTGAGTGTTCGCATTATGAACTGTGTGAGATTTCTGTAAATCTTTACTAAATCTTCATATAGTGTGCTTAATTCTGCTGCATCTAAATTAGCAAAGTTAGGATGCGCTGTATAAGCAGCTAAGACTGGCAATGTCACTCCTTCTTTGCTGAGCGGACCGAGTCTCAAGTTTTCTGTAGTGTTTGGGAGGGCGCCTTTTATACCAAGTTATATGCTCTTGGTAAGAGAGTAGAACTTCTTTGTCCACATATGGAATGTATTCATCTGGTGTTTCATCTTCAATGTGTGAAACAATTGTGTACGAGCATCTGCAGCTGGGAATATAACCCAGGAATAGAATACCTGTGTTCTGAATGCTTCGTGTACCTCAACCACAAAGGTAATGTCTCCACCCATATCCGGGAGACCGTAATATAACAATTTCATAGTCTGTAATGTTTAGAGCTACCTCCTCCTCAACGGCTTCTCTCTTTACTGACATTGTTTGAAGAAAAGAGATTAGTAAATTAATTTATGGAGATAGGGTAAACACAATGTGGGAAGTTTTATCCTACCAGCTTGAATAACCTACAGCCTATACATAGGGTATACCTACTCAGCTTAGATTTCCCTACCACCACGGACGTCTCCAGTTTATGGTTTAAATCTTTTATTATTTTGAAAAAACAAGAATGACAATAGCCGCCACTGGCTTTTGTCCCACTACTGTCATTTCCCTAACCCCCATCCTTGTATTTTGCCTATGCCATCCTGTACGTAACGTATTTTTCCCTGTAAAGCGCTCTAATACCCAAACGGGTCATGTTTGCGCTATATAAAACCTCAAATAAATAAATTAATAAATAAAAACCTACATCCACCGGCCGGTGGAGATCAATTGCATTCAATGATATGAAGAATATGGAGAAACCAAGAGATAGGAGAGGGGAGGGGGATAAGCCTACCTTCTTCGGGGTGTGCACTATGGGTCAAGTGGACACTGTGTGGGCGTTCAGGGGCGGCTGGGCCGGATACCCTCATTTGTCCTTGGAGGTAGGAGCCTTAGTAAGGTGAAGTACCTGAAGGTATCTCGGGCATGTAAGTTCTGTGAATTCGGTGGATAAGAATTCTATGGTGGTGCCCCATGTTTTGTCGAACTTAGGGAGAGAACGTGTGAGGCCGGCTGTGATCTGCTCCATCCCCAATGTTTCCCATAATTTATATAACCAATCCAATCGGGATGGTATCTCCTCAGTCCCCCACCTAGACAACAACGCCTGTTTGGCGGCCCCCAGTGCTAGGGTGATCGCTCTGCCTCGACAAGATCTAAGGGGGTACATCAAGGCATTGGGGAGTCCTAGCAATATGATGGAGGGGGGTTTGGGTAAATCCGTGTGGTATATGTTGTCTATATCTTGGAGGATTGCATCCCAGTAGCCCTGTATGTTCGGGCACGACCACAGAATATGTGTAAGGGTGCCCGAATGACCACACATTCCCTCCCGGTTTCCATCTAGCAAGCCTCGCCGGCGTATAATACCAATAATGTGCTATTTTTAAAAACATTTCTTTACTGGCTGTGCTGCAAGAGGAGGCTCTGGCTCTATGTATAATGTCATGCCATTCTTTGGGGGAAAATTCATACTCCAGTTCCCCTTCCCACCTATGCTGTGCAGGAGACTTACTATGCTGCTTAGGGGCATTTAGGAAAGTATAAATGTCCGACAGTAAGCGCCTATCGGATGTCCTTGTAATATACCACAACTCAAACTTGGTCAGGACGCGACCCGCATGGGGACACATCTGTGGCTGGGTCACCCAGTGGCAGAGAGCAAGATATTGCTATTATGCTTTCTGGGGTATCCCGAAGCCTGTGGTGAGGCTAGCGAACTCCATCACTCCCTTCTCATCAAAGAGGTCTCCAACGCGTTTGCAATTGGCCTCTTGCCAATGGAGGTAACCCTTACCTACGCTTGCCGGGGGGGAAGTCTGAGTTTCCTATAAAAGGGGTCAGAGGAGACATAGGGGATGAAAGGCCGCACAACTCCTGTACCCTAACCCACACTCCCAGGGTGGTTCTTAGGACTGGGAACACATATACCCCATTGGGTCGGTGCCTCCGAGGGAGCCATGGTACTTTGCAGATGTGCATTTGCGCTGTTGAGCGGTCAATGAAGCACCAATGCTTCTCCGACTACAGCTTGTACCACTCAAGCATGTATCTAAGTTGTGCCGCCTGGAAGTATCGCTCCAGATGCGGGACACCAAGCCCCCCATCGTCCTGCTTCAGATATGTCAGGTGTCTGGCCATTCTCGCCCTCTTCCCTCCCCAAACAAAGTTTCCTATGAGGCGTTGTAGTTGTGCTAACATTTTGGGTGGCGGTCGTAGCAGTAGTGTTTGCATCACATATAGGCTGCACGGAAGGATGGTCATTTTAATGGCTGCCAGTCTTCCCAGCCAGGACATAGTGCGCCTCTCCCAGTTCAAAAGTTCTCCCCTGACCTCCGACAAGAGAGTGGAATAGTTCACTTGGGCTATCTTATCGAGTGTGGGGTACATCTGCAAGCCCAGGTACGGGACGCCGTCGGCTGCCCACGCGAACGGGAACTGTGGCGACAAAGCCTGTTGCTCAGTCTTGGGGAGGGTCAGGTTAAGGGCCTGTGTTTTGTGGATATTAACTTTGAAGCCCGAAGCCCGACTGAAGCACTCAAGTTCTTTCATTAAGGGGGACAATGAAGTCATCGGCAGGGTTAAAAACAATACCACATCGTCCGCGTAAAGCGAAATTTTATGCTCCGTGTAGGAGAGTAGGATCTGCTTCACATGGGTACCCCCACTTTTTGCTGATGCTTCACTGTTTTTCGACATTAGTCTGGCTGGGGCCCTGCTAATCAGAACCCCAGCCTAGCTGCTTCCTCTCTAAAATGGTTTCCATGTGCCTTAGGCACATCACTGATTGGGATCTGGAGTGCCCTTATAAGTCCCTAGTATATGGTATACTATGTACCAAGGGCATAGGTACCTCAGAGGCCTGCCAGGGGCTGCAGCATGTATTATGCCACCCCTGGAAGGCCATCCAAACTGACACCACAGGTCTGCTACTGCAGCCTGGGTAAGGTGGTGCATGCACCCCTTACTGTGATATAGGTTACCTATATCACTAAATACATACACACATATAAACCTATAAGTCACTCCTAAGGCAGGCCCTATCAATCCTAAAGGCAGAGTGCATGGTTCCTATGTGAGAGGGTGCCCCTGCATGAGCAGGGCCCCTCTGCAGCGTTCGGAGACCATCTCTGATGCTGTTTGTAGTGCAGCCTGACCATATACTCTTAAGCGCATTATATCCTCGCGGTAAAATGCTAACTTTGGAATGGCTGCACCTAAACATGTCGTGTTTGGTGTCAAACATCTTGGAATACTATCCCCCGCCAATCCTGGTGGCGGGGGTAGCATTCCACCCTTCTAGAGGGAAAGACATGTTAACTCTGGCTAGTCCGGTAACTTCTTTCCAGAGCCCTGGCATCACAAAATGGATGCTGCTGCCACAGACACGAGTCTGGCCTCCTGCTGCTGGACGAAACTCCGGCAGGGGAGGCCTGGACAATAGGTTTCCTGTCCCAGGGAGGTGTGACCACCTCCCCAGACAGGATAATGTGTATTGGGGCTGGGCGGGAGCACTTTCGGGTGCTTTGAAGTCCTGCACTGGGGGCACATTTGGTGTCCCTGTGCATACCCCAGTTCAAACCGGATCAGGGGCTTGCAGCCCCTGCTTTGGCGCGAACTGGACAATGGGAAAGGGGTGTAGCCACCCCTCTGCCCTGACCCACCCATAGGTGGGGCCACAGAGTAGTCCAACCCCTATCTTTAGAATAAAGGTAGGAACCCAGTCCTTAGGACTTTAGATTATCCCTGGGCGAAACTCTGAAACTGAATCCTGGACCTTCGACGCTCTACTCACGATTAGAGGACTGAAGAATCTCCCTTGGGGTCAAGGAGTGACTCCCCTGCTTGGCAGGCACCAAAGAAGCATCTGTCCGGTTCGCATTTCTGAAGCTCCCGTCGGACGCCGAAGTCATCGCATCACCAGAGGTGGATTCTCAGACTTCGCCGAGGCTACCCTGAGTCCCCAGCAAAGCTGAGGCCCATGGCTATCGTGGGTGACTTGAGACCGTGACCCCTGGACACCGAGCACATTTGCAAGTGCATCCTCTTCTGGGTCTCCCAAGAAGTCGTGCTTTGGGCTCCGAGTAGCCCTAGCCTCCAGCACCACCTGCACCGAAGATCACTGGCCCCCACTCCACGAGTGTCCTGTAAGCCAGATCCACGTGCGGCGTCACGAGGCTCCTTCGCGGTCGCTAGCCCGTTGGCTAGTAGCCCTTAACGAAGGCCAATCCTTTTCTTACTTGGCATCCTGGTTGCTCCAGGCCTGCCCTCACTTACCCTCGCTGGGTGAGTTCCACAGACCTTGCTGGTCTGCACCATCGACGATCTACATCTTCACCGAGACTTGCCGTTGCCAAGGCTTGTTGGGTCCAATCCGGTCGCCGACACCTCAGCACTCGACAGACATTGTGTCCCAGCCCGAATCCTGCTCCTGGTTGCCGACAACGCCTCCTGGACCTCGTGGCTGAAGAGTCAAGACGACCGTCAATGCACCTGAAGCACTCGACATCGGTGGGCATCTGTCCATCGCCTTCCTGGTCACTGGCTAGTGACCCAGACTCTGTCCCCTCTGCTTTCAGGTTCTTCAGAACTCCGATCTACTCTTGGATCCACCCGGACACTTTTCTCTTGGCCGCCAGCAGCACTTTGCAGCAGATCGCCATTCGAATCGACGACGAAACCCGACCCCGAAAGGCACCTATGCACCCGGCTTCCCTGGGTGAGGTAACACGAGTACTCCGGTGCTCCCGTGGGTAGAGACTCTTCAAAGTCCTAGATCTCAAAGGGTTTTGTCCTAGTCATCTTTTAAGTGTCCCTTTTCTCTATTTTCCCGATCCCGACTTTCTCCATAGAAGTCAACGGCGTATCGCGGTTGTGTATTTACACTGCACGCGTCTCCCGTAGGTCCCCTGTGTCACTACCTTGGGTGGTTCCTTGTGGTCCAAGCACTTCTAGAGGTTCTAGGCCTAGTGTCTAGTTCAGTCGTGGTTCGCATACCACTTTATTGGTATATGGTTTGGTACGCCCCTAGGGCCCAAACGTGTATTTGTGCTATTACTGTGATTTAATAACTTATAACTTATGTACTTCGAACTCTAGCCTCATAAAGAGACTAGAGGGGTGTGTTTAGCAATAAATACATATATTTTGAATATATACCTGGTGTGGTGCTCTTTCATTTGGTCACTCAAGAGATTATAGACTGGTAAAACAAGCTGCTTTACATTCCTTCAAGACTTAGCCTGAAGGCTGCTCTCCATAGCTACCACTAGGATAGCTTTCAATAAGGTTGTCTTTAACCTATCTCCAATAAGGGGTTGTTTGGACTGGTGCAAGGTGCCCACTATAATTAGTGGACAGCATATACCAGGCCAACTTCTCACATTGGTGTGCAGCGGTGAGATTCCAGCTTGCTATTGTTTTACCAGATAATCTCAATTGAATTGATCAACTGAAAACCACTAAAGGTACCTAAGGTACATATAATTTAAGCTTAGAATACAGTAAGTTCTACTGAACTTAGAGTTGTGTGTTAAGGGATAGCACAACCCTTTCTACAACTCAAGAGAGTTTAGTAGGCCACATTAGAGTAGGTAGTGCATACACCACACCACACTAGTAATGTCTTTAAGGGCAGGATCCAAAGAATCCTTGCAGGAAGCCATTGAGCTTCCACCCTCCAAGTATGATACACTCCCATTCTTGGAATTGAGAGCTTTATGTAACTTGAGAAAAATAAGGACAGGCCAAAGCCCCACCACCCAACACCTCAAGGAGTTGTTGGTGGCTTATGACCTTAGTAAGCCTGTAGGGACTGAAGGGGTAGGAGCTGAGGGTGGGGCAGAAGAAGAGGACGAGGCCAGGGGTACCAATACCCCCAGCCCCCTCTGAAACTGGCCAGGAGGGTGACAATGACCCTGACCTGGAAAACCCAATTCCTCCTGTGGATGATGATGAGGATGATCAAGATGACACCCTCTTTGTCCCCCAGGAAGGATTAAGAGTGTGCCCAGGAAGTCTAGATCTCCTTCTCAGGAGTCTAACCACTCTGGCACCTCTATAGGGAGCTCTGTCTCCTCTCACAGGAGGGAATCCTCTCATGAGAGGAGAACCAGACTGGTCCAGTATGAGGAGACTCAGCTGGAAATCAGAAAAAAGCAATTGGCTTTAGATAGGGAATCCCTAGATCTCCTTAGAGAGAGAAGAAAGTTGGGACTAGAGTCCCATGGTGGCAGCCATGTCCCTAGAGACAGGGAAAGGTCCTATGACCATAGGAACCTGAGCAAGATTGTCCCTCCCTACCAGAGTGGGGATGATATCCACAAATGGATAACTGCATTAGAGAGGGCCTGTAAGGTACAGAAGGTCCCTCAGGAGCAGTGGGCAGCAATCTTGTGGCTCTCCTTTGCTGACAAAGGTAGAGATAAGCTCCTCACTGTTAGAGAGGAGGATGCTGATAATTACAAGGTCTTGAAGAGTGCTCTTATTGATGGGTTTGGCCTAACCACTGAACAGTACAGGTTGAAGTTCAGAGACACCCAAAAAGCACAGACTCAAGACTGGGTAGACTATGTGGATTGTTCTGCCAAGGCTCTGGAAGGCTGGTTGATGGGCAGTAAGGTGTGTGACTTCTCAGGATTGTACAATCTGATAATGAGGGAGCAGATTCTTAATAACTGTCAAAATCAGCTGTTGCATCAATACCTGGTAGACTCTGATCTGACCTCTCCCCAAGAATTGGGAAAGAAGGCAGACAAATGGGTCAGAACCAGGGTGAAGCAGAAGGTACAGAACCAAGGTGGGGAAACCAAGAAGCAAGATGCTAAGAACTCTGACAAGGGTGGGGAGAAGGGTAAAGATCAAAAGTCTTCATCAGGCCCCCAAAAATCTTCTTCTGGTGGGGATTCACAGTCTACCAAAGGGAAAGGCCAAAGAAAACCATGGTGCAAGGTCTGTAAGCAAAAGACCCACTGGACCAGTGATTGCACCAAGTCCAAAGACTCCAGTCCAGCACCCACCAATGCCCCTAAGGCACCTGTTCCCCCTAGTACAGTTGGTGGAAGTGCTCCAGCAAAGGGTTTAGTAGGGTTCACCCTGGGAACTGAGTTGGGCTCTGACTTAGTCAGAGAACTGACTCAGGCTGTGTTAGTCTGTGATGGAGGCATGGATGTGACCTCCACTGTGAGTCCCAGTAATCTGGGCAAGTACAGACAACAGCCTTTAATCAATGGACGTGAGGCTTTGGCATTTAGGGACACAGGGGCAAGTGTCACAATGGTGACACAAGACCTTGTGCTTCCTGGGCAAGTTATGCTTGGTGAGATGTACCAAGTGACCAATGCTAGCAATGTCAGAACAGACCATACTCTGGCAGTTGTTAACTTCTCCTGGGGAGGGGTAACTGGCCTTAAGAAGGTTGTGGTAAGTGCAAACCTACCAGTCGAATGCTTGCTTGGCAATGACTTAGAGACTTCTGCTTGGGCAGAAGTGGAGCTCAGGACCCATGCAGAAATGCTGGGGATCCCTGCAGATGTGTTTGCTGTGACCAGGTCACAAGCCAAAATGTCTAACACTGAACAGGCCTTGGATTCTGGAAGAATGGACCAAGTGCCTTCCAAGAGGAGGAGTAGTAGGGTTAAGGCAGTGCCTTCCCCCTTGGCTCAGGAGGAAGATCAGTCCCTTGAGGGGGATGATCTCAGCCCTGAAGAAGGAACTGTCCCAGAGAAACTTGAACCTGACCAGGTTGAGTTCTTGGGGACAGGGGGACCTTCTAGGGCAGATCTGAGCCAGGAGCAGCAGAGCTGCCCCTCCCTTGAACCCCTCAGACAGCAAGCTGCTGCTGAGGCTGCTGGGAAAGCTAGTGGTCCCCATACAGTGTATTGGGATGATGGACTCCTGTACTCAGAGAGTAGAGACCCCAAGCCTGGTGCTACCAGGAGGTTGGTAATACCTTTGAAGTTCAGGGGCTTCCTATTGACCCTAGCCCATGATATTCCCTTAGCAGGTCACCTGGGCCAGAACAAGACTTGGGACAGAATTGTCCCTCACTTTCACTGGCCCCACATGTCTGAAGACAGTAAGGAGTTTTGTCGCTCCTGTGTAACCTGCCAAGCCAGTGGCAAAGCAGGTGGCACTACAAAGGGCCCCCTGATACCACTACCTGTGGTGGGGGTGCCCTTTGAAAGGGTAGGGATTGACATTGTTGGTCCCATGGATCCCCAAACAGCCTCTGGGCACAGGTTTATCCTGGTGGTAGTGGATCATGCCACCAGGTACCCAGAAGCTATTCCCCTCAGGACCACTACAGCACCTGTGGTGGCAAGGGCCCTCCTTGGAATCTTCTCAAGAGTGGGCTTTCCTAAGGAGGTAGTATCAGACAGGGGTGCTAACTTCATGTCTGGGTACTTAAAAGCAATGTGGAAGGAGTGTGGAGTGACTTATAAGTTCACCACACCCTATCACCCACAATGCAATGGTTTAGTTGAGAGATTCAACAAAACCTTGAAGTGCATGATTAAAGGGCTCCCAGAAAAGCTTAGGCGTAGATGGCACATACTCTTGCCCTGCCTTTTATTCGCATATAGGGAGGTGCCTCAGAAGGGGGTTGGTTACAGCCCTTTTGAACTTCTGTTTGGCCACCCTGTGAGGGGTCCACTGTGCTTGGTGAAGGAAGGATGGGAGTTACCTCTCAAGCCCCCAAAGCAAGATATAGTGGACTATGTACTTGTTCTCCGCTCCAGGATGGCTGAGTACATGAAAAAGGCAACCAAAAACCTTGAGGCTAGCCAGGAACTTCAGAAGGCCTGGCATGACCAAAAGGCTGTTCTGACTGTTTACCAGCCAGGACAGAAGGTGTGGGTGTTGGAGCCAGTGGCCCCAGCAGCTCTCCAAGATAAATGGAGTGGACCCCACACTATTGTTGAGCAGAAGGGTGAGGTCACTTATTTAGTGGACCTAGGAACACCCAGGAGTCCCCACAGGGTTCTCCATGTCAACAGGTTAAAACCATATGTGGACAGGGCAGACATGGGCTTGCTCATGGCTACTGATGAAGGGCAGGAGGAAGAGAGTGACCCACTCCCTGACCTGCTCTCACAGAACCCTGACGATGGGTCAGTTGATGGTGTAGCCTTGGCAGGCAGCCTCACTACCCAGCAACAAACTGATTGCAGGCAAGTCCTCAATCAGTTTAGACATATGTTTTCACTGACACCCAGTCAGACCACCTGGTGCACTCATGAAGTGGACACTGGGGACAGTCTGCCTATTAAAAACAAGATTTATAGGCAACCTGACCATGTCAGGGACTGTATCAGGACTGAAGTCCAGAAAATGTTGGAATTGGGAGTTATTGAACCCTCAGATAGCCCTTGGGCTAGTCCAGTGGTCCTTGTACCGAAACCTCACACCAGTGGTGGAAAAAGAGAGATGAGGTTTTGTGTGGACTACAGGGGTCTCAATGCAGTCACTAGGACTGATGCCCATCCAATACCCAGGGCAGATGAGCTCATAGATACTTTGGCCTCTGCCAAATATCTCAGCACATTTGACCTAACAGCTGGCTACTGGCAGATCAGACTAGCTGATACTGCAAAGCCCAAAACAGCATTCTCGACCCCTAGTGGACATTATCAATTTGTGGTAATGCCCTTTGGTCTGAAGAATGCACCTGCCACTTTCCAGAGGTTGGTGAATACAGTTCTCACAGGACTGGAAGCCTATAGTGCAGCTTATCTAGATGATATTGCTGTCTTTAGCTCCACCTGGGAGGATCACCTGGTCCACCTCAGGAATGTTTTACAGGCCCTGCAAAAGGCAGGCCTGACTATCAAGGCCACTAAGTGCCAGATAGGGCAGAGTCAGGTTGTGTACCTGGGCCACCTTGTGGGTGGAGGCCAGGTTCAACCTTTGCAGAGCAAGATCCAGACCATCATGGACTGGACTGCTCCCACTACCCAGACTCAGGTGAGAGCCTTCTTAGGCCTGACTGGGTACTATAGGAGATTTGTCAAGGGGTATGGATCAATAGTGACACCCCTGAATGACTTAACTTCTAAGAAAATGCCCAAAAGGTTCAGTGGACAGTTAGCTGTCAAAAGGCATTTGATGACCTCAAGCAGGCCATGTGCACTGCTCCAATTCTGCAGAGTCCTGATTACTCCAAGAAGTTCATTGTTCAAACTGATGCATCTGAATTGGGGGTAGGGGCTGTACTGTCACAATTGAATGAAGAAGGTCAGGATCAGCCAGTAGCTTTTATTAGCAGAAGGCTGACCCCTAGAGAGAAACGTTGGTCAGCCATAGAGAGGGAGGCCTTTGCTGTGGTCTGGGCTCTGAAGAAGTTGAGGCCATACTTGTTTGGTACACACTTCCTGGTTCAGACAGACCATAAGCCCCTCTTATGGCTAAAACAAATGAAGGGTGAAAACCCCAAACTGCTTAGGTGGTCCATTTCCCTACAGGGGATGGACTTTACAGTGGAACATAGGCCTGGGAGTAACCATGCGAATGCAGATGGACTCTCTAGGTATTTCCACTTAGAACATGAAGACTTAACTGGGCAAGGTTAGTTTAATGTCCCTACGTTTGGGGGGTTGTGTAGGAGAGTAGGATCTGCTTCACATGGGTACCCCCACTTTTTGCTGATGCTTCACTGTTTTTCGACATTAGTCTGGCTGGGGCCCTGCTAATCAGAACCCCAGCCTAGCTGCTTCCTCTCTAAAATGGTTTCCATGTGCCTTAGGCACATCACTGATTGGGATCTGGAGTGCCCTTATAAGTCCCTAGTATATGGTATACTATGTACCAAGGGCATAGGTACCTCAGAGGCCTGCCAGGGGCTGCAGCATGTATTATGCCACCCCTGGAAGGCCATCCAAACTGACACCACAGGTCTGCTACTGCAGCCTGGGTAAGGTGGTGCATGCACCCCTTACTGTGATATAGGTTACCTATATCACTAAATACATACACACATATAAACCTATAAGTCACTCCTAAGGCAGGCCTTATCAATCCTAAAGGCAGAGTGCGTGGTTCCTATGTGAGAGGGTGCCCCTGCATGAGCAGGGCCCCTCTGCAGCGTTCGGAGACCATCTCTGATGCTGTTTGTAGTGCAGCCTGACCATATACTCTTAAGCGCATTATATCCTCGCGGTAAAATGCTAACTTTGGAATGGCTGCACCTAAACATGTCGTGTTTGGTGTCAAACATCTTGGAATACTACCCCCCGCCAATCCTGGCGGCGGGGGTAGCATTCCACCCTTCTAGAGGGAAAGACATGTTAACTCTGGCGAGTCCGGTAACTTCTTTCCAGAGCCCTGGCATCACAAAATGGATGCTGCTGCCACAGACACGAGTCTGGCCTCCTGCTGCTGGACGAAACTCCGGCAGGGGAGGCCTGGACAATAGGTTTCCTGTCCCAGGGAGGTGTGACCACCTCCCCAGACAGGATAATGTGTATTGGGGCTGGGCGGGAGCACTTTCGGGTGCTTTGAAGTCCTGCACTGGGGGCACATTTGGTGTCCCTGTGCATACCCCAGTTCAAACCGGATCAGGGGCTTGCAGCCCCTGCTTTGGCGCGAACTGGACAAAGGGAAAGGGGTGTAGCCACCCCTCTGCCCTGACCCACCCATAGGTGGGGCCACAGAGTAGTCCAACCCCTATCTTTAGAATAAAGGTAGGAACCCAGTCCTTAGGACTTTAGATTATCCCTGGACGAAACTCTGAAACTGAATCCTGGACCTTCGACGCTCTACTCACGATTAGAGGACTGAAGAATCTCCCTTGGGGTCAAGGAATGACTCCCCTGCTTGGCAGGCACCAAAGAAGCATCTGTCCGGTTCGCATTTCTGAAGCTCCCGTCGGACGCCGAAGTCATCGCATCATCAGAGGTGGATTCTCAGACTTCCCCGAGGCTACCCTGAGTCCCCAGCAAAGCTGAGGCCCGTGGCTATCGTGGGTGACTTGAGACCCCTGGACCCCTGGACACCGAGCACATTTGCAAGTGCATCCTCTTCTGGGTCTCCCAAGAAGTCGTGCTTTGGGCTCCGAGTAGCCCTAGCCTCCAGCACCAACTGTACCGAAGATCACTGGCCCCCACTCCACGAGTGTCCTGTAAGCCAGATCCACGTGCGGCGTCACGAGGCTCCTTCGTGGTCGCTAGCCCGTTGGCTAGTAGCCCTTAACGAAGGCCAATCCTTTTCTTACTTGGCATCCTGGTTGCTCCAGGCCTGCCCTCACTTACCCTCGCTGGGTGAGTTCCACAGACCTTGCTGGTCTGCACCATCGACGATCTACATCTTCACCGAGACTTGCCGTTGCCAAGGCTTGTTGGGTCCAATCCGGTCGCCGACACCTCAGCACTCGACAGACATCGTGTCCCAGCCCGAATCCTGCTCCTGGTCGCCGACAACGCCTCCTGGACCTCGTGGCTGAAGAGTCAAGACGACCGTCAACGCACCTGAAGCACTCGACATCGGTGGGCATCTGTCCATCGCCTTCCTGGTCACTGGCTAGTGACCCAGACTCTGTCCCCTCTGCTTTCAGGTTCTTCAGAACTCCGATCCACTCTTGGATCCACCCGGACACTTTTCTCTTGGCCGCCAGCAGCACTTTGCAGCAGATCGCCATTCGAATCGACGACGAAACCCGACCCCGAAAGGCACCTATGCACCCGGCTTCCCTGGGTGAGGTAACACGAGTACTCCGGTGCTCCCGTGGGTAGAGACTCTTCAAAGTCCTAGATCTCAAAGGGTTTTGTCCTAGTCCTCTTTTAAGTGTCCCTTTTCTCTATTTTCCCGATCCCGACTTTCTCCATAGAAGTCAACGGCGTATCGCGGTTGTGTATTTACACTGCACGCGTCTCCCGTAGGTCCCCTGTGTCACTACCTTGGGTGGTTCCTTGTGGTCCAAGCACTTCTAGAGGCTCTAGGCCTAGTGTCTAGTTCAGTCGTGGTTCGCATACCACTTTATTGGTATATGGTTTGGTACGCCCCTAGGGCCCAAACGTGTATTTGTGCTATTACTGTGATTTAATAACTTATAACTTATGTACTTCGAACTCTAGCCTCATAAAGAGACTAGAGGGGTGTGTTTAGCAATAAATACATATATTTTGAATATATACCTGGTGTGGTGCTCTTTCATTTGAGTCACTCAAGAGATTATAGACTGGTAAAACAAGCTGCTTTACATTCCTTCAAGACTTAGCCTGAAGGCTGCTCTCCATAGCTACCACTAGGATAGCTTTCAATAAGGTTGTCTTTAACCTATCTCCAATAAGGGGTTGTTTGGACTGGTGCAAGGTGCCCACTATAATTAGTGGACAGCATATACCAGGCCAACTTCTCACAGATGTCACCAGCGCATCAGAGGGGGACAGGAGTCTTCAAGAGGAGTCGCAGCCAGAGACGCAGACCTCAACGTCATCTGACGATGGTGGAGACGCATCTATGTTTTCGGGCACAGGGAACGGAGACTCTGCCTCCTCTTCAAACACACAGCATACAGTGCCCACCCTCCCAGCTACTCCCACTGTTGCTGCCCATGTCCGCACCACCAAAAAGGGAATGGTGTCCTTCACCCCAGGCACTGCTTCCCCTGCCCCTGTCCCCCCTGCTGCCATCGGTGCTGAGTCAGTGGAGCTTTTGCGCCAGTTGTGTGTGGGGCAGTCAGCTCTCCTCAATGCCTTCATAGACCACGACAAAAAATTGGCACAGCTGGTTGCTTACGTGGAGGGCGTCCATTCAGACGTGGGTGGGCTACACCGTACTGTACAGTCTCTGTCCTCTGCGGTGACGGCAGCCATTCAACTGGCCCAATCTCATGCTCCACTTCCAGTCCCTAGGTCCACCACCCTGCCAGTTGGCACATCTGATGATAGTGACCAGACACCCCACACATCAAGGGAAAGATACAGCACACGCAGCACACGACAACAACATCCCAAGCATTCCAGAGCGCAGACACCATCCCCACAGAAAGCTAAAGACACCCCAGAACGCAGAGGCAAAAGCCCTTCAGGCAACACCCAGGGCAAGGAAGCAAAGAAGCATGCCTCAGGATCACATGCCTCAGAGGCATCCCCAGCCAAGGACTCACCTGTCCCAAGAGTGTCTCGCAAAGACAAGCAGACAGTTTCCGTGACCAGTGAGAAACATGTGAGTGTTAAGAGTACACTTCAAGGCAGGTTCACCCACAACATCAACTCCCATCCAGAGCCCTGTGTAGCAGGGAAAGGAGCCCACTGTAGGGGGTACACCAGGTGCACAGGGGATGCAGGGGAAGAGGCAATCCCGAGGCGAGCGCACCGCAGAGTCCAGCACATCCCCAGAGGGAGGGCCACCGTCTGCACATGATCCTGCTTTTGTGGTGAGTGTGCCTGTTGTGTACACGCCACCTGGCATTAATCCCAAGACAGGGGAGCCATTTCGAATCCCAAAGAAGTGGAAGGGCACCCCTCCAGTATCTCCCACACACACTGTGTCTCAGGGCAGCATGAGTCCACCTCCACGTGCCACCACCCCACCTGGTCCTATCAGCCCTCAGGCTTCCCAAACCACTGATGGTTCAACCCCAGCTGGGCTACTCTCTCCCTGGTCCAGTCCCCCAACTGTCCCCGACACACAGCCACCTCCCAGTCAGATTGTCAGCCAAGTCTGAGTGTTAGTCCCTCTCACACACATGTCTCTCCCACAGTGGTGCCATGGACTTCCCATTGTTGACGCCCTGAGTGTGTTGCTGACCATGGCAGGGTAAGGTACCACCCATTCCCAGTGCTGGATCTCATGTACTTACTCTGCACTTTGTAGTGGCCACTGACCTTGTTGCAGCTGGCTGTGCTCATCATTCCCTGTGCAGCTTCTCATGTACCTCACCTGCACTTTCTCCTGGCCACTGACCTTGTTGTTCACTGATGTTTGAGCCTTGCCTGTGCAGCTTCTCATGTACCTCACCTGCACTTACTCCTGGCCACTGGCCTTGTTGTTCACTGGTGTTTGAGCCTTGCCTGTGCAGCTTCTCATGTACCTCACCTGCACTTTCTCCTGGCCACTGGCCTTGTTGGTCACTGGTGTTTGAGCCTTGCCTGTGCAGCTTCTCCTGTACCTCACCTGCACTTTCTCCTGGCCACTGGCCTTGCTGTTTACCCCTTCCCTGTGCAGGATCTCATGGACACAATCTGCACCTTGGACTGGCCACTGGCCTTGCTGTTTACCCCTTCCCTGTGCAGGATCTCATGGACACAGTTGGCACCTTGGACTGGCCACTGGCCGTGCTGTTTAGCCCTTCCCTGTGCAGGTTCTCATGGACAGAGTCTGAACATTGTCGAGGCCACTGGCCTTGCTGTTTACCCCTTCCCTGTGCAGGATCTCATGGACACTGTCTGCACCTTGGACTGGCCACTGGCATTGCTGTTTAGCCCTTCCCTGTGCAGGCTCTCATGGACAGAGTCTGAACATTGTCGTGGCCACTGGCCTTGCTGTTTACCCCTTCCCTGTGCAGGATCTCATGGACACAGTTGGCACCTTGGACTGGCCACTGGCCTTGCTGTTTAGCCCTTCCCTGTGCAGGTTCTCATGGACAGAGTCTGAACATTGTCGTGGCCACTGGCCTTGCTCTTGTCCACTTCTTGTGCCTATCACTGTGATATGTGAATAAAACCAGTTACTCCTGTTGTCTGCATTGTCAGTGTCCTTCATGACTGAAGCGTTATTCTATGTGTGTATGGTTTACTGTGACACATGCTCTATGTGCCACTTCAACATTGCCAATGGTTTGGGTCACTTCATTCTAGGTTTTACAGAGGTGACATGCACTTAAGTTCTTCTTGACTCAGAGGTTTGGTGGTGCAATGATGTTGGTTTGTGATGGAGTACTGTTGGAATGGTCTCTCTTTGGTCAGCTTAGCTATATTGGACACATGTCATGTCTGCATGCAGTGTCAGTACAAGGTGAGATTCTATTCACAGTATTGCAGGCTGGCAGGCCAGGGTAATCATGTCTGTGTGTGCTTCTTGATGTGTGCACAGCAGTGTTGGTGTATGCTCATCTAGTGATGTCCAGGCATCCTAGTCACATGTGTTAATGTCAATGTGTGCACTTGGGTGTTCATGAAGTGTGCAGTGTGAAGGGGTGGCTTTGTCAGTGGTGTTGCTGTGTGTGTGCCCCTGCATTGTCAACTGCACACATGTGTCACCCTGGAGTTGGGTGCCTGTTGTTTGTATTGTTCAGCCCTGTGCTTGTAACTGTGTGCACATGTGTGAATGTCGGTTGTGCACTATGCAGTGTGTTGGTGTGTCCTTGCACTTGTGGGGGGCAACTACTTGTTGTTGGTAGGAATTGTGAGTATGCAGAGTGTGTATCTGGCAAGTCAGTGTTGTGTTTTGTTGATCAGCCATGTGTCTTGTAACTGGTTGTGCTCGTTGTGCAGCCCTGCTCAGCCACTCTGACATTGTGGGTGTGTTTTCTCATGCATTGCTGTCACTTAGGTCTTATTTGGAGCCATTATGGCATGTGGGGTGTGGAGTGAGACCATTGCCTATCTATGCTTCTGATGCCTAGCCGTTGTGTGTGTGCCCTGCTTCTATATTTGTATGGGGCACTCCTCACCTGTCCACTACTAGCGTACACGCCACTTCACTCCCATGTCAGCTGTCCCCTTGGGTTGCCTGTGCGTGTGACTCCCCATCAGTTCATTGGCTTCACTATGCTTTGTGGTGCGGATCTGTGCACAGGACCAATGTGCCACTGAGGACAGTTGACCAATTGGTTATATGTGTTTTTTTGTTTTGTTTTGCAGCCCTGTTTGCTCATTTGCAGTTCTGCTGTTTGTGCTGCACAGTCCTCTGGTCATGGTGTTGTCACCTGGGAGTCCCAGACTTCTGCATGTGTGGGTGTTGTATTGGCTGTGTGTGTGTTTGATGTGGTACTGCTTCACTTTCTGAGTGTGATGTTGTGTCAGTGCTGTGCTGATTGGTGGTGTGTGTGTACATGTTGTGTCACTCATATCTGTGTGGTACTGGTATGTTTGTTGTGCACACACTGCTTGTCGTACATGCAGTGCTGTGTGTGTATGTTGCCTTGTCCTTGCCTGGTGTGCACCCCCTGATGACCTGCTGTGTTAGCAATGTGATGTATTGGCATGTGCATCTGTTGTGTGTTTGATGTGGATGTGTGCAGTGTTTGGGCTGTGTTGTCTGTTGCAGCTGACAGATGCTCTGTGTGTGATGCTCTTTTGACATGTCAGTGTGTGTGTTTTGTTGGTTGTAGGAGAGTAGGATCTGCTTCACATGGGTACCCCTACTTTTTGCTGATGCTTCACTGTTTTTCGACTTTAGTCTGGCTGGGGCCCTGCTAATCAGAACCCCAGCCTAGCTGCTTCCTCTCTAAAATGGTTTCCATGTACCTTAGGTACATCTCTGATTGGAATCTGGAGTGCCCTTATAAGTCCCTAGTATATGGTATACTATGTACCCAGGGCATAGGTACCCCAGAGGCCTGCCAGGGGCTGAAGCATGTATTATGCCACCCCTGGAAGGCCAGCCAAAATGACACCACAGGTCTGCTACTGCAGCCTGGGTAAGGTGGTGCATGCACCCCTTACTGTGATATAGGTTACCTATATCACAACATATATACACACCTATAAACCTATAAGTCACTCCTATGGCAGGCCTTATCAATCCTGAAGGCAGAGTGCTTGGTTCTTAGGTGAGAGGGTGCCCCTGCAGGAGCAGAGCCCCTCTGCAGTGTTCGGAGACCCTTCTCTGATGCTGTTTGTAGTGCAGCCTGACCATATTGGAGATAGGTTAAAGACAACCTTATTGAAAGTGCATTATAACCTCGCGTTAAATGCTAACTTTGGGATGGCTGCACGGAAACATGTCGTGTTTGGTGTCAAACATCTTGGAATACTACCCCCCCACCAGTTCTGGCAGCGGGGGTAGCATTCCACCCTTCTAGAGGGAGAGACATGTACAAACCGGCCTACCCGGTAACTTCTTTACAGAGCCCTGGCATCACAAAATGGATGCCACTGCCACAGACACGGGTCTGGCCTCCTGCTGCTGACTGAAACTCCGGCAGGGGAGGCCTGGACAATACGTTTCCTGTCCAAGGGAGGTGTAACCACCTCCTCAGACAGGATAATGTGTATTGGGGCTGGGCGGGAGCACTCTCTGGTGCTTTGAAGTCCTGCACTGGGGGCACATTTGGTGTCCCTGTGCATACCCCAGTTCAAACCGGTTCAGGGGCTTCCAGCCCCTGCCCTGGCGCGAAACTGGACAAAGAGAATGGGTGTAACCACCCCTCTTCCCTGACCCTCCCATAGGTGGGTCCCCAGAGTATGTCCAACCCCCTAACTTAGTATAAGTATGGGACCCCAGTCCTTAGGACTTTAGATTACCCTGGACAAAACTCTGACACTGAATCCTGGACCTTCGACGCTCTACTTCAAGATTAGAGGACTGAAGAATCTCCCTTGGGGACAAGGAGTGACTCCCCTGCTTGGCAGGCACCTAAGAAGCAATTGTCCAGTCTGCATCGCTGAAGCTCCTGCTGGACGCCGAAATCTTTGCAACACCAGAGGTAGATTTCCAGACTTCCCCGAGGCTGCCCTGAGTCCCCAGCGAAGCTGAGGCCCGTAGCTGTCGTGGGTAATGTGGAACCGTGACCCCTGGACACCGAGAACTTTTGCAAATGCATCCTCTTCCTGGTCTCCCACGAAGTTGTGCTTTGGGCTCCCAGTAGCCTTCACCTCCAGCACCGACTGCACCGAAGATCACTGGCCTCCACTCTACGAGTGTCCCGTGAGCCAGCTCCAAGTGTGTCCACTCGAGGCTCCTTCACGGTTGCTAGTCTGTTGGCTAGTGGGCCCTCCCGAAGGCAACTCTTCTTCTGCTTGGGCTTTCCTGGTTGCTCCAGACGTGCCCTGACTTATCCTCGCTGGGTGAGTCCCTCAGACCTTGCTAGTCTGCATCAACGTCCTTTCTCTGTTTCCCCCATGACTTGCCGTTGCCAAGGCTTGTTGGGTCCAATCCGGTCACCGACACTGCAGCAATCGACAGACGTTGTGGCACAGCTCGAATCCAGCTCCTAGTTGTCGTCGACACCTCCTGGACCTCGTGGCTGAAGAGTCAAGACGACCGTCAACCTACCTGAAGCACCCGGCAGCGTTGGGCATCTGCTCATCGCCTTCCTGGTCACTGGCTAGTGACCCAGACTCTGTCCCCTCTGCTTTCAGGTTCTTCAGATCTTCGATCCACTCTTGGATCCACCCGAACACTTTCGACTTGGTCGCCAGCAGCCTGCTGCAGCAGATCGCCATTGAAAACGACGACGAAACCCGACGACAAAAGACACCTATGCACCCGGCTTCCCTGGGTGAGGTAACTCGAGTACTCCGGTGCTCCCGTGGGTATTGACTCCAAGTCCTCTTCTAAGTGTCCTTACCTTTTAAAATTCCAACCGCGACTTTCCCCGTAGAAGTTAACGGTGGCTCGCGGCTGTGTTCTCACACTGCACGCGTCCCCGTGGGTCCCCTGTGTCACTACCTTGGGTGGTTCCTTGGGGTCCAAGCACTTCTACAGGCTCTAGGCCTAGTGTCTAGTTCAGTCGTGGTTCGCATACCACTTTATTGGTATATGGTTTGGTACGCCCCTAGGGCCCAAACGTGTATTTGTGCTATTACTGTTGATAACTGACTTGTAACTTATGTACTTCGAACTCTAGCCTCATAAAGAGACTAGAGGGGTGTGTTTAAGACTAAATACATATATTTTATATATATACCTGGTGTGGTCCTCTTTCATTTGGTCACTCAAGAGATTATAGACTGGTAAAACAAGCTGCTTTACATTCCTTCAAGACTTAGCCTGAAGGCTGCTCTCCATAGCTACCACTAGGATAGCTTTCAATAAAGGTTGTCTTTAACCTATCTCCAATAAGGGGTTGTTTGGACTGGTGCAAGGTGCCCATTATAATTAGTGGACAGCATATACCAGGCCAACTTCTCACATTGGTGTGTTGTGATTCATTCAGATGTGTGTTTCTAGTGTGGTGTGCATTACTTGTGTGTCTGTCACATGCACTTAGGGCTATTCTTCTACCTGGGCTTGTTTTGGGTGCATCCTGGGGGTTTTCGCCTCTCACGTGGGAGCTGTCATTTGTCTAGATTGTGCATGTGCATGCAGGTGGTACACTATGACACCATGTGGACTTGATGGGTGGTGTGGTATGTCTGTCTGTGTTTCATTGTAGGCCCATTGGTCCCAGTTTGTGTCCATGATTGTTTTGAGATGATGCACTTCTTGTCTGTGTTGGGGTATATTGTCTGTGCAGTGTTGCTGGGTGATGATGTTGAGTTCTCCTGTTCTGTCTGTGCTCCCATTGCCTTTCTACAGTTTTGCTGCACAGGTCAGGTCTGGTCTTGTTGTACTCCTGTGTGTGTTCTTATTGTTGTTGGTGTATGGCTGTTGTTTTGGTGTCAGCATTGGTTCAGGCATCCCTGAGTGTGTGAGATGTTTGTGTCTGCCCCACAGGAAGTGTGATTGTTTGACAATGTACTGACTGGACATTATTTCCCCCCTTACGTGTGTTTGACACTGGTGTTGTGTGATGTGGGTGTGGTTTGGGTGGGGATATGTGTGGGGGATCCTACTTGTGTTTGTCAGTTGTGGAGTTTGTGAATGTGCCCTGTGTGTGGTGCTGCTGACCGCCACCTATCAAGTAGTTTGATGCAGATGTGTGGCTGTTGACTGTTTGACTTCTGAGACTTCCTTTCAGTCCTGGCCCTATACATGTTTTGCCTTGCTGTCTCCCTGATTTGTTGCAAGTGGGGTGGCTGTGGTTTAATTTCACTCACTGTGGCAGCCATGTATGGTTTGATGGGGTAAGGGTGTCGTCAAATGTTTCTTATCTTGCATGTGATGTACATATGCTTGGTGGTTGTCTCCTTGGCCTTCCATTGGTGTGCACCTCACTTTTGCTTTCCTATTTGTGTTCCTCCATTGCAGCTGACATGTGGTCTGTGTATGTGGCTGTGTGTCAGTGTGGTGTATGTCTGTGTGACTTGACAGGCTGTGTGTCCAGTTCAGTGTTTGTTCCAATTCTGTATGAGTGTTCATTTTGTGCTTGGACTCAGTTTTGCTGCCATGAGTGTGGTGCAGTTGTGGTGTGAGGGTTGCCCTGGCCATGTGTTTCTGTGCTGTGTGTTCCTCTGCAGCCCTACCTGATGGGACTGTCTCCCTAGTTGTTTGGAGTGTGTGGTGCAGGCTGTGGGGTCACCTGGGTGGTTGTTGTACATGGGGTGGCACGGGTGAGGCACATGGCATGTCCCTTGAGGGGGGGCTAGTATGTGTAGGGTGGAGGTGTGGCCCTGTGATCTTTGTGCACAGCCCATGCCTGGTGCAGGCCCTGCCTTCCTGCATTGTGCGCATGTTTTCCCGTGTCTTCACCGCTGCGGTGACGTGACCGGGACATTACAGCAAGATTGCGGTAGATGGTTGGCCTGGATGCAGAGGGGTGATTTACTGACAGGTAGGACATGTGTGGGGGCACTTGTGGTTGTGTTCCTGTCCCCACCAGGGTGTCTGGTGTGGACAGGGACCCTATGTCATCCCGGGAGTTGTGTGTTGTGTTTGTGGGCGGAGTTGTGTTATTGCGTACCTGCGGCGGCGTCCACGACGGTTTATGACTTGCTGGTGGTGTATCAGGTACAGCGCCGGGAAAACATGTAAGGCTGGGTCCATTGCCGTCGTGACCGGGTGGTAGGGACCGTGGATCTGGTTGCGCTCGCTCCTGTGTTGTGTTTCCTCCGTCTCTGGTTAGCCGGTTTCTCCGCTGCGGTGCGGCTGGCTGTTTGGGGCATCCTGATTTATACGGCGGACGGGACGTCATTCCACACGGCGGTGAGTCTCCATTGGCTCCCACCTCCGCGGTTGTGGGCGCTTTTCGATGGCGGTTCACGACACACCGTGGTGGACGGGAAATGGGCTATGTTTGCCCATGCTAATATGGTGGATGTGGGGACCGCTGTTCGCGGGTGGAAAATTGCATTTTCACCCCCACCAGCACTAACCCTGGGCATAATACTTCGCTACGCTCACAGAGCATGCAAAGTTTGTGCTACTATGCACTACGCAAATTGCACGTAGCAGAGTGAATAACTGTGTTAATTGACATAGCGTAGCAGCAGTAAAATAAACACCTTCAAATGCTTTGATAAAGCAATTTTCTATACTAAAAGCATATATAACCAATTCACAAAAATGAATTTTGACAATAAAATATCAAGCAATGAGAGAGGTGATGATTTTGGAGTCCCCCTAACCTAGGGGAGGACCAAGCAGATGCCTTGAACACAAAAAGCATATCATGTGAACGATTCAATGGTGGTCCCTTCCTCCTAGGACCACCCCAAGCACTGTTATGGGCAAAAATACAATCCCAACCAAAGGCCCTGCAAAGCATTATGGGACAAGATTAGCAGTGGGCAGTGAATATTATAGTTTCCAATAACAAAATAATTCTACAAAGAGCTGCAGTTCAACTAGTCGTTACTAGGTGTCCCTCACGAGTCAAATGTAAAAGCATTGAAATTATTAATACATCAAGCTGCAGTTCCACTGGTCGTTACAAGATGTCCCTCACGAGTCAAATGCAAAAGTATTGAAAATCTTTCATGAGGCTTTTGCATTTGACTCGTGAGGACATCTAGTAACGACTAGTGGAACTGCAGCTCTTTGTAGAATTATTTTGATATTAGATACTATAATATTCACTGCCCACTGCTAATCTCGTCCCATAATGCTTTGCAGGGCCTTTGGTTGGGATTGTATTTTTGCCAATAACTGTGCTTGGGGTGGTCCTAAGAGGATGGGACCACCACTGAATGGTTCAAAAGATGTGTTTTTTGTTTTCAAGGCATCTGCTTGGTTTTCCCCTAGGTTAGGGAGGA
Organism: Calotriton arnoldi; assembly: GCA_963921515.1. Taxonomy (NCBI): domain Eukaryota; kingdom Metazoa; phylum Chordata; class Amphibia; order Caudata; family Salamandridae; genus Calotriton; species Calotriton arnoldi. Next base: position 244,632 of record CAWUFW010015401.1, on the reverse strand, counting down.
TCCTAAAATCATCACCTCTCTCACTGCTTGTTAATTTATTGTTTTCACTTTTCTGTAGTAACTATATGCGTTTTTAGCATATAAAGACAGAGATATTTATTTTATCTTAACTTGCACTGTACAAGGTGCTTTTGGCAATTATTGTACAGTGCAGTCAAGCACACAGCGACGCACTACGCAATGTGTATAGCTACGTGTAGTCTACGTGTAGTTAAAAATGTACTTCCTGTAGCTACGTGAAGTGCTGCTACGCCAACTACGCCCAGGCTTAGCCAGCACCGCGTTGGTGCCTCCGCCCGCCATCCTAATAGACCCCTAAGGGTGTATTCAGACCCAGACATTCTGGCAAAAAATAAATATATATTTTCCGAAGGTCGGTGTTGAATTTGTTTATGAACTCTGGGTCAACACCAAAATACAGAAATGCAACCTTAGAAGGCATATATAATTTTATTGATCATTTTCATTCAAACTGCATCATTGAAAGGCTTCTGCTTCAGAGTATTCTGATCAGTTAAAGAGCAGGTAGTGAAAAAAGATTTCTGAATCAATATTTTAACAAAATCAACAACAGCAAAGCTTGCTGAAAGCATGCGCCAATGTATTGCAAGAAATGTCAACTGGTTCATATATAAAATACTGGACAAAGTACTCAAGAAAGCTATCAAACAGCAGCTCACCAAATTCCTGGAGAAAACCACCTACTGCATGCCTCACAATCAGGATTCTCTACCAACCACAGCACTGAGACCACACTGATTGCCGCCACAGACAATGTCAGAATACTCCTCGACCGAGAGAGAAACTATGGCCCTGATCCTCCTCAACCTCTCTGCGGCATTCGACACCGTCTCCCACAACATCCTCATCAACAGACTTTACAACATAGGCATATAGCAAGACGCCCTCAAGTGGATCGCCTCCTTCCTTACTGGACTCACACAGAGAATCCAACTGCCTCCCTTCACCTCCGCATCCAAAGACATCATATGCAATGTACCACAAGGATCTTCCCTCAGCCCCACCCTGTTCAGCATCGACAGACGTCATCAGATCCCATGCTCTTAACATAATCTCCTATGCAGGCGACACTCAACTGATCCTCTCGCTCTTCAAGGCTCCCTAGAACGCCAAAGCCAACTTCTGCAACACCATGATCAACATAGATAAATGGATGAGAGACAACTGCCTACAACTCAACTCCAACAAAACTGAAGTGCTGATCTTTGGGAAGAACACCTCCACATGGGACCACAGCTGATAGCCTGCAGAATTTGGACCTACACCAACAGACCATGCATGCAACCTCGGCATCATCCTCGACAGCCAACTAACTAAGGGTGGGCATAGTTGGCGGAGAATTCCACAACAACGCTCCGCTTCCCACTTAATTAACAGAGACCTCATATACTTTAGTTAAAATAACAAGTATCTCTGTCTTTACATGCTAAAATGCATATAGTCATTTCACAAAAGTGAAAATGAAAACTTAGCAAGCAGTGAGAGAGGTGATGATTTTGAGATCCTCCCTAACCTAGGGGGAAAACCAAGCAGATGCCTTGAAAACAAAGAGCACATCTTGCTGAACGATTCAGTGGTGGTCCCATCCTCTTAGGACCACCTCAAGCACAGTTATGGGCAAAAATTCAATCCCAACCAAAGGCCCTGCAAAGCATTATGGGACGAGATTAGCAGTGGGCAGTGAATATTATAGTATCCAATATCAAAATAATTCTACAAAGAGCTGCAGTTCAACTCGTCGTTACTAGGTGTCCCTCACGAGTCAAATGCAAAAGCATTGAAATTATTACATCAAGCTGCAGTTCCACTAGTCGTTACTAGATGTCCCTCACGAGTCAAATGCAAAAGCATTGAAACCCTTTCATGAAGCTGCAGTTCAGCTCTTTGAAGAATTTATAGTATTAGCTCTCAGCTCAGGGTTTTAATGCTTTTGCATTTGACTCGTGAGGGACACCTGGTAACGACTAGTGGAACTGCAGCTTCATGAAAGGGTTTTAATGCTTTTGCATTTGACTCGTGAGGGACACCTAGTAACGACGAGTTGAACTGCAGCTCTTTGCAGAATTATTTTGATATTGGATACTATAATATTCACTGCCCACTGCTAATCTCGTCCCATAATGCTTTGCAGGGCCTTTGATTGGGATTGTATTTTTGCCCATAACTGTGCTTGGGGTGGTCCTAACAGGATGGGAGCACCACTGAATCGTTCAGCATGATGTGCTCTTTGTGTTCAAGGCATCTGCTTGGTCCTCCCCCTAGGTTAGGGGGGATCCCAAAATCATCACCTCTCTCAAAAGTTCACTTTTGTGAATTGGTTATATGCTTTTTAGCATGTAAAAATGCTTTATCAAAGCATTTGCGGGTGCAGTTTAGTAGCTGATTCCACTACGTGGAGAGATGGAGTTTTTGCTTGAATTCTGTGTTTGTAATGGAATGCGTAGTTCACAATTCTCTGCAAGCTCTGTTAGTGGAGTGGAGTTCATTGCCCACTCCTACAACTGACCATGAAATGACAAGCCAACGCGGTCACCTTCCCCCTGCCTCCACACACTTTGCATGCTCCAAAGTATCTTCATATGGATCCCAACCAATACCAGAAAGATCACTCAGGCCCTCATCACCAGCTGCCTCTACTGCAGCAAAGCTCTCTACGCCGGCACCTCCACCAAGCTCCTCAGAAGACTCCAGACCATACAGAATGCTGCAGTCAGACTCATCCTGGACCTCCCCAAACAAACCCACATCGATCCCTACCTGAGAGAACTCCACTCACTCCCCATCCAGAAGAGATGCCAGTTCAAGACCGTCTCTGTCAGGACCAATGTCTTTCCTCTATTGAACCGCACAGGAGCAGAACGACGTTAGTTCCAATGCCCTTCTCAGAACCTTCCCTGCTAGGCCTTCTAGCATTCCATCGCAGGTAAGTTCTAAGGGGGGAAAGGGGTTGGGGACAGAGAAGAGACAGCTTCCTGCGCTCTGCCTGTTCTGCAAGGTCTTCTTTGCTTCTTACTTCTTGCAGACCTGTACACAATTCAACTTTAGCATTTACTCAGCACTTACTTGTGACCAACTTCTCTTTTTATATTAGATAACTTATCTTACCAGGGAAACTTGGGAAGCTTGCTACTCTTCTTACTTCTCGTGTTGTTTGTCTGGTTGAGATGAGAAGTTTTTACTTAGCTTGTTTATTTTCTTTTTCTATTTCAGGAACGTCCTGCCGCAGATTTTGGCTTGTGGCTATGATGCAAGAAAGATTGTGGTAAGTGTTTGCTTTTTATTCTTTTCTTTTTGAATTGGTTATATTTATTATGCCCTTCATCTACTGTACTCACTGTATATTACTCTCCTTTATCTTATCAGTTTTATTCTTATTAGGCTGCTTTAATTCTTCTTTTCTTCTGAATTAATAAAAGAGCTCTTCACAAGTTTTTTGTATAGCAGAAATGATAGGGTTCTCTTGAACTCCCTTTCAGTAGTTAATTAAGTGAATTGTAGGCAACTGTGCTAATTTAATTTGTCTGCGCAAGCTTGTGCTTCCATCTTATTTGATTTATTTAGGAGCTGGAGATTTCTTTAACAGAAACGAATTTCAACTACAGAGTTAGTTGACCCTTTTTAACCTTGCTGACAAGTGGATGACTAATCTCTTTCACATGCATTTAACAAATGCGGTAAAAAGGAAAATGACTAAGTTACTTTAATTCATCACGCTCTTTAACCTTCTCAACCAAGCGTGACAAGAGTCTTTTCAAATATAAGCACTGGGGAATTCTTTGAAGAGTGCTATTATTTGAACGTTCAGCTTAAGCAGAAAAAAGCATTTGGTTCTTTTAAATATACACTGACCTTATTTCATAGTGCAAGAGAATTCCGACGAAACTAAAACCCGATATTTAAACGCAACTACCCTAACTAACTTTCGCGACGCCTCAGGAACAGGTGCTCTCTCAGGAATTTCTTCAGTGAAGTGCACTGTGGAATGTTGAAGCGCACTTCACCTGACCTTCATTATTTAAGAAGACTAGACTGCTAAACAGCACTATGCTGTAGCTGCTGGAATTTTGGCAGCCATATTACAATTTCTGCGATGCCAGCTAGCACTCCAGCTAAGGGGATAACCTGCCTTCAGTTTAGTCTGTAAGGGAGAGATAGTCGTCAGTGTAGAGATGGAAGGAGGAAACCTACCGTGAACCCTGACAGTACCCCCTCCCAACGGGGTTTCCTCCAGTCGAGGTTTGGCTGGGAATTTGGCATGAAAGGCTTTAATTAATCGGGGGGCATGAACATCAGTACTTTTTTCCCAAGAACGCTCATCAGGTCCATAACCCTTCCAATCAATGAGGTAGAAAAGTTCATTACGAATGATGCGTGAATCTAAGATGCGTTTAACCTCATACTCCACCTCACCATTAAGAATTAAAGGATCCGGAGGAGAACTTTTACGCAAATCTGGTTGAATGGGTTTGAGGAGAGAAATATGAAACACTGGGTGAATTTTAGTAGTGCCTGGGAGAGATAATTGATAAGTGACAGGATTGATAACCTTCTCAATAGGATAGGGACCCATAAAACGGGGCTGGAATTTACGGGAACCCTTGAGTCTAAGATTTTTAGTGCTCAACCAAACCAAGTCTCCTGCCTGAAGATCAGGTTCTTTTTTACGTTTGCGATCAGCGAAGTGTTTATAATGATCCTTCGCAATCGACAAGTTCTGGATTACAGAGTGGTGGATTTTAGTCATTTGTTGAGCAATGTCTTGAACAGCTGGAACATCTATCTTATCAAAATTAGCATGAGAATTAGGATGTCTGCCTGCGTTTACAAAGAAAGGGGAATGACCAGTAGATACATTTTGAGCATTATTGTAGGAGTATTCAGCTGTCCATAAATGGTCAGGCCAATCACCCTCTTCATCTAACAAATAAAGCCGTAAGTATTGTTCTAGTTCTTGATTAATGCGTTCAGTCTGCCCATCAGTTTCTGGGTGAAAACTGGTAGAATAACGATGGTCTATATTAAGACCTTTGATGTAGGCCTTCCAAAATTTTGATAGAAACTGGGAGCCTCTGTCTGAAATGAGTACCTTTGGAATGCCATGAAGGCGAATGATATGTTGATTAAAAAGTTGGGAAAGTTGTTTAGCAGTAGGTGTTCCCATGAAAGGTACAAAGTGTGCCATCTTGCTAAAGGTGTCCACTACCACAAGAATGGTATCATAACCATGGGAAGAGGGCAGATCTACAATTAAATCTAGGGAGACTGTGTGCCAAGGATGTGGGGGGTTGGCATGGGTTGTAGAAGACCTTTTGGAGCCTGCCTGTCCGATTTCCCCGTGCACAAATCTCACAGCCCAGAACGTATTGACGAATGTCTCTGCACATGTATGGCCACCAGAAACTACGTCTAAGTAACTCTTCAGTTTTGGAGACGCCCTTATGGCCCGCCAAAGGGTTATCGTGGCATTCTTGCATTGCCTTCAACTGGAGTTCCTTAGTAGGTAAATACAGATTGGTGCCATGATATGGAAGACCGTTGTGGACGAGACGTTGAGGATCTTCTGTGGCCCAATTCTCCATTTCCAGGTCAGACATGGTATTCCGAACGTGATTTTCGAAGGGCTCGAGAGAGATAACTCCAATGATTTTATCTTCAGGTACGATTTGTTGGTTAGTAATGACAGGAGTTTGATTTTCGGTGTCCAATCGAGAAAGAACATCAGCCTTTCCATTCTTAGATCCTGGACGAAAGGTAATTACAAAATCGAAATCTGCGAAATACAGAGACCAACGTAGTTGTCGTGGTGTGAGAGTACGAGCAGATCGCAGGAATTTCAGATTGCGGTGATCCGTAAACACCGTCACGGTGTGCTTAGCTCCCATTAAGTAGTGCCTCCAATCTTTAAAGGCATCTTTGATTGCCAAAAGTTCTTTCTCGGTAATTGTATAATTACATTCCGCAGGGTTGAGCTTACGGGAGCGGTAAGCCACCGGGTGTAATTGTCCCGTATCCTTATGCCTTTGTGAAAGTATTCCTCCGATGGCCAGGTCCGAAGCATCTGTCTCCAAATAGAAAGGCTCAGAGGGATCTGCATGAAGTAAAACAGGTGCCGTGGTAAAGCTGTCTTTCATCAATCTAAAGGCCTCTTCAGCTTCTTCAGACCATTTAAATGGAACTCCTTTCTTTAGAAGACGAGTTAAGGGGAGAATTTTCTGGGAGAATCCGTGAATGAATCGGCGGTAAAAGTTGGAAAATCCAATAAAGCTTTGAACCTCTTTGACACTGGTAGGGGCTTTCCACTCCGTTATAGCTTTCACCTTCTGCTCGTCCATTCTCACTCCTGCAGGTGATAATACAAAGCCCAGGAATTCCACTGTATCAGTATTGAATAGGCATTTTTCCAGTTTTACGTATAGTGAATTTTCTCGTAATCGTTGTAAAACAGCTCGGACCTGGTTTGGGTGGTCTTCAACTGACTCTGAATAAATCAATATGTCGTCTATATAAACTATGACGCATCGATCAATAAATTCACTTAGGACATCATTGATGAAGTACTGGAAGGCCGCTGGAGCGTTGCAAAGACCATACGGCATGACCAGATACTCGTAAAGGCCATATTTAGTCCTGAACGCAGTCTTCCACTCATCGCCTTCCCGGAGCCTGATCAAATGGTATGCTCCTCGTAGATCTAGACGAGTGTAAATCTTCGCTTCCTTCACCTGATCAATCAATACGGAAATTAGGGGTAGCGGGTAACGGTTTTTAATTGTTATCCTGTTAATTGCCCTAAAGTCAATACAAGTCCTGAGATCCCCTCTTTCTTTGGTACGAAAAAAAGAGGGGAGGAGACCGGAGACTGGGATGGTCTGATAAATCCATTCTCTAAATTTTTGGCAAGGTATTCCTTCAAATGAATGTTTTCTTTCTCCGTCAAAGCGTAGATCCGGCTGCATGGCAAGTTAGCCCCAGGTTCAAGGTCGATTTTACAATCGTAGGGTCTGTGGGGCGGTAGCTTCTCAGCCTTCACTTCATCAAAAACATCCACAAAGTCTTGATACTCTTCGGGTACAACAGTAGTTTGTATGACACACACCGAACCTCCATTTTCACACAACTGGGCGACTGCACTGGGCTGAGAAGGATTTGTTGGACAATTGAAACAATTTCTTGTACAATATTCCGAATTTAGTTGAATAGTTCGAGCTCCCCAATTGATCTGTGGGTTGTGCTCTGTCAACCACGGCAAACCTAGAATCAATTGGAATTGAGGGGCGTCTATTAGATTGAACTGCAATTTTTCTTGATGTCCTTCGACTGTAATCATGTGCACCAATTCTGTGTGACTGGTTATGGGCCCTGAAATTAGATCCGTACCATCCACCGCTCTAACCTTCTCACTTTTCTCTTTTTTAATTGCTTGTAGTCCAATTTGGCTAGCGAATTTGTGATCGCAGAAATTTCCAGTTGCTCCAGAATCTACCATAACAGTAATTCCCGCCAAAGTTTCATTCCTGAATCTTAACGTCACTGTCATAACCAAATGGGGTGAGGAGACTTGTAGAGTGTTTGCCAACTGATGATTATGTGGAGTTGTTCCTTCATTCGCATCCACCAGTCCAACTCCGCTGACCGGTGGTGCCGCTAGTTTTCCTTCTCCTTTGCGGGCAATTTAGGTCTTTTTATACAATTTTTGACAAAATGTCCACCTCCACCGCAGTACAGGCACAACTTATTCAGTCTTCTCCTGTCTTTCTCCTCCTTCGTCAGTGGACCTCTGACCACACCGATCTGCATGGGTTCTACTCCAGAAGAACTCTCTACAGCCCGCGTAGACTCGACCTTTACCCGATCAAAACGGGGAACACTGGACCTGAACTCCCTCCTTCGTTCTCCTTTCCGTTCGCTTTGTCGATAATCGATTTCTAGAGTTAAGTCTACTAATTCTGAGATGTCAGAAGGGCGATTGGGAATTTGGGACAACACGTCTTTGAGTTCCTCTCGCAGTCCTCTGTAGAATACAGCTGCTCTTTTATCTTCGGGCCAGTTGGTCTCGACCACCAGTTTGTTAAATTGGGCCAAATACGACACTAGCTCTCGATTTCCCTGTTTCAACTCTAACAGCTCGTTGTCTGAAGCCTGTGATGCAGTTCTTCTATCAAAAATTCGGAGAAATTCTTTTTGAAGTTGTCTAGATTGTACAAAATTGGGTCATCTTTGGTAACAAGAGGCATCGACCAAGAAGCGGCATCTCCACTAAGATAGGAGAGGATAAAGGCTACCCGGGATTGAGCATCGGGGAAAATCGTTGGGCGGCACATGAAATGCAGAGAGCACTGTGTCAAAAAAATGTGTGCTTTGTGCGGGTCTCCATTAAACCTCTCCGGAGGAGCAAGAGGGATTACTGGGGACAATGAGTGGATAACTTGTGTGGGGGCTACGGATATAGGACTTGTGTTTGGTCCTTGGGTTTCTAAGAATGTGGTTCCTTGACTGGTCCCTGAAACTGTATCTCCCATTTTAAAGGTAATTATTTCTTGTCTAAGGATTTTATTTTCCTCCCTAACTGCCTCCAAATCTCTTTGAATGTTACTTAAAATCTCACCTAGATTTTTAAAATCAAACCCCTCCGCCATTCTGCTCGGGTGCTTGTACCAACGTGGGCACTTCACTCTGTCAGGACCAATGTCTTTCCTCTATTGAACCGCACAGGAGCAGAACGACGTTAGTTCCAATGCCCTTCTCAGAACCTTCCCTGCTAGGCCTTCTAGCATTCCATCGCAGGTAAGTTCTAAGGGGGAAAGGGGTTGGGGACAGAGAAGAGACAGCTTCCTGCGCTCTGCCTGTTCTGCAAGGTCTTCTTTGCTTCTTACTTCTTGCAGACCTGTACACAATTCAACTTTAGCATTTACTCAGCACTTACTTGTGACCAACTTCTCTTTTTATATTAGATAACTTATCTTACCAGGGAAACTTGGGAAGCTTGCTACTCTTCTTACTTCTCGTGTTGTTTGTCTGGTTGAGATGAGAAGTTTTTACTTAGCTTGTTTATTTTCTTTTTCTATTTCAGGAACGTCCTGCCGCAGATTCTGGCTTGTGGCTATGATGCAAGAAAGATTGTGGTAAGTGTTTGCTTTTTATTCTTTTCTTTTTGAATTGGTTATATTTATTATGCCCTTCATCTACTGTACTCACTGTATATTACTCTCCTTTATCTTATCAGTTTTATTCTTATTAGGCTGCTTTAATTCTTCTTTTCTTCTGAATTAATAAAAGAGCTCTTCACAAGTTTTTTGTATAGCAGAAATGATAGGGTTCTCTTGAGCTCCCTTTCAGTAGTTAATTAAATGAATTGTAGGCAACTGTGCTAATTTAATTTGTCTGCGCAAGCTTGTGCTTCCATCTTATTTGATTTATTTAGGAGCTGGAGATTTCTTTAACAGAAACGAATTTCAACTACAGAGTTAGTTGACCCTTTTTAACCTTGCTGACAAGTGGATGACTAATCTCTTTCACATGCATTTAACAAATGCGGTAAAAAGGAAAATGACTAAGTTACTTTAATTCATCACGCTCTTTAACCTTCTCAACCAAGCGTGACAAGAGTCTTTTCAAATATAAGCACTGGGGAATTCTTTGAAGAGTGCTATTATTTGAACGTTCAGCTTAAGCAGAAAAAAGCATTTGGTTCTTTTAAATATACACTGACCTTATTTCATAGTGCAAGAGAATTCCGACGAAACTAAAACCCGATATTTAAACGCAACTACCCTAACTAACTTTCGCGACGCCTCAGGAACAGGTGCTCTCTCAGGAATTTCTTCAGTGAAGTGCACTGTGGAATGTTGAAGCGCACTTCACCTGACCTTCATTATTTAAGAAGACTAGACTGCTAAACAGCACTATGCTGTAGCTGGAATTTTGGCAGCCATATTACAATTTCTGCGATGCCAGCTAGCACTCCAGCTAAGGGGATAACCTGCCTTCAGTTTAGTCTGTAAGGGAGAGATAGTCGTCAGTGTAGAGATGGAAGGAGGAAACCTACCGTGAACCCTGACAGTCACACATGCTTACAAAGCCCACCATGAGCTAGGCCCTGCCTACATCAACCATCGACTGAACTTCCATCAACTTGCCCTCGCAAACATACCCCGCATCCGTCAAAGACGCAGCGGTGGTCACTCTTTCTCCTAGATTGCTGCCAAGACCTAGAATGACCCTCCCCTCCAGCTCCGTACAACCCCCTCACTGGTAGACTTCAGAAAGAGACTCAATACCTGGCTCTTCGACAGAGACACAGCGCCCAGATACCCCTAGGGGTGACAGTGTTGCACTTTACAAATGCTGTTTGATTGATTTATTGATTTACAAATAAGCCACGCAATACAGCACAGCACCCAAAATTACTGTGTTGCATTGCATGAGATGGAGAGAACAGGAAAGCTTTATATCTACTCAGTGGCGGCTGCCACAGGTAGGAGCGGTGAGGCGGGGTGAGGGTCAGGGTACTTGACATACGCCGGATTTGAGTTAATGTAAAATAAAAAATAAAACCACTTGCCTTGCACTCGCAGCATTGCCCAGTCAGCGATGCTGCGAGCGCAAGGTAAGTGGTTTTATTTCTTTTTATTTTACGTTAACTCATCCCGTCATATGTTGAGTACCCCGACCCCACCCCGCCCCTCCCCACCGCTCTTACCTGTGGAGGCCACCACTGTATCTACGAAGATATGGCACTGCTGCTCTCTCCCTAGCACAAACACGCAAACAGCCTACTGATCGCACTGCCCACATCTTTGCTCCAAAGGGCAAATTCGTCTGGGCATGTCTAGCACAGGTTTTGTACTGGAAGGGTACCCTATCAATACAAAGTGCTATGCCTTAACAAACTTAGGGGCATATTATCAACAAACATATCGCCGCTTTTCCGGCACATAGCGCCGGAAAAGCGGCAATTTCAGTAAATCACTATTTACAAGGACTCGCTAACGCGAGTTTCCTTGAGTTAGCTGCTTTTTTTTCCCCACTTTGCATGTCAGCGATGAACATCGCTAATGACATGCAAAGTGGGCGTTCCTGCCCACAACTCCATGTAAATACTCGCGTCCACGGTTTCGCCATATTTACAACCCTGCAGCCGATCCGCGAAGCGATATAAAAAACCGCGCTAACCGCGGTTATCGCTGTAATTTAACGTCTCCTTTCATATCGACTTAGCTATACTGATAATGGGAGGTGGATTGCCTGGTTAGGTCCACACTCCCTATCAGCAAGCATTTCAGTAGCGCTGTGAAATCTTCGCGGATTTCACACGCTAATGCCGATTCTCGCCGTGTATCGCTGGTAATTACATCGCCTGTGCGCTAAGTGTTGCTAATATGCCGCTGACACGGCAATGTCAACCAGCGATACACGGCGGTATTGGAAAACGCGCTAAGCTAGTTTAGCGATAATTATCGCTACTTGTTGTTGATATGCCCCTAAAACTTTTCCCACTTTGGATTTGTGCTGTACAATGCCACCCACGTTCAAAGTTTGAAGCGTTTGGTGAAATAAAAGCATTTTTACTTTTTACGCCTGTCTCAGAGAGGCATTATTTTTTATGCAAAACCCTGTCTACTATTGTTAGTAGATAGGGTTTGCATCCAAAAACATGGGTAGTTGCATGGGAATGCCTGTGTACCACCCGTGAAATGTTCCTCTGATACAAAGTCATGCAAAGCAGCGCAATGTACTGCTTTGTGCTAATTTCAGGCAACTTTCCACCAAAAAAATGTTTTTGCTGGAAAATAAATATGAAATGAACATTTTCTGTTGTTTGTGTCAATTTTGTGATGCAAAACCAGCACAAAATGTTAGTAAATTTGGGGCATATCATCAAGGGCTGGCGATATAATTATCGCTGCTTTAGCGTCCGTTTTCGGGCGAAAAGCGGCGATAATTATATCGCATTATTTACAAGGACACGCTAGCGCGTGTTTCCTTGATTCAGCTCCTGTTTTGTTCACGCCTCGCTTTGCATCTCTAATGAGATGCAAAGTAGGCGTTCCCTGCGAAAACAGATTAAAAATGATCGCTAATTGTCCTTCTCCGTATTTACAATACGGCCCAGGACACCCATAGCGATATTTAAACCCGCACTAACGGCGGTTATCGCCGTTATTGTACGTCTGCATTTTTCCTGAATAACCTATCTGTGACATGGGAGGTGGATTGAGTGGCTAAATCCACATCTCCCTATCAGCAAGGATTCCCCTATCGCTGCAGGATTATCGCTGGATTCCCAGCGATAATCCTGCATTTCGCGGCTATCACCGGATTTCACATCGCCGTGGAGATAAACGTTGTAAATAACGCGATATCTCGGCGATCTGATCCGGCGATAGCCGGCGTTAAGCTAAATCGCACTTAGCACGCCCTGCGATCTTTATCGCAGTTCGTTGCTAATATGCCCCTTTGTCTGGTAACTTGTTTTACAGGCTACATCAGTACATGCAGTTAATTTTGCTTGTTTGTCGCTGTTATCTATCTATGAAGATATTTCACAGACCTTATTTATCAGACAAAGCAGATGCACATAACTTTAAAAATATTCTTTCTATGGAATGAACATCATACACATTCAGGACACAGCATATAAAGAGGTAACTAACAATATGTATTTTTGATTAAAAAAATATGCATCATTTTAAATATGACAAATGCAGACAGTGTTTTCCAACTTATCTCCAGCAAGAGTTATTTTGTAAACACTGTCTGAGTGTAGAAATGTGCACTACCTAGCAAAATGATGGTTAAATGATATATATTTCAATGTTTCACTCAGACATTGAAGACATAAGAGTAAAACCAGATGTCACATGCTTGGGGCCCTTTTAAATGTTGATTGTCCTCTCGGAAATAAAGTTTTGAGGCAAATGAGAAGTAAAGACTTATTACCTTTTACTGTTAATTACAGTTTTTTAAAGTTAATCAAAATATCTTGTCGGGTAATTGTCTTTTATTTCAACATTGAATGTTTTCCCTGCAGGTCATTATACACAATAACTTACCGCTGCACAAGGAAGAATATAGGTTGTTTGTTTCTCGAATTATGGGGCATATTAGCAAGAAGAGGCGATAATCATCGCTAACCCTGCTTAGCGTGATTTTTTTATCGCCGGCTATCGCTGGAATATATCGCCACGCTAACGCTGTATTAGCAACGATTAGCGCTATGGCGATGAATATTCCAGCGATAGCGGGAAATGGGCCAACATCGCTGAAAAACCAGCGATGTTGCATGGAGAAGGGAGAACACCTTGCTGATACGACCCTGTGGTCGTATCAGCATAATCCACCCCCATGTTAGGTATGGCTAACACCTGCTAATTGCAGGTGTTAAATAAATAGCGATGACCTCGGTTAGCGCGACTTTTCACGTCGCTAACTGGGGCCATGGCCACCTTGCTAATAGGCGATAGGCCTGTTAGCGAGTGTTTCCCAGGTTTGTTCTGTCGGAACGCCCACTTTGCATGTCATTAGCGATAAATATCGCTGACATGCAAAGCGATAAAAACGGGCGCTAATGCCCGCAAACTGTCGCTAACTGATGTTAGAGACAGATTGCTGATAGGGCGATATAAATATCGCCGCTTTAGCGGCAAAAAGTGCCGCTAAAGCGGCGATAGTGCCCTTGCTAATATGCCCCTATATTATTTGCACAGAAAGGATGCGCAGAGATTCCAATTAATTTCATTCATGCTGCAGTTGCAATCATAGATGTAAAACGTTAAAAAGTGAATTTTGTCCTGCCATCTGACCATATGGTTGGCTTTTGAGGAACAGTACAGGTGATTTTATTGCACGGTATAAAAACCCATTTATTTCAGCGTCAGAGAGATGGTAATAGCAAAAACAGTGTATACTTTAACTTGTGACTTTCAGTTGGTACCTGGACCTCTGCAGTAGGATTACTCACCCACCCAGCTATATTAACACATATTTGGATCGAGAGAGATATAGTGACAACTAATGATGTATAGAATAATGAAGCGGAAGACATAGAAAGAGAGGTGAAGGGAGCTCTGCGCCATGCGTGATAACATTTGGGAATACTGAAGGGACACATTTTAAGAAGAAAAATGCGAAAGCCATTTAACATTTGATTTTCTGTAATCCAGTCACCTTCCCTCTCCCTCCGTCCTCTCAATCAACCCACACTAGCCGCCTCCAATTCATTTACTATCTACTGAGAGCAGGTACTATAAGTGTGTGCTAAACAACAAAGAATAGAGGGGCATATTCTCAAGAATGTATTGCCGAGTTAACGGCACTTTATCGCAGCCAAAGTTACGATAAATATATCGCCCCATTCACAAGCCGGTGCTAATAGCCCATAGCACCAGTTTACCTGCGATAGCAGCCGCAAAAAACATTGCCACAGATGACACCGGCAACTATTCCTAATGAGATGCCGAGTAGGCGTTCCCGTGCAAAAAGCCATGACAACACCACTCCACAACATTCACAACGACCAGCCAGATCGGCGATAAGATCACAAAACAGGCGATAAGGTGCGTTAGCAGCAGGAAAGTAACACCTGCTCTGACCTGGTGTAAAGTCGGATGACAGCCTGCACCAGAAAAGGGAGCCCAGCCCAGAGCCACACATGAAGAACAACAGATGCCATGGAGCTACTGATCATGCAGCTTGGAGCCCCAACAGGGCCACAACACCCACCGCCACCCCCAGGTAAGCCTCCCCCGGACCACCCCCCGGACCACCACAGAGGCAGCGCAGACACAGACCGCGGACCTTCAGGAAACGCACCAGCCTCACAGACTTAACACCAGAGGATGTCATTGCCCACTACAGGCTCAAAAGGACAACCATCCTCCGCATCCTGACCATCATTGCCCACAGGCTGACGGTACCAACACAGCGGACAACCAACATCCCACCTCAGACAAAGCTGCTGGCTGTGCTGCACCTGTTGGCCTCTGGTACCGTCCAACCAACAACTGCCAGAGTCGGAGGAGTCTCACAGCCAGCCATATCCAAGTTCCTCCCACCTGTCCTGGATGCCATCATCAGCTTGGTACCCCAGTACCTATACTTCCCCCACACTGCGCAGGAACAGCTGGAGACCAAGCAAGGCTACTACGCCATAGCTGGATTTCCGCACGTGTTGGGGCAATAGACTGCACACATGTCCTACTTGTGCCCCCTGGTGACACTGCACACAATATCTGCTACCGAAAGCACACGTATACCATCACTGTGCAGGCAATAGTGGACCAGCTGGGAATCTCTACCAACCTCGATGCCAACCACCCATTCCGAGTGCATGAGTCCTACATCTTCCGACAGCCCACCATCACCCTGTGCTTCCTGGCTGGCACCTACGGAAATGCACTGCTCGTTGGTAAGTACCAAATGAACACACCACACACCTCAACTCCATAATCATGCAACTCACAACTCTGGGAATGCACACGTCACAAACTCACATACAACATGCCAAACAACATGCCCACCCACCAGACATGACAGCACAACTTACTGTGGGAACCTGGGCTAGCCATGTACATGAGCCATCAACGGCATGGCACCTCAGCCACACAATAGCAGATTGTGGGGAGAGGTGGGGACCAGGCATGTGCGAAGGAGGCAAGTGACCCATGAATGAGAAGGTACACAATGCCAAGTGTGGCATGGATGTGATGGCCAGACTGCAGCATGCAGACCACACACATATCCATGTCGACATACACCGCTGGTGTATGGAGTGTAGTGGACAGTGGACGCAACCATGGCAGCCCGGCCAGTGGGGAAGTTTGCGGAAATGTAGCTTGTTATGTCCCCCCTGTAAGCGTGAGCAGAGTGGGCTGGCCCGGCGTACACCAGGCCAGTGTAGGGGTGTGAATAAAACGCATGTAACCCCGGGCGTGGTTCTCTTCCAGAATGCCCAACGCCTCTGCCAGGGCGGCACCTCTCACCCCGCCACGAGGCCGACGCTGTCGCCGTGAGCGGTGTTGTCTGCGATCCTGTGTGCCTGCTGCACCCCGGGCCGCTGGGCCCCGAACCTGACTTGTCCGCCCCTGCGCACCCAGGCCTCACTGCTCAGCTGCCGACACCGGTGTGTGTCAAAGAGGGCCCACCACATGCTGGTGCAAGCTCCAAGCCCGAGGCCCACGACTTTGACAGCCTCCTCAGACCATCACGGCCTCCGCAACACACACCGCAGTACTCCTTTCTCATTGACGTACTCCACCGGCATACACAGCGGACTAGTAGGTCACACATTTGGAACTGAGTCTTGATTACACTATGGCAGATTACATTTTTCATGGCTGAGTTTATATCACTATACTCCCTTCGATGTGGTGCCACCAACTCTGTGCATAGCATTCCAACCACACATGTCTGTGGGCCCTTGCTGAGTTCTGCCTTCGGCCTACGCTGCGGTCCAGCAGGCCCCACACCAATCCAATATAGTCTGTACCAGGCAGGACACGGCATCGTCACAGGCTGCACATCCGCTCAGCTCTGGTGCCTCTACCTCCGTCAAACACAAATCATCTCCACATGCCATTTCTACATCGTGTGCTTGAGATCCAGGAGAAGCTGGCTGAACAGCGGTTGACCCGCGCTGACCGCTGCCTCCGGCCAACACTGCGGTCAAGTAGGTCACATATTCTGAACTGAGTCTTGATTTCATCATGGTAGATTTCTTATCACAGTACGCAAGGAGAGGAATAAGAGGAAGAGGCGGTTCTGTCCGGAGGAGAAAAGGATCTCCGTTACGGTTGTGAACAAACACTACCAATAACTGCACTGTTGCCACTAACTCTGTTCCTCGCAAGCCGATGACACATGTCTGTGGGCCACTGCTGACCGCTGCCTCCAGCACACACTGCGGTCGAGTAGGTCACACAATTGGAACTGAGTCTTGATCTCCTCATGGCAGAGTACAAATCATTGTACAGGCATCATCGCAGACTGCATCCCCTCCAGCTCTGGTGCCACTGACTCTGTGCCACGGAAGTCATGAACACTCTCTGGTAGAGCTCAGGTTGCGTCTGAGTCTATGGCCTGAGGGTTGTCTACATCATCATGTAGCTGATACTGACATGGTGGTAAAAAGGTGTCTGTAGCATTCAACTCCTCCATATGCCTGTTTGTGCTTGCTACTGCCCTCTGCATCATGCCCTGGAAGAACACCTTCCACTGTCCCCCGGAACACTCCGCGACAATCACCTTGGACATCAACGAGGACCCGCTCAGCTCTCGTGGCCTTACCTCAGTGCATCGCAAGTCACCGTCCCATGGCGGTGTGCCTGTGCCAACCACAGTGCATCCCGGGCCACTAACTCTGTGCAGCTCAAGTCATGGACACTTGCTGTTTGTACTTTGAACTTCTGATTGTCTGATCACTGTTGTAGTTGCTGCCAGCACCAACTGACCCCTGAGGGGATGCTTACACTCACCCCACACCCATCCAGCACAGGCGTCACTGGACATGTGACCCTGGCAATAAAAGGTGCCGGGTGCACGTGCCCGTAGCCAGTTCCACAAACTATCTAAGTGTGTCCGTGTGGTCATTATGTATGCATGAGGGCCCCGGGCCCTACCACATGACATTGTGCTGTGTACAGCGGAGACAAACATGTCACCGCAGGCTGTGGGGTGGACCTGGGAAATGTAGCTGTGTCGTACCCCACTGAGTCACACATATCACACACCAATGTACCAGTGACCCTGCCTACACATCATGCAGAACGAACTATTGACTCATGTCTCTCTGCACTGTCACAGGTGATCAAGGATATGCACTCTGCTCTAGGATGATGACACCCCTCCAAGCCCCGAACACACAGGCCCAGAGGCAGTACAATTTGGCCCACAAACGCACCAGGGGCATCGTGGAACGCACATTTGGCGTGTTGAAGTCACGTTTCAGGTGCCTGGACATCACAGGTGGAAGGCTCCTGTACAGGCCAGACATCGTGTGCAAGATGATCGTTGCATGTTGTGTGTTGCACAACATATGTGAACGCAGCAATGCCCCATAGATACAAGTGCCAGATGCACCGGACGATGATGATGAAGATGAGGCAGGTGGACCACACCCCACTGCAGCCGCAGCAGGAATAGCACGTAGGAACATCATCATTGACAATTTCTTCTCATGAGCACGTCACATTGTGACAATCCTTAGCAATCATGGGACAGTACAAAATAACCACAGGCACAGCATGTGCAAATAAATGCATTCCTAGACACATTCCCTGAGGTCATGTCACTCATCTGTACATGCACATCACTCAGACACGTGTGAGTGCGACATGTAGTGCTAACAATTTTATGAATTTGTTAATGTATGGTGGGTGTGTCACCTGTGGGCAGTGAGGCTGTTTAGGGTGTCCCGTATTCGACCTGCCAGTTCCGTGTGTCACAGTTAGTGCAGAATCCCACTTTTCGGCGTTTCACATGTGCCCCAAATCATTCCATTTTGGCTGTCATTTGTGACCTACGAGTGACAACAGTGCTCCTTTTGGGGTCAGATTTGTTCAACCATGATGCAGGGATGCACCCTGTGACTCAAGTCTCACTACATTCGTCCATGCTTACATGATTGATTGATCATGGACATGACACGTCTGTGTGCAGGAGGTGTTGATTGTCCCTCTGCAATGTGCAGGGGGGATGCGGTTTCATAGTGTGTTCCATGTATGTTTCCGCATTGGCACAATTCACATGCAGACTGCATGTCAATGTACATTGTGACTGTTTGATGCGGGACAATGGTCATTTGTTCTAAGTCACGGATGTGGGGTTGTGCTCGTACATTGTCATCTCACCGTCTTTTTACTCTGCTTTTATGGTGCCTTTTCCCGCATGATGCTTGGGAATTGCAGGCCTGTCGCTGGTTTTCGCTGATTTTTGTATCGCGATTGGCCTCATCGCAACTTTTTTTGCCTTCGTGTTTCGCATTTTTGCGGCATTGCTTTGACTTTATCACAGATATTTGACATGTTATCATGGGCCTATCGCATGGTACCGCCGTGTTGTGAATACAAAGTTAACACAGCGTTATTTTCCCGCGATAGACTGCGATGTGAAGAGTTGCGTCAAGCTAATTTTGCGGTGATTATCACACGTTATTGAGAATATCCCCCTGAGAATTCAATATAAAACTAGCCGGAAAATTGGGATCAGCATAGTTATTCCCCATTCTGTGTGATTTAACTTGTAAATGGGATTTAACATGTTTGGAGATACAGGTCAGCAGTGGACATTCTGTCCAGCTGGAGTTTCTGCACATATTTACCCCAAAATAATTCAGGCGTATGTCTCTGTTTGGGCGAAAAAAATGAGACTCAGTTCTGAAGCAGTATTCCTTTTGACATGGACGTTTACCTTCTCCCTGGCAACATTGATGGTTAGGGGCAGCTGCTTGTTAGTGACGGGGTACAGGGACGTATGCCTGAATTCCCTTCTGGAGACTGTCTTCCAGCTCTGTGTAAATCCATGTATTAGGTCACGGCTGCGGGTTCCCCAATTCTTTCAGATTGTATATGGTGCATGGGTATCTGGGAGGCCTAGTACCTCTGGGTTTGTTGCCCCCCCCCCAGTATATACGCTGTCCTAAGGAAGTGGGATTGTCAAAAGGCAATAGTGGTGCAGAGCTAGTGGGCCAGTAAGAAAGCTCAGTGTGATAAGTGCATGCATTCAACATTCCTGATTTAGACAGGAAACTCAATTTTTGAGGAAAACAGCTACTTATTTCAGTTACTGGTGGCTGAAAATGTTCTATACTTAAATGCAAGTTATTGGTGTCACTGGAACTCAGTTGAAAACAGTCTCTTTTTTTTTTAAGGAACTTGTCATGAAGATGCACTGGACCTGGATCAGCTGCGGCGCTTTTATGCAGTACCATATTTTCCACGTTGCACAATTCCTGCACACTCAGACCTACGTGTTTTCCCCGCCGATATTCCACATGTGGTTGCAATAGAACAAGGGAATGAAGTTTGACAAAAGCAATAGAAATGGGTTTTATGTAGTAAAAAGGCATTTTAAAGCTTTTCTAACAAACAGAAGAGAGACACCATACCTCAGCAGCCAAAGTCTCTATCACCCAAAAACAGGTAGATAAGAGGACAAAATAGTGCACAATCCTCCATCACACAAAACAGGAACAGAGCAAACAGAGCAGGTGGAGCAGAGGCTGCAACAGTACAAGTTCCCTCATGCATAGTTAAAGTACATTGGCAAAACAAACTTCCCACCACACAGCACGGGTATTGCGGAGATGAAGTAGTGCAACCTTACTATTCATACAGTAGAGACACCACACATATCACAGCTTTGCGAGTTTACTTCAGAGAAGACAGGGCAGGAATCGTGCAATCACGAATAGGTTGTCATGAAAACCAAATTAATTAAAATAGCATCAAACCAATCCAGGCGCAAATTAAATTATTGTTGTGCAGAACGGCATGGCTGTCTGATTTTGTAGGGGAGCGCCTGAGTGTGCCTATAAAATAATGCAGGCACCATCATAATTTCCATTTTATAGACCAATCCCAGATGGATCGGTGAATAAACAAAAAAAAATAGTGTGCATTTTTTTTAACAGACACCATAGTGGGTCAGGTGAGCTTGTGGAGAGAAAGCAACATAGAGGGGAATAAAAAACACTGAGGGTGAGGGAAAGTAATTCAGAGGATGGGCACAGCAGTGGCGTGGAACAATGTTTGCCTCTTTAAATTAGAAAACATATTAGATACAAATACATAACTTTTGAAACTTCTTAGAACAGTAATAAAAATATATATAGTTCATAGCAGTATCACTTTAAACATCAATGTTCAAAGAAATGCCAATTCATTCATTGTCCATATAACAAAATCATAGAAATTCATCACAATACCCAGGAATCGAAGTACCTAGCCAGTCCAAAAGATGGTCCCATATGTTCCTTAATTTCTGCCTACTAGGATCCCTATGTAGTGTAGACAATTCTAAGCCACACAAAAATATACATTTCCTCTACCAGGCTCTAGCACTGGGTTGTTCAACTTGTAGCCACGAGCAATAGAGAGTGTAACAGTAATCCTTGTAAAAAAAAAAAAAGTCCAGATTTCTACAAAAAGATACTTGAGTTGAAACAAGATCCAGCATTATCAGCTTTGGCCTTGTGGTCATTCCCTTTATTTCCACCTGGAATCCCTAGAATGTGCAAATTACTGCAGCACATCCAATTTTCTAGGTCCTTCATCTTAGGAGTAAAATTCTTTATTTTAGTTTCCTATTGCACAACCTGATTTTGTGCCATGTGCACAGTGTCTGGGAGGCCTGATGTGCGTGATTTGATATTATTAAGATGACTATTTATCATGTCCATTTGTTTTGACATTTTTTCATAATACCACTTGTGTTTTAAGATGTGAGGTTATAAATGCAGAGCAGTGTTTTTGTACTCCCTGTGGAACTGAAACAGGTTATTTATAAAAAAAAGAGGGAAGTTCTGAGAAATTCTAAATCTCCAGAGCACTAAATTATTAAATTTGACAGATCTAGTAGTAAGGGCACAAGCGGATAGAGATAACCAAATGATTTCCTGTACATGTGCAAATATAATAGATAAAATATCAGACCTCCCCATTGTAGTTGGTTCTCTCGTGGACTAAGTAAGACTAATGTCAAGGCAGAGTAAAACAATGTCAGTAATTTCAAATATGAATAATTCTAACCATGGCCAAGACATTAAGGATACATATATCCCAAAAAAATGTAGGCAGACTAAGTATGGAGGATTATGTGAGGGGATTATTTATAAGGATTTACATAAGGATTTGGAATCAGAACCACAAATTTGCGAAGAAAATGAAAAACGAATCAATACTAAAATTGAACAAGGAAGTATACAATCGTTGTTGGTTAATTGTGAAATCGAAGGCAATAGACAAGAAATAGCTCAAAGTGGAGAGGTTGCTCAAGTACCATACACTTTAGAATCATCGGTTAACCAAAAATCAGTGGGTCTTACTAAAAGAGCAAGGAAAAAACAAAGGAAAGCACATAATAAAATAAATCGGAAAAATAAATTAACTTATACAAGTGTTTTGCACGCCACTAACGAGGTCTATCCAATCTTTAAAGTATTGAAAAAATCATCTTGTAATTCAACAGATGGAGATAAAGGGGATATAGGTAAATCCTCCTTGATTGAAGACGCATGGAGTAAGATAACACCTCCACAAAGTTTTTTGCAAAAGTTGCCACCAGCAGATGGAGTCCTTAAGACTCAGATCCAGGTCAATAACAAAGACAGTCAAAACAATCCATTAATCATATTGGAGGAAATACAATCGTTAAATATAAAATTGTCATCATCCTCTTCAGTTGGTAAAAAGAAAATTCATATACAACCTGACGAAGTCATTTCAGGACCAAATTGTGAACTTGAGCAAACTGCTCGTGTCGAAGAAAGTCAAAGAGCTCCGAGGTTACAAGGCACAAGTTTAAATTGTAATTTAACTTTGACTAATCATTTACTTAAAAAGAATCCAACTATGATTGGGGACGGTTGTGCCGTTTC
This sequence comes from Calotriton arnoldi, assembly GCA_963921515.1. Classification (NCBI taxonomy): domain Eukaryota; kingdom Metazoa; phylum Chordata; class Amphibia; order Caudata; family Salamandridae; genus Calotriton; species Calotriton arnoldi. Next base: position 222,020 of record CAWUFW010015401.1, on the reverse strand, counting down.
TACTGCAAAGTTACTTTTTATTCCATTGTATGTTTCAAGGGGTCAATATGATATTTTAAATCGTGGCAATATATTAAAGCTAATAGCTTCTATACCAGAGCTTAGTAACCTAACATCGAATGTCTTAGAAGCTGTTCAATTTAAACAGGATGTTGATAACCCCAAACATGAAGTAACTTGTACAATATGGCAAAGTGAAGAGATCATCGATAGGATACTAAAATATACACAACAATTTGAGAAATGGGGAATTAAAATAGAAAAATGTAAAGACAGTTTGTACCCAACATTGTTGATACCCAAGATCGACGAAGAAAGACATCTACAAGCTAAATCAACGATTATGGAATCAAAAGAGGAGAATGTTAAAACTCTGAAAGGGGCAATAGGACCACAACTCAATATTGACTTATCTTCTGGCATAAACATCACATGTAGTAGCTGGGCCCCTCGAATTTGTAAAGAAACACAAAAACAACTAGTGCCCTTGGAGGATTGGGCCTGGCTACCGAAAATACTCATCAGAGGGAAACTTAATGAGAATGATTGAAGATGGAGCCGTCTGTCCAGAAAGAGTGGTCCTATTAATTTTAATATTTGCTCTTGGAATGTATATGGACTTTCTAGGCTGTTAGAAGATCATGATACAATAAATTGTATTCAGAATTCTAAAATCTTAATGTTCCAGGAAACATGGAAAATGTGCCATGAGCCCATATTAGGCTTTTACGAATATGCCAACTTTGCAACTCGTATATCTGTTCATGGTCGTGCAAAAGGCGGGCTCTCTATCTATGTTTCTTTGGACCTAGATGTTTCTCATCATGTAATAGATCTTCAATTGGCCTGGTTATTGTGTGTTAAAATAGATTTTGAAATACCAATTATATTCATAAATGTGTACTTAAGTGTAAAGAACACAATTAAGATGACTCAGCTTTCAGTATTATGGGAATCAATTGCAATCTTATCATTTCAGTATCCGGCAACTAGTATTATTATTTCTGGAGATTTTAACATGCATTTGTTCACTAAGAATTCAGGGATCGTAAAGAAGAGAGGTAATGCTATTACTAAGATGTTCTGTTCCCAATTGCAGAAATGGGATCTTGTGCTGTTACAGGATACTCAATACAATACGAAAGGTGTCCCAACCTTTAAAAATTCAAGGCAACACTCTACTATTGACTATACCATTATTTCAAATAAATTAATGAATAGCCTTATAGGATTACATGTGACCCCTAGAGTAGAAAGTGATCATAACCCACAAATAATTACACTATCATTGGCAGTGGACTACCTACCAAAATTAAGAATTCCCGATAAAGGGCCAGTTGTTTATAATTTGAAAAGGCTGGCGTGGCATTCAGTAAAACAAGAAGAGATTTTGGACTTTTTAGTCCCTTTAATAGATCAAGTAATAAATGAGGGTTGCCACGGGAACTCAATAGTGGAAATGTGGCCAGGTCTCTGCTCTTTACTGGTTGATCACTTTCCGGTAAAACCAGCTTTTAGGGGAAACCCTCATACGCCGAAAAGGAAAATGTGGTATTTACACAGGTTACATTAAAAAAAAAGGCTCTAAATAAAGCTTCTCGTGCTATTTGTAAACCATCACATGGAGTAGTTAAATTTACCCAATTATGTTTAATAAAGAAATTAAGGAAATCGTATAGAAATGAGATTTGGAAAGCAAAAAGAGAATATAAGGAAGACTTGTGGATAAAATTACACCATGTAAGTAAGACGAATAATCTAAGAGCATTTTGGGGTATTATTAACTCTTTGGAACATGGCAATATGAGAGCTAGTATTGCTAATATTTCCGCGATAGCCTGGGAGTCTTTTATTCCTACCCTGTATGGGATCAATACTGCAAATGGACCAAACTCCATTAACGACGCATGTAACCCGTTGTCAATAATTAATATATATAATGAGAATAGAAGGCATGAAAATTGTGACGAACAATTATTAATATTTGAGACATTGCAGGTCGATATGGTAAAGTCATTGATAAGCAGGATGAAAACAAATGGTGCGCCTTGTCCAAATGGGATCCCGAATGCGGTTTTTAAAGCAAGAACAGACATATGGTCAAAATTTCTTACCCAAATGTTTGAAGACATCGTAAAAACCAAGCAGGTCCCAGAATTTTGGCAAGGCAGCATAATATATCCGATTTACAAAAGTGGCCCGCCTGAAAATCCAGCAAACTATAGGCTAATTGCCCTAACGGATGTAGAGGCAAAATTGTTTGCAACATTATTACTCAAAGATCTAGAGGAATGGGCAACTACAAGGAAAGTTATCCCAATTTTTCAAACTGGATTTCGTAGGGGACAATCAACAATAACGAATCTGCTGATGCTTACCTTGTTGGCAGAGAAAACCAAATACAAAAAGCAAAAACTTTTTATTTGTTATGTAGATCTAAAGGCAGCTTTTGATTCTGTTCCGCGTAACCTTCTTTGGGCAAAGTTATCAGCATGGGGCATACCAAAAAACCTTTTAGATATGATTGTACTATTGTATACAAATACGTGGGTACAGGTCAAAGTGGGGGATGGAAGTAGTACCACTCGTCGCCTTGAAACATATAGTGGCCTTAAACAGGGCTGCGTACTTGCCCCCTGTCTTTTTAACCTTTTTATGGCTGACTTGTCTCTTCACTTACATAGTGTCAATGCACACTCGCCAATTCTTGCAGGCCAAAGTGTAAAATATTTGCAATATGCAGACGATACTATTCTGCTAAGTCACACGCAAATAGGGCTGCAAAGATTGATAGAGTCATTTGATCGATATATAGTGGCGAATGGTTTACAAATAAATGCCAAAAAAACAAAAATTATGATAATAGGATCAACAAAATCAGATAAGACATTATGGAAAATGAAGGATTTATCTATTGAAACAGTAAAGCAGTATAAATACTTAGGAGTTACGCTGGATGATAGAATGACTTTTAAACCACACTTTGATAACTTAAAGGCTAAGGCAACTTCATTGTCTTTTGCCTTTAGATCATTGCGTGATAAACTTTCATGCCCTAGTTACAATCATTTATTAAAAGTAATGAAGGCGAAACTTATCCCTGCGCTTACATATGGGTCAATAATTTTCCGAGGAAAAGATAGCCAACTGCTGGATAAATTACAAATAAAAGTTTTTAAGTCAATTTTTAGGATTTCAAAAAATGTTGGACACGCTACAGTTAGACTGGAATTCGGTTTGCTTAACCAAATATTGGTAAGACAAGCTGCATTTTTAAAATGTCTATTTTCACTTTATTTATCGGACCCTGAGTCCCTTGCATATATGTGTTGGCAAGAAATGAATAAGAAGGAGTATACTAGACCATGGAGGTCATACTTAACGGAGAGTTTGAATTCTTTTAAGCTCCAACTTTTTGACAATATGATTACAAATAAAACCATTTTAAAACAGATTTTAAATCAATCAACTAAATTAGTATCATTAATATTGGATCAGGAGCAGATTGTAAAAAAAGCACGCCTGGTCGGTTATTAATTCGTATAATAAAATAGAACCCCAATTCTATCTAACTTCTTGCTTGAAACCGGCGTTAAGGGATATATTGCTTAAGCTTAGGTTTGGACATTACCCAACAAAAGATGGTACACCTAGATGGGTACAAGTTTGGCAATCACAAAAGTGTAGATTATGTGGTTATATTAATGAAACGTTATTGCACATTGTATGTATTTGCCCCAAATTGTGTCAAGAAAGATTAACACTTTTAAAACCAATATTTAACGAACAAGGGGTGAGAACGTGTCGCCAAGCAATAATACTGTGCCTCCAAGGGCGTATCATCAATTTAACAAACAAGGGGTGAGAACGTGTCGCCAAGCAATAATACTGTGCCTCCAAGGGCGTATCATCAATTTAACAAACAAGGGGTGAGAACGTGTCGCCAAGCAATAATACTGTGCCTCCAAGGGCGTATCATCAATTTAACAAACAAGGGGTGAGAACGTGTCGCCAAGCAATAATACTGTGCCTCCAAGGGCGTATCATCAATTTAACAAACAAGGGGTGAGAACGTGTCGCCAAGCAATAATACTGTGCCTCCAAGGGCGTATCATCAATTTAACAGTTAACTTTGTCAAATTTATTATTATAGCTGAGAAAAAACTGGCTCAGGACGATGTTGTGGTCATATAATAAGAATAGAAAGTGGCTGATTCCAACTATATTGTTTTCCCCTACACTGACGATGTAACTTGATAAATTTTATAAAGTATCTGAGGTTCGGGGTAATTTTAAGAAATGTGGATGCACTTTATATTTTAAGTATTTAGATCACAACTGGACCAAACATGTGTTACTGTATGCCTGCTTCTTTTTAAAAACCTGAGAGGGGACTCAAAGATGATCCGTATGGATGGGTTTACTAATACGTATGGTGAATAATAATGAAATGTAATGTTTATATTCGGTTATGAACAAAATACCCTTTTATGAGATTTTATGTATTTCTAAAAGTTATAAAGATATGTTAACACTTCCTCATTATCTTTAAGGAATGTAAGAAATTGCCTTGTTTTATGAACTGTGTTGTTTTATTGTAATGATTTTAATTAATCGGACAATAAAGAATATATATAGTAAGTAGAATCATCGTGTTCAGGTGCATATTCTCTGTGTAAAATACTCTGGCCAAGAAATGCTCACTGCTACCTTTCCTCATGCTGTCATAAGTCTCACGACTGTCAAAGCTCCTCTCAGCACTTTTGGCAAAGCTCAGCTTTGTCCCGCCATCTTACCACTCTAGCTTGAACAATTTTCTGACTGGGGATGCTGCCTTTAATGTTACATCACTGGAGTAATAGGGGTTGTGAAAAATGGCAGGAGAGTATGGTGAGTCCAGTGATGCATTTTGCAGTGCACTGTCACAAATATATGTCTGTAGAATGGTGTGGAACAGTGCTACCATTTACATAGAACACATTTTCCACTGAAATGGCCTCTTGAAATGGTCGGTAAATATGAATTAGGGATACACTTTTACTGCTAAATGCATATGGTGCACAAACTATAACCTGTAAAATTTCCGCTCATATTTGTCATCTGCACATCACATAATTAAAGTATCTTGTTTTTTTATCATATTAAAATCTTTTTCCATCACATCATAATTACATAAAAATGGTTTGCCTCATTTGTATTTTCATTGCTGTTGATGTATTTTTAAATATTTGTGCAGTTCATTTACAAGTATTTACATTTTGTTGCGTGTTGGAAACCTTTGTACACTTCCTGTACCCTTTGATTTCACGTCCTGTTTGTCAGGTGGTTCATATTGCAAAATCCAATCAGTGACAGAAAAAGAACCAATTTGTCTGAAAATGTTGCCTCACACTTGACTTCTTTCTTTGAACTCACAGCAAATGTGACAAGATAAACACAAAATGTTAAAGTGCCTTTATGACTCATTCTCCTTCTGAGTTCCTGCAAGGTTATTATTTAGAGGTGCTTCACACTCTTACTTCAAGCACCCGTTGTGCAGATAACAAAGGGGTGAGAGAGTGCAACCGAGGGAACGGAGGACAGAGTAACACACAGTCATAAAGCGCGGGGAGAGAGAGCACATGTGTGAGAAAGAGCAACATGACCCAGTAGAGGCAGAGAAGAAGACACAAAAGCTAGAGTAACATAACGATGGTTAGAGTGGAAAGAAACGTACATCTGATAGAGAGCAACATGGAGCATGGGAGAGAAAAGCACCACGATGGAAACAACTGAAAAACACATTCACTATTATGGATTGTTAAACTAAGAGAATAAAACGTTTGCTAAATGTCAACCAGTCATATAACAAGCCAGACAGAAAGAAGGTGAAGAGGCTATGTGACTGGGGAAGGATAAACATAACAATGGAAATCTGCAACATGGAAAGCACTTGAATAAAAAGCAGGTAAATGACAGTGACAATATAGCCAACCAATGGTAAACAATAAGTGGGCTGTAGCCCATGTTAAGTCTTGGTAAGCCTGCAATAGGTAATTTGCAACCAGACAACTGCACTGTCTGGTAGGTTTGACCTGAAAATAGTAACGCTGCCATTATTAATTGTAGTTAGAGCTAGAGTAATGTTAGAAATGGGATTTCTGGTTGGCTAGGGCTTGCGCCTAAGCCAGGCAGAAACTGCCACTCTAGTCAGGGCAAGGGAGTTACACGCTGAAGATAACCCCTGCTCACCCCCTTGGTAGCTTGGCAAGAGCAGTCACGCTTATCCCAGAGGCAATGTGTAAAGCGTTTGCGCAACACACACACAGCAGCAACACACTAGGCACACCACAAAAGAAACTCCACACAAGGTTATATATAAAAATAGCCTTTGTATTATCCAAAACACATTAGAATAGTAATCACACAATATACACTGTCCCAACTGGCACTAGGCAATATTTACAGGGGATTATATACACATGACAGGACCAATTGGGCCACTGTCAGAACCATCACAAAGCACAAATAATAAATGTAGAACACAACCAGTAATTACTGGCAAAATACTGTACTCAGCATTATATCCTGCAACATAAATCATATTATGCAATCAGCATCACATCAGGCGCAAAACACATTATGCGCCAACCTCATAAGCCTAAACACATTAGGTAATAATATCCTCACAAGCATAAACACATTATGCAATAACCTCACGAGCATAAATACATTATGCAATAACCTCACGAGCATAAATACATTATGCAATAACCTCACAAGCATAACCTCAGATTAGGGAATAACCTCCTAAACATAAACATCAGAGGCATAAATCACGGTGCATAAATCACATTTCCTTGGCACCACATAAATCACATTAGGGCCTGGCGCCCTATCAACCTCACACTGACCCCCTGGCCAACTGGCCTTCTCAGAGGGCTCAAATGCCCTATGTCCCAAATGTCAGGGCGTGCTGCCAATGCAGCAGAATCCAAAAGTGCGCAATTGCGCTGGCCTAAACATTGCAGCTAACACTAATTGCTGTGCAGCTGTGAAGACCACTGTGGGCACAAATTGAAAAGGGTCACTGGCACCTCTGTGTCTTCTGGACCCCGACGGGGGCCCTGCAAACAATGTGCCCCCAAACTTTGCAGCTGCCTGCGCTCTTGCAGGGCAGCTGGAATCTGCAGTGAAAAACACGGGCACCACTGTGCCTCTGGACCCCCACTGGGGCCCTAAGAACAAATTATGGCCCACGTTGCAGCTGCCCGCTACGGCGGTGCAGCTGTGAACAAACACAGAGGCCCTGCTCTGGGGCTCTCTAAACAAAACTGCCCCCATCGTTGGAGCTGCCCGCTCTCTTGTGGGACCGCTCAGGTACCGGGACTCCTCTCGTGGTGCTGGTGGCACAAAAAAGAGCCCCCGCTCCCATCACAGAGCCCCCGCTTCCATCACAGAGCCCCTGCTTACCGGGACTCTGTCAGGACTCTGCGCGGTTCCTGGAAGCTGGTGGCATGCATCAGGAGAGCCCCCACTCCTCGTGGACTCTCACTTCGTCTCATGCGATGCACGCGGGGCTTCCCTCAGCTCACGGGAGCCCCTCATGCTCACAAGCTCTCCCTGGGCCGTTCCTCCGGCTGGCTGCGTTGCGATTGGCGGCCCTGTCGGCCTCTTCCTGTTTTGGGCCCCGCCCAGAGTCAGGCAAGGCCACCTGACTTCCTGGTCGGGCCGGCGTCTCCGTTCTCGGCTGCAATGCGGGGTGGGCACCCGCTCGAAGAGTCAAAGCATAATGCGGGGTGGGCACCCACTCAAAAGGCACCATAATGCAGGGTGGGCACCCGCTGCTTTAAATAATCATAAAGCGGGGTGGGCTCCCGCCTGAAAAGGCACAAAATGTGGGGGAATCCCACGACTGCAAAACCCACGCGCTCCTCTTCCTTGGAAATTAAAAGAAAAGCGCTCACAGAGTGCAAGAGTCTTCCAGGGTCCATGGGGCATAGCTGGGCCCAGGGAGGCCAGCACACAGGGCCCTCCAGCAGGGAGGCAAGCCCTCGTGGCAGTTCCTCCTGGGCCCCCAGAAGCAGCAAGCCCCCAACGAGTCCAGAAACAGCACAACACTTCATGCGGTCACAGCCCCAGTACTAATACACACATTCTCCTTTGTCTGCAGTACAGGGCTTGGGGGAACCAGCAAAAACTGGTTCAGGGGGGAATTGGAGCACTCTGTTTACCAGGCTCCTCTTCTCCTTTGTCAGGTGGGGGCTCGGTGATCAGACACACCACAGGGGGCGGAGCCAGCATTGTACCGGGCAGGCACAATCCTATTCAGGGTCAGGGGACTACTCCTCCCACTACTCCAAATGCAGAAGTCCCATTCAGCCTAGTGCTGACTCACCCTGCCCCTCCTGGAGCCACACACACCTTACCAGCCCCTGTCACTCAAAAGCCAGACATGCAATTCACATCAGGCAGGCATACACATAGCACACAGAAATGCCAACTTCTAAAAGTTGCATTTCTAAAATAGTTATAATAAATCTGCTCACACCATTGCACAGCATTTACTATTACAATTCCATATATACTAAACTTGACCATGCTGCTCCTCTCATATCGAGAATTACAACTGAAACACTTATCAGTGAATCCCCAATGCATTCCTATGGGAGGGCAGCCCCACAGTAGTGAGAAACCAAAAATGGCTGTTTGTCACTACCAGGACATGTCACACATTTAAGGTACATGTCCTATCTTTTACCTACAATGCACCCTGCCCATAGGGCTAGCCTAGGTCCTACCTTAGGGGTGACTGACATGCAGGAAAAGGGGGGGCACAGACATGGCACACACCATTTACCATTTCGACAGCTTTATTCGACAAATTAGTCATAAAAGCATTACAAAATTACAGATGAAATTGATTGAATAAAACAGCTGCCATAATGAAATGTGTAAGCTAGATAAAAGGGTTGCACGAGCATGTTAAAAACATCATTAAAATCACATGAGCATATAACTGGGTAAAGGGGCATGCAAAAATGGCCTTTAAAATGTTTTGATGTATGCACTTATAATAATAGTTATTAAAATCATATTACAAGGAACATAATAAGAGCATTTAAAATATTTACACATCACAACACCGTTTTTAGATACATTTGGCACTTGATACGGTCCACCTTCTGCGGTAATAGCTCGATTTAGGTGCCACGTCACATCGGCAGTAACACTGCACGCACAGGCCCTGCAATGGCAGAGGCCTGAGATAGGTTTGAAAGGCTACTTTGGTGGGTGGCTCAATCTGCGCTGCAAGCCCACCAGTAGCATTTAATTTACCAGCCCTGAGTATATGAGATACCACTTTACAAGGGACTGACAGGTAAATTAAATAGGCCAAACAGGTGTAGACAAATCTTACCATATGTAACACAGAGAGCACACGCACTTTACACTGGACAGCAGTGCTAAAGTGCCCAGAGGCCTAAAACCACCAACACCATGTCAGGGAAAAGGCTAGGAGAAAGGCAAAAAGTTTAGGGATGACCCTGCAAAAAGGGCCAAGTCCAACAAGTAATGAGAATGCCTTCAATTAAAGTAACACCACAGGGAGTGGGCATTAGATCTGTTTCCCTGTCCGCAGTGATGTGGGCAGGGAAGCAGATCTAAATATTGCTCCTGCCTGCAGGGAGCAGCATTAGAAGCTGATCACTGTGGGCAGGAGCAATGCTGGCTCTCGTGGGATGCAGGAAACTGGCTGGGGCAGCGGGTCCTTGGGGCTCCTCCATAGCCTCCAACAATACTATGGTGGGTGCCTTGGGTGGTCACCAGGGCACCCACATTTTATTGTGCCGGTCCCCGAGGAATGGAGTTTCCAGTGCCAAAACCAGCCAGGGGAGGTGGGCTATGGTCCCCACTCCCCATATAAATTGCACCGGGCCCCAGGGGGATGGGGGCCAGGGCCTAAATCACCCCAGGGAGGGTGGTATCATGCCCCCCTCCCAAACAAGCATGCTGGCTCCCGGGGGCCTCATGCTCTGTGCTGCCTAGCGTCATCGCGGGCTCTATGCACCATGCTTCAAGGGTGCCTGCATTACAAGCACAATTGTTTTTGAGAAGGAAGGGGCACCTTCCTTCACAAAAACAATCCTTAGAGGAATTCAGAATGCAGCATGCATAGAAAGATTAAGTAACAAGGAGAAATAACGATATTTCTTCTTGTTATGCCTCTATCAGGGAGGCACAGCATTTTGGCACAATCGCAGGTTTACTGTCCTTAGTAAAACTGGGATTGTGTCAAAAATCATGGGCGGATGTGGAGGCACACCCACACTCCACCCAAGGAATGCCTCCCGGCTGCAAAGTAACGCAAGGCAGCAATATGCTTTACAGTGGATTTACTAACCCACGCAGAGCCACAGAAGGTGGCTTAGTATATTCCATTTAATGACTTGTGTTACCTTGCAATGACTTGCATCACGCAAGGGCAACACAAGCCCTCTTGTGTTTTTTCTGGGACACCATTGGAACACTCTAAGAATTAGAAGTATCTCCATTGGTTCTCCTGGAAGCAGATAAGGACTATGTCAGCTCTTCGATTCTCACTGCCATCAAAAACAATCATCCCTTAAAATTAGGACTTTTAACTGCAACTTAATATTCATCTGACTTGAACCCCATGAAGGCAACATGAAGGCAACTGCTCAATTTAGTTTCTGTTCATGTGACAAAACATAAAGCATGCATACATTGGATGGAAGCAGTGTCAGTGTTAGAGGTCTGATCTTATTTTTATCTTCCAGCCACTTTCAAACCATCGACACTTAGGCATCACCTCCCAGCCTCTTAAATGGGCATTATCATTTCTTTCAGATCGACCCCTAAGCTATCTCTCTACCTTCCATTAATTTCAATTTATATCTCTGTCATGCAGTGCCCCATGTGGCTCTTTATTGAGCTCAGTACTATTAAATGCCTAGATGCGACAGATTTGCCCAGGTATGGGTCCCGTGCTCACTGTGCCACAGGACGCACGCTATTTCTCACTGATGATACTTAAGTAGCATGAAGCAATGTCACAATAGTATACAAAGGGGCCCATTTGGTACAAATGTAGTGTTTATCTCCTTTTGTCTACCATCATTATTGTAAGCTATATGCATATTTTACCTTTGTCAACATTAGCTGTTTGCAAAACTTGTGCCACCGATTTATCAGTCATGTACTGCATTACAGTAGGCCTAGATTGCAATTGTTCCCGGTGTTTTCTGAGCTTCACAAACAGTATAGGTTCACAAACATTAGGACATTGTGAACCTTATACAGAGTGCTTAGCCAGAGACTCTGATTTCATTGTGTAGTAATTCACTCCAAGGCGGTTTCTTTGAAGGGTGAATTTATTGATAGAGAGACTACACAGCTGTAGATCGTCACCTGCCATGAACAGCCTGGCAGCAGGACAAGAACAGTTACAGAGTCAGACCTTTGAACGATAACATTCTCAGCATGCACCAGACACTGTGAGATCACGGCATCAGCAAAGCAGCATCTTAGAATACAACATACCTCCCCTTCTCCAATAGAATAAACTGAATTAATAAACAACCAAAACAAAAAAGAAAAATGCACAAAGCACAAAACACAAAGTTAATCGTGAGGTGCAAAGATCATTCACGAAACCTTCTGGGTATAACAATGATTCTGGAACTTCTCTTACATTCAAGAGGAACAGGGGGAACACTGTCCTCTTGACCACTCAACATGGGACTGGATCTTGTTTTGACAACTTTAGACAGGTTCCACCAATGACCCCCTTCCACTTGAGCAGCATTGTTACCAATCTTGATAACCCTGATAGGTTCACCATATTTATACTTCCCTTTCTTGGTATGCACAGGAATCTTAATGCGAACAAAATCACCGGCTCCTTACTTTTTGTCAAACCAAACCTTTTGTTTAGTTTGGACAGATTCAGAATTAATTTTGACAATTTCCAATAGTGAGTCAACATTGGACTCAGATTTCAACCATCTCCTCATCCACACAGGCCTGAAACATGTATTGGCCCTCCTTCCCCTCAGAAGCTCGAACGGGGAAACTTTAGTAGATGAGTGGGGAGTTGTCCTGTAAAACCAAAGCATACTCTCTAATGATTTTTCAACATCATGGTGACCGCACACAGCCCACCTAACACACTCACCCACTACCCGATTCATTCTTTCCACAAGTCCGTTGGTCTGTGGGTGATAGAGGGAGCTCTTCAAATGTTTCACACTACTTGAGGTTAAAAAAATTCAAATTCTTCACTCACAAATTGAGTTCCATTATCTGAAACAAGGCACTGGGGAAACCCTTCCCTCAGAAAGACCTCTTTCAAAAACTTGATGACACTAGTGGAACTGGCTTCTCTGACCAACTTAATCTCAGGCCATTTTGATGCATAATCCATCAAAACTATAATGTACTTCCACCCCAGGGGTAAAACCTCATAAGGCCCCAAAACATCAACACCTACTTTGACCCAGGGACCAGAAGGACACACAATAGGTAAAAGAGGAGGAATGGTAACCTTGAAGTTTTTCTCAGCCGAGCAACACACAGGGCAGTTTTCCACCATAACACCAATCTCAACATCCATTCTTGGCCACCAGAAATCTTGACGAACACGCCGTTTGGTGAGAGTGGAACCCAAATGTCCCTCATGAGCTTTTTTGATAATGATTGGTCTAATACCGTGGTACTCATAGTACGGCCCGCGGGCCGCCAGCGTCCCGACAGGCCTTCCTTGGCGGCCCGCGGACCTTGCAGGTAATGTACTCATGGACCACTCAGCCTTTCGCGATATTACCGCGAAATTAGACAAGGAGCGCGATGGCTGCAATTAAATGGGGGTGCCGCAAAAAAACAAGTGTTTGTTCCCACTCAGTCGTGCATCTAAGCCTGCCTAAACAGATGTTATCTTTTTATTACACAAAGAAGTTAAAGCAAAGTGAAAATGACTCAGGAAGTAAACAAACAGAATATTTTGTGGGGTGGAATGCCTAATAATTATTGGAAAGCATGTCTGCTTTGTGGAAGTGATTCAGTTTTTAGTTTTCTTTACTGAAAACGCTCTGTAGCAACGTGTCAACGTGGAGCAAGTTTTGAAGATGATTGTACTGGTGAAAGGATACAGGTTGATGCAGCTAAGTTTGAAGTTGTGATTGTGGGCCCCAGATAAAAATCTAAGAGGATTATGTGCGATAACTAAAAAGTAGAACTGATGGAGAAATTCCATTATCTTGCTTTTCGAATTTGCACCATGTGACATGCACTCAAACCATTTTTTCAAACAAGCCCGGTTAAAGAGGAACACTGAAACAAATAATTCTGTTGTCCTACAAGTTATGGAAATAGGAATAAACTGCTTTATTTTTTATGTATTTATTGTGTTTTTGTAGAGCTAGTGCAGACCAAACATCACTTCAGGCTGATTTATCTTTTTGACTGTATGTATTGCAGAAACAAATTGTGAAGGATATTTTCCTTACCAATATAATACTTTTTTTAAAATAAAAAAAATAGTGACATGAAATGTAAATGCATAATTTCAGAACATTTTATTATGAGATCGTATAAATTTTTCCTTAAGATGCATTTCCCTGAGATAATGTACAACCTTCCAACATGGTTCGTTTCCCAAACGCTCTGTGACTGCATCACTGACACATGCCATTGAGTCGCCAGATGGACTTTGCTCTACTTTGACACATTGCGGCTCCTGGAGGGGCACTGAGGAGAAAGCGCATGGCATTTCAACCACCTAAACTGTCTGACACTTGTCCACACAGGGGTGGGAGAGAGTCAGGAGAGTGTTCACAGGAGAACATCCCAGAGAATAGAGAGAAAAAACCAGTTGAGACTAAACGTCTCAGCCAAGAACTTGAAAACAAAGTGTAATCACAAACAAGCCCATTTATTCAAGTTTTTAAAAATGTATATATGTTTTTATTAAAGTTTTGTGATATATAAACGCAATAATAATTTAAAAAAATACAAAGATGTTTTGCTGCTTCATAACGGAGGGCAGTTCCGTCCACCAACCCCCATTTACACACCGCTCTCTGCCATAAAGCTAGTATTGGAGCGGTGGAGGCTCTCCATTGTAGTGTAAATGTCAGTTTGGCCAGTAAGAGGGCTAACCCAGTAAAACGAGTGCACACTAAGTGTTTCTCCTTGCACCTAAAAATACAGTGTCTAATAATGTTTTGAAAAGGTGGTGATTTTTTTACTCTAGCCCGCCCCGCACTGAACCTGCCCCCCACCCCTCACTGACCCCACCCCTACCGGTGCAGCCCTCGGCCTCAAACCACACTGTTATTTTGGCCCCCAACAGAAAGTTTGTGAGTACCCATGGTCAAATAGAATGGGGCGGAATAAGTTTGTCACATCTCATGAGAAGACCATCCTCTAATGAAATTTCAGATTCAACTTTCCAAAAGGGCTGTAAAAGAGAAGATAACACCCTTTCTCTAGGCCACCCCTCTCTGACAAACTTACACACTTATTGGATGAGATCATCTTTCAATAAAGCCGCTTTGGCATGAATAAGCACATCATCTTGAAAGACAAGCACCCCATCAATCCCTCTCAACATATTCTGCATAACCCTCTGGAACACAGACGCAGCGGAGGCAAGCCCAAAAGGCATTCTCCGATAACGAAATGTTCCAAGAGGGGACACAAAAGCATTGAGAGAGTGGGAGTCTGGATGCAATTCAATCTGGTGATATGCGCTAGCCAGATCTAGCTTCGAAAACACCTGAGCACCCTTGACACTGGTGAATAAATCAGTGATTCTAGGCAGAGGACGTGAGTCTACCCAGATCTTTTTGTTGAGAGACCTGAGGTCAACACACACGCGCAACTGCCCATCACGTTTGTGAGCTACAACCAGTGGTGACAACCATAGAGATGACTCCGTTGGTTCAATGACACCCCTGTCACACAAACCTTTCAGCTCTTTATTCAGGTCATCTCTAATGCTAAATGGGACACTTCTGAGTTTGTGCTTAACTGGTATAGCACCATCTCTTACAATAATTTTATGCTTGAACCCTGATATTTTTCCAAGTGTGTCACCAAAAACAGAAGGAAATTCGACTTTCCATTTGAAACCTTCATTTTCACATGTAACAAGCAAAACTTGCTCTTTTGTGCCTGGCTTGAGTATCATACCAAACAGGCCCTGGTGGAACCACCCAAGGATGTTTAACCCTTTGACTGCAACATACATTTTTCCTCTGATCCTTCTACTTTAAACATCAAGATATCTTCAATGAAACCTACAAGCTCAATTTTGCGTGCCTCATAAGAGACAGGAGAACCATCTGGAGGAAATAATTCCCTGTCACCCCATGTTTCACTGAACAACTTTTGAGTTATCATAGTGATTCTGGCACCAGAGTCCACCAACAGTTGGAGTTTTTTATCACCAACAAGTATTTCAACAATGGGGTCAACACACATAGAGGGATTCCCAGTTAGAGGTTCACTTATGACATTACTCGAAGGACAATCATCCACAACAACAGAGATGACTTCAGGATTGGAATCATCATCTGACTCCACAACACAAGCTACACTTTTCTTTTGGAATCTCTTCTTGAGACAGACTTTAGAATAGTGACCCATTTTTTGTAAAAATTGCACATTTTTATTTTGTGGCGGGACATTTGTTCCCCCTTGGCGTGAGGAAGACTACCACATCGGAGACACATTTTGTTGGGAATTGTGACCTCTGATTTGGATCTGATTGAATTGTTGGTACTATTCTTAGCAAACCTATTTTTAATTTTGTTAGAGACTCCAATAGCATTCATATTCTCAATGGGCTTCTCGTCAAGTTCCTTAAGAGAAACTTGCAAAATTTCGATGCTTTTTGCAACTTTAATCGTCTCATCAAGAGACGGGTTTCCCACAGCAAGTAGTTTCTGCCAAATATGTTTATCTCTGCATTGGCAGACGAATTGGTCTCTGATGAGTTGTTCTGTAAAGTTCTCGAAAATACAAACGGAAGCTAATCTCCTAAGAACAGAGATGTAGGCATCAACGTCTTCCCCATCAGTTTGCTTCCTTTTAAAGGATTTATGCCTTAAGAAGACCATTAAACTGGGTTGTTTGTCGAAGCGAATTTTGAGTTTTTGTAGAGCTGTTAGATATTCATCCAAAACTTCATTGACATTGGGAACCAACTCTGGTAGGTGCTTAAAAATTGACCTCCCCTCGAAACCTAAAGAATGAAGCAGTAGGCACTTTTTCCTCTCTGCAGAAAACCTTAAAGCTCTGATGGCGCCCAAATAAGTTTCGAACGCATCGAACCAAACATCCCATTTCACAGGTGGTTCCCCTGGATTATCGAGGAACGATGGAGGTGGAGCGATTGCTTGCATGGTACACATGGTAAATGAATAGAGATAATAGAATAAATATAGGATAATATAGACTCAATGTTGATTTGAGAAGGTAGAAAGAAAGAAATTCAAATAGAGCAAAAAAAAAAACGCTGGGATAAAAGTAGAAAATGGGTGTGGAATGGAACAATGAAAGGTAAAAAGTGTGCGAATCACATGAATCCGCATGAAGCAATGTAGAAAAAGTCATGAAAAGTGTGTGAATCACTGTGATGCACACTTTGTAAAATCGGATGCCACAAGTTTGCAGAACTAGGGAAAGTGTGTGAGTGACCGAAACACACAACAAGCAGGCTAAACACAAGTGGAAATGGTGTGCGAATCACCGAGGTTCGCATATATATATAGACGAAGATTAAATCTAGCTGAGAAAAGACAGTCGTCGAAAAGTATCCTTCAATAGCTGCAACCTTGCCGTAGAATCCAATAGAACAAGAGACCACTCTAAATAATAGGAATGGTGGTCATGACAACGCTGCTTTGTCCAGAAGAAGTGACGTGACCGCAGGAACCATTGTTGACGTTTATCATGGTAACCAATGACGTAAACATAAGCACGCACTGAGCGGTAATGCGCATGTACTGGCTCGTGCGTGTCCTTGTGAAGAGCGCGCGTGGAGGTAGTAATGTGCATGCACTGGCTCGTGCGTGTCCTTCGAGCTCGAGCGCGCATGAAGAAAGAAGTTGCCGAAAGCCGGAAAAAAGGCAAAATAATGAAATTTGACCCACCGGCAAGTTGAAGGTGTTGAAACCAGGACACCAGGAACACGACTCACCCACTTTGGAACATCGAACCAGCGAAGAACAACGGGGCTCAACAACTTGTCATCGGCAGCTCCGCAGGACAGCAGAGTTCAAATATATCATCCCGATGTTGCAAAAGGAAACTGAAGATAGAAGTGGAGCTGCTGAGAAAGGAGTACCAAGCAAATGCGAGCAGGCAGAACTCAGCAGGTATGATCAGCAGGAGTCTATAATGAAAATTGTCTTTAAGTAGGTATGGAAGCTGGTTGGTAGTTGAAGTTGGATGGTTGGTTGAAGCTGTAGTTGTGGAAAACATGAAAGAAATGTAGGCAGAGGACTGAATTTGAGGGTAGAAGTCGAGTTGAACCAGGAAAATGTAGATGAGGCCGGGAGGTGAGAGGAGCTCACGCTGTGGGTTCCACTGTGTAGTCAAATCGTCGCCAGAAATTTGTAGTAATTCACTCCAAGGCGGTTTCTTTGAAGGGTGAATTTATTGATAGAGAGACTACACAGCTGTAGATCGTCACCTGCCATGAACAGCCTGGCAGCAGTACAAGAACAGTTACAGAGTCAGACCTTTGAACGATAACATTCTCAGCATGCACCAGACACTGTGACATCACGGCATCAGCATAGCAGCATCTTAGAATACAACACATTGCCATACTGTTATTTCTGTATTTCATTTGAGATTACCATTTTCAATCCAGAATACTGGTTTTTTTATGAGTTAACAGTTTGCAATGAAAATTACC
Organism: Calotriton arnoldi; assembly: GCA_963921515.1. Lineage (NCBI taxonomy): Eukaryota > Metazoa > Chordata > Amphibia > Caudata > Salamandridae > Calotriton > Calotriton arnoldi. Next base: position 204,091 of record CAWUFW010015401.1, on the reverse strand, counting down.
GATTTCCTTGTGTGATTACTGTAATACATCAAGTATTACATTTTATACTCTGTTTTGGATATTTCTCCTATTTTGATGTCTGATTACACTGTAAACATATTTTATATATATGAGCTATTAGTAAACTGTTGCGGTATCATACAGCTGTAACTGGACATTCATACTTAGGTACAGAAGTCATAATTGTGTCCTAGTGTACCTAGATTTGCCCCACACACCTCCCTTGAGCTACGTCTTACCTATTTGTTCATGTTTGCCCAGGGAGCTAAGGAAGCTTATATGGCACCCACTTACAGTGCCTCCATTAGACTTGGGCAGATGGATGCAGCGCTAAATCTGTGGGGCAGCACAGACCTTGCCGCTGCCATCCCTACAGAGGCCTGACAGCCTTGCAGAGCAATCAAGGTCAGGAACAATGAGTGTTGGATAGCCTTTCCTATATAGACTGGGTCATCTGACACTGTGGAGACAGTGGTGCAATGGTTGCTGAACACTGCATAGGAATTTATGGTAGCAGAGCCAGCTGAAGCTCCTACATAAAAAATGGAGCTGTTTTACCATCTCTATGTGAGAGAAAGCAATAGTTAGACAGCCATGAAATCTCCCAGTTGAATGCAATTTAGCACCTGCTCTCAGCTTTGTCCCTTGGGGAGACCTGAATGGTCTGAGTGCGCACATGATAAAGGGAACTCTTTCTAAAAAGGATTCCTCTGTCTCATACATTTTAAACACAAACAAAAGGTGATTAGATTGTTGACACTGTTCATTAAATGACCATTGGGCAGATTAAAATTAAAAAATAAGTGAAAATGCATTCAAATGTACATCTTTTTTTAGTTTTCCCTCACACTGTGAAGAATATATATGATTTAATAATTTGGTCTAGCTGGTGTTTCATTTACAAATGACAATTACAAAAATATGCACTTTATTAAAAAGCATTAAGGGGTTTGAATAAGGTTCACCAAATGCATTAATCCCATTGGAATTTTTAAACTATGTTTATGCGTTTCTTTGCTGAGTAAAATAAACTACACCATTAAATGAGTCTGGATCACCTAGGCAGTTCTCAACATATGTAAAATTGCAAGGACATTATTTTTATTTTTACAACACAGTTCTCGTTAGCTTATCCTGCACTGCTAACAATAGTCTCCTAGAATATTGCTTTCTATGAGGATGCCTACTTTGGTTTTGGAGGGATTGTGACAACATAGGCATTGCCACTTTATTGTAAGTACACTAGAACCTTCATTATTACGCTGCGGACATTACAATTTCCATTACTCTTAGCTCTCTGAAGTTCCTTTTCAAGTTTTAAAGTTGCAGCCAAAAAACATGTTGCTGGGGGAAGGGCCTGGTGTTCCTTTCATTCACACAGTTAAGGCCTCAGCCTTTGACTTTGATCTCTGTTTCCTGCCTTGGACAGGAAAGGAAACCAAGGCATTGATTTACATACATTACCTCCTCGTAAGTCTTCCTCGCCACATGATTAACGAAGTGAGCTTCAGCTCCACACCAGAACCCTCCAAAGCAAAAGTTAGCCTCCCATGCCTCCCATCCCTTCCCAATATGGCCGACCCAAGTCACCCATGACCTCTATAAGAGGCGGGCCGGCCCAACCCATCAGCCTGTTTTTTCGGTTCTGCGCTGCAGATTCTCCAGAGCGTGTTTCAGGTAAGTGGTTCCTGCTGTAGCAGGAACATGGGTCCTTGGTTGGTGGTCCTGCTCTAGCGGGCCCGTGGGATCTAGGACCCTTCCCCGGCTTCCTGTCAGGGCCTTCTCTCCTGTTCTGAGAGGGATGGAAGTTTACCTTTCTAAATTTTGAGAACCTGTGCTTTGCAGGGCCCTCTTTTTTCAGTACAAAATGCAAAGTCTTCTTTCCATCTTTATTGTGGCAAGCAGAGAAAATGCGAGCAGCTGTCTATGTATTATTATTCGTCAAGGGTTTTTGATGGACGGAGTGCGGGAAAAGCGCAAAAAATTTCATTTTACCTTTGAAAGATTCACACTTTATAGCAACAATTGGAAATGTGTGCGCATTTAACTTATATGCACATTTTTTTAATATATATTTTTTTATTTATTTTTATTTTTTATTTGCTCAATCCATGTCACAAATACATATCATATCAGTTGTGGTCAATACTTAGAAATTAATTCAGTACCATTTCCAATGGCAGAGTTAATAAAACAGAAAAACAGAAACAAGGAACATATTTCAATCATAATATCGTTATATAACCAGAATCGGACAATTATTTCATGTATTGTATTATAGATTCCCATATCTGCATCCAAAGATTTTGCCCTCTGGCTGACTTCAAAGAATATAAACTATATTCCATATTAAAAACATTATAAAATTTTGCCCTCCACATCTCAAATATGGGAGCCTTGCTTTGAAGCCAACATGAGGCAATACATAAACGCGCCACTGCTACGGCAATAAATGTTATATATCTAAATTTATATACTGGCTGCTCACTTGAGGCATTTACCCATATCCCTAATAACATCTTTGCCTTCGTTATTGATATAGAAATACCTGTAACCTCTTGCAAAAACAGCCATACAGTCAAAGAAAACATGCACGATATCGGCTCTATCGGTGCTGCACCTGAAGCATTTTCCATCCCCACTTCATCATGCACTCTGCACATTTTTTAAATATACTTGCTTAATCCACACAGAAGGGGATGAAGGCTAGTCCATCACTATGGCCTTCGGGCCCTGCTGAGCCCCTTATAAGCATGATCCATGTCCTTTAATTCCAGGTACAGTCAGCTACAAATCCGAGGTACCCCGCAGATGAACACTAGTTTAGGGGACATGCTTCCTCTGTGTAGAATAGTACAAATCTGAGTGTCTAGTTACTGTAATAATAGTGCATGTAAATCACAGTGAAAGTGGCGGAGTGGTGGAGAGGTGTGGTGCAGCGGCCAGGGCAGCTGACTTCGGAGCACAGGGCTCACGGTTCGATCCCCGGCTCCGGTGGCAGATCAGCTCAGCACCATGTGACTCTGGGCAATAGCTCACTTAATTTCCACGACGGCCCCCAGCGCCTTGAGACCCGTAAGGGTGAGTAGTTCGCGCTTTACAAATACCGGATTATTATTATTATTATTATTATTTTTTAAAGCTTCTGAAAATGTACCAACCATTTGGTCCTAGCTCTGGAAATGTCTCCACTTGACAGTGACCCATGGATGCCTGAAAAGGCACAGACAATGAAAACGAAACATTTTGAAGCAAATGTTTTATGTTAATTACAGGGCACATTTGATGCTGACAGGCAGTTTACATTGAAATGGATATAGCATTTGCCTTGCAGAGGTGCTAGGCTGATATTATTGCTAGATGTACTGCCGAAAGACTCGCAGGTCACTGCTGGTTTAACTCTTCACATGGCCTGCCTTGGCTTTCATCCTTCCATGATCAAACTCAATGGAGAGGGTGTTAGATGGTTCGGTAACAATAGCATGTATCACTTTACCTGTTTGGTTTGTCGTGTTTGCCATATGTATAGTTAAGGTGACCAGTTATTGTCAAATCAGGTGCTTTAGTACATACTGCAAATAATGGATTTTAATATTATTATTAAGACCCCCCTTTCACGAGTAGGAAATAGCGGACCTTATTTTTTGTTACTGGTTACCCGTCATAGAAGTGCACTCATGCAATATAAATGCATTTTGTGACAATGCACTGTGGCACCTTCAATCAGCGTCACATTTTCTCTGTTGCAAACGTTATGTGTAGGTAGCCTAATAGCTTCCTCCTCACTCCTAATATTTGCCTTCAGTTGACCCAGCGCTGACCAAACCTGTAGTCATTTTTAGGTCTCTCCTAGCGACGCAGCGCATGCGCTGCTCGCTTGTTAGGTCTCGCCTAGCGATGCAGCGCATGCGCTGCCCGCTTGCGAGATCTATTGTTGTCGCTTTGCTTGTGGAAGCGGGGTGGAAGCTCCACCCATGCTTCTGATTGGCGGATGTCCAAAATGCGTGATTTTCATTGGAAGGGAGGCATGTTTTGTTGCCTCCCTGTCTCCTGTTCGCCGTGCCTGCCCGGACAGGAGCTGTGCACGCGCACGGCGTCTCTTCTCCTTGCTGCACGTGAGAAGCGTCTCCCCCTGCCTTCACCACTGAGCCCCAGCATGCCGGGTGTAGGCAGGATCAAGCGGCAGACCGTCCCCTCCTCCTGACCCACAGGTAAGCCCCAGTCTCCCTTTCCAAACGTCACGTCTCTGTTTCTATTCGGGTCTCTTTGCCACTGGTGTTTACTTCTCACAGTGGGCACCGGAACGGTGTGTTTTCAGAGGCATCCTGCAGGTCTACCGAAGCAGGCATTTTACAAGGCACTGGCGGGGGAATACCTGCTGAGCCATCACCAGGAAGGGCGATACAAACACAAGCTGCCCGCAATGTCACCCAGACTCACCTTCACAGCACAGGCTGCGTGTCTGCATTAAATGACACCGGCGTGGGAGAATGTGGGTCGGAGCAAAAGCCCCCCCTTCTCTTTCAGTGAAATAGCATACGTTCCATGGGCCCCAGGGAAAGCAAGGCACATGCACTCCAAGACTGGTATTTGGGTTGTGAAATAAAACAACAATTAGCGTTCAGGGCCCCGGTGCCACTACACTTGCTGTATCGCCGATAACTATACCCTTGGTGTTGTTTGGCACAGAAGTGTGACAGTTGGCTCTGCAGTGCTCGCAACTTAAGGCTTCAGCTCCGCCATCACGAAAACCTCTAAATATGTTATATTCGTCTGTGAGTGATTTGCGCGTGATGTTGGCTAATTTAGAGATGCACACACTCCTTGATAATTGGCAATGTGATGTCTCAAAGCGCTCAGTGACATACTAATTGGCTAAGCAGAAGATCCAATAAATATTTTGGTCTAATTTATAATCAGGAAAGGGTGTAGTGGCCAGGATAACAAGTTGTTAAAATAATGTTTTCACTTTTTATGTTTCTGACCACATAGTGAGGGTTAGTTTAGTGGCGAGTGTGTGAATGGGCCTTTCTTATATACAGATGAGTGTCGCCTCTATGTGTAAGGTGTATTTTAGAGCTGGTAGACAGGGGTTTTATCAGATTGCCAAGTGATTCCGTGCACTTCTAAAGCGAAAAATTTCTGCACAGAATTTAGAGAACGTGGTGGCTGTTGCTTACATAGACAGACTGACAGAAGAATGTATGAATGAAAGTGCATGATGTCATCTGGTGAGATGGCTAGAGGTACTATTAGCGTTGGCTGCAGGAGTGAATGACCATCTCTTTTCTCTGTCAGTCTTGTGTTTCTTAGAGTGCCTGAGTTAATTTGACCTGTAATTTGACAGAATGTTTGACAGTGCATGGTTTCTATGTTTTCTAGGCAAGGGAAAGAACGAAAAGGCTTGGTTTTCATAATTATAGCAACTCTGTGTATTGTTTTCTGAAAAGTCAGTAATTCTTTGGAGAGCTCATGTTGTGCCTATCTTTCACCCTGTTGGAACAAGTGCAGGAGAGTGTTGTATTTTATCTAGTTTTGGCTGGTCCCTGGCCCAAGGGCTGATGTAGGGCAGCTGGAGCTCCTCCCTCGTGAGCCAGTGGTGGACTAGGACCGTTCCACAGATTGGCATTCGGGGTCATATTTGGTACTTTTTTTTACCTATCTAAGGGATATGATTTGGGTGTTTATCTCACCAAGTCTTGAAGATGCACCAATATAGTTCTACGGACAGAAGTGCCATGGGGCTCCATCATCCTGTCCTGAACTGACTCTGCGTCCATAATACTCGCAAGCTCGATGGCAGTTGGTGTGAAGTACATTTGCAATTAGATTGCCTTGAGTGGGTTCTGAGAGTTTGATCCTTGTACCAAAGAGTGATTTAGTTGAGCTGAATCCAGGTCCCTCCAAATGTGAATTTTATGCCAGCAGAGATCCGCAGGCTTGAAACAGGCACACTCATCCACTCCTAGGAAACTTTGAATGTTGTGAGATGGAAATAAACGTTCTGAAGTGTCTCTGATGAATATTGGTGATACCACGTAGATTTACAAAATAATTGGGACATCTGCAATACAGAATTACATAATTATGGACCAGTGGGAATATACAATGACCCTAGACCCTGATGACCAGACCATTAATGACACAGTTTTGATTGGCATAGTTGGATGGTCGGTGTATGGAACAGATTCATTAATTAAAATCGTTTTACAGAAGTTGTCTAATTAATTAGGATATGAAATAGGCATCTACGTGTTTTAAGATTTCACATAGTTGCCTGTGAGCACAGTAGGTTGTGCGGTGGGTGTTCACATATTTCTTTTATGTTTATTTAGGATTAGCTTTCACAGTCACATGTTGTTAAACTACACAGGGTGTTTAAATGGATGAGATTCACCTGCGCGAGCCAGAATGGGTTTATGAACGAAGAGTGGGTCTGGAGCACAATTGTCTTGGCTTTATTGTGATTAAAAATGCCTGGCTATGCTCCCTATTTTCGCAGTGAAAGATGTAAAAGTTTGGGAGCACTGTTAGTTTATTTTTATTTTTTCCTTTACGTTTGGTCTATGTTTCTTTAATTCTCAATTGGGTTATTCTTATGGTGGGATTCAGCATGGGGTTTATTGTTTACATGGGGTTAAAGTATATATATTTCAGCACGGACATTCTGGGCTCTGTTCCTTTCCATTGCTTTGGTGCCTTCTTTCCCCCGCCCACCCTACCTCCCTCCCGTTGTCCTTGCCTTTCACTCCCCCCACCCCCCCCCTTTTCCTGCGCGTTGTCCGTGCCTTTCACTGCCCCCTGTCCCTGCGCGTTGTCCGTGCCTTTCACTGCCCCCTGTCCCTGTGCGTTGTCCATGCCTTTCACTCCCCCTGTCCCTGCGCGTTGTCTCTGCCTTTCACTCCCCCTGTCCCTGCGCGTTGTCTCTGCCTTTCACTCCCCCCTGTCCCTGCACGTTGTCCGTGCCTTTCACTGCCCCCTGTCCCTGCGCGTTGTCCGTGCCTTTCATTGCCCCCTGTCCCTGCGCGTTGTCCGTGCCTTTCACTGCCCCCTGTCCCTGCGCGTTGTCCGTGCCTATCACTCCCCCCTGTCCCTGCGCGTTGTCCGTGCCTTTCACTGCCCCCTGTCCCTGCGCGTTGTCCGTGCCTTTCACTCCCCCTGTCCCTGCGCGTTGTCCGTGCCTTTCACTCCCCCTGTCCCTGCACGTTGTCCGTGCCTTTCACTGCCCCCTGTCCCTGCGCGTTGTTCGTGCCTTTCACTGCCCCCTGTCCCTGCGCGTTGTCCGTGCCTTTCACTGCCCCCTGTCCCTGCGCGTTGTCCGTGCCATTCACTGCCCCCTGTCCCTGCGCGTTGTCCGTGCCTTTCACTCCCCCCTGTCCCTGCGCGTTGTCCGTGCCTTTCACTCCCCCTCCCTCCCGTTTCCGTAATGCCCCCGCCCTCCAATTCAAACACATACAGAATCTATTCACAAAGGATTAACACCACTCCAGACGTCTTGGCGCACCATTCTGTCTTTCAGACAAAAACAAGGTGCAAACGCACTTTAAACACCTTCACACAAAAAGGTAGCCTAAAGGCAACATTAGATGTTACTTTTTTTCCCGTCATATAAACCACAAATACACGAAACAACAGTGGAGGAAATATATATCAGCATAAATTGGCAAATATATACTACAAGCATAAGGTTAATACACCGAACGCTGCATACAGGAACACGCAGGTTGCCACTGCCTACAAAGTATGGGTGCTGTGGAACAAAGGCGTATAAAGGGTGATTGACTGTTCACATTATATTAATTCTTTTTCACCTCAACTACAAAACCCCAAAAAAATTGTCTACCATCACTTTTTCTTTTTTACTACAATAAAAGCTTTATTTGGGGGTTTAATATTTAATGCACTTTACACTTTTAAATTACGTTTACATTTTTTAAAAACACATATACATTAATATTTACAATGCCAATAGCTCTAAATCAAACCATTGCGAGACCAACTGCATTTTCAATGCTTGTTGTATGATGAAAAGGTTGTTCTCCTTCATCTATCTTCTTTAACACATACCAGCAAATACAGCACAGCAACAGAACTGTAAGCTTCATTCAGAGAATGGAACAGGAACAAAACAGACACAGCAGTACCATCTTGCTTCCACACGTAGAACACGCACAGCATGGAAACAAGCAGTGCCATCCTGCACGTGCTCTCCCTCCGCTCACCCTCTTCAGTAGCAACCAGTTTAGATAGGGCCAATTAGGCTCCTCCCTTTTATTTTGATGAGTGAGTAGCCCAACCAGCCAGACAAACCACTTCTATTGCTGATTGGGCTTCTCTGACTCCAGTCTGCCACGTGTAAGCAATCACTACTGAAAAGCAAGAGCTGCAGGAAAATGGCGACTTTGTTTTCCCAATAACATCTGGTAAGAAAAAGCTCCGGCTCCCAATATTTTAGAGGAGCTGCCAAAAGCCTTTTCTGATGGATACTTCTAGGCACATCTTCTGAATATTCCAGAGCATCAAACTAGACACTGGAAGGCAGCAGGCCTATGCTTGGCAGGTGGTGTTTGGTGACTCCAAGCCGAATCTGTGCCGCTCCAGAAGAGACGCGCGGAGCTGCAAGGCGACACCCATGAGCTCTGACATCAGTTCCTTTCCTTCCTCTCCTTCATATGCACATCCAGAACTACTCTTGCAACTTGACAAGACTTTTCTTACAAAAAGTTTCAATTTTCAAGGGCGGAAGGGAAAATGTCACCTCCCAAAACAACAGAATGTATGTCTTGTAAGGCTGTTGTAAACAGAGGCCTTTGACAGATCCTCACAAGGCATGCCTGTGGTATCTTGGATTGGAACACAACTCTAGAAACTGCGGCAACTGCATCCATGTGAATGCGAAGGCCATACAGGACCGGGAGACGAAACTCCACATTGCCAACATTGAAAGACTCCACTATGGGACCTGTGTCTAATTCTAATTCATGCTGCAGATGCTTGTCTCAGTTCTGTCTCAGAAAGTCATCAGGTGATTCCAAGCAGAAGCACAAGAAGTCCAATCAGGACTTTCCCTTCCCACTATTCGTGAACTCCAGAAAAGGTGTGAGTACATCAATGTGCCAGCCAGTCATGCTTGTAATCTCCTGAGGGGCCAATTTCGAGCTTGATCACGATGCAGCCTGAGTTTCCAGGTCCGTCGCTGCTGCATATCTCTGGCATTTAGCGGTGCCCTCTGGTTCACCTTCAGGCCCCAAGGATCTGCAGGGCCTACAGTCAGATTTTGCCAACAGGCCTGGCCACAGTGCTGCCTGTGCCCCTGTAGTTGACCCCCTTGGGTAAAGAATCCAGACGAGGCAAGAAGATAACTCACAAGTTGTGGTTTATTCATAGAAAGGACCCACGACCTCCAGCTTTAACAACACAGCAATACTAACTCTATAATTCTAACACTGGCATAACACTACATTCTACATTCTACTTCTAAGTTCTACATTAAAGGAACATGCCACTAAAACACGAAGTGTAATAACACACTTACCATACTACACACCCCCCTTCCTATATATAAAAAGCAAAGAGAAAAACCCCAACAAAAAAAAACAACAAAAAAAAAAATACGTAAATGTATCATAGTGTGAATACAACTTATGCAAGAACTATACATCATTAATAATATACATAATCCTTGGAGTAACTGGGAGCTGACCTCAGTCTAGAACTGGACCTTGATACATTGTCACATCTAGCTCCTGAAATGGCTCTTGATTCGGAAGTGAAAGATGATCTCAGACTGGGACTGAAACTAGTCACATTATCACCCCCAGGACCCGAAATGACACCAGCACTACACCTTGGGCCCACATCCAAACCATCACCTCCACTTAAATTACTCTGAGTCCATTGTTCTCCTCCATTGTCTCCTTCTTGTGTCAGAGTGACTAAATCATACCAATCACGACTCTCCTGCCCATTCCCGAACCAATTCTTTGTAAAATAATCTTTGCCTGCTCTTTAGTGACTTTCACCAATGCATTCCTGTTCCACCATCCTTTTCCATGCAACAAAACAGCGGTATTGGTAATCTTTAAAACTTTCACTGGTCCAGAAAACTTCGATTGTCCCTTACACACTTTCTTAGGCTTTCTTACCAAAACCCAATCGCCCGTACTAAGCAATCCTTCTTTAACATGCATTCTTTTATCATAATAACACTTATATGCTTCCTGTTTCTCTTTAACATGACTACGCACTTCTTTCAAATCTATATTGTGGTGCAAATCAACTTTATCCAGTAACCACGTGGGACTAATTGCAGAAATCGGTTTCCGACCCCTCAACAGAACAAAAGGAGCCACATCCGTAGTGCTTTGTGGAGTTATATTATAATTCCATACTTTAAAATGCAAATATTCTGCAATATCCAACTTATTGGCCACCGCAGTTTGGACACCTTCTTTCAATAATCTGTTAGCTCTTTCCACTAAACCATTAGACGCTGGACTATAAACTGGTACTCTATTATGTCTAACATCATGTTTGCTGAGAAATTTGCTGAACTCCTCAGAAACAAAATGAGATCCATTATCCGTAACAATTTCCTTCACTTTTCCTTCTATATTGAACAATTTCTGAAGAAATGCAATAACAGAACATGAATCAGCACATTTCACAAAAGCAAAGTATATCCACTTCGAATAATAGTCAATGGCTACAATCAAGAATCTACTGTTCTCCCCTAATGCATTGAAAGGACCAGTAAAATCAAGACCTATTTTCTACCATGCATTGTTTGGCCACACCACAGGGTGTAAAGGTAAGGTACTAGTTTTCCAATGTTTGTCAGAACACAAACAATCAGCACAACTTTCCACAAATCTTCTAACTTGGCCATCTATACCAGGCCACCAGTACATCTGTTTAATCTTCTTGGAAGTGGCAGAAATACCTAGATGTCCCTCGTGAGCTAAGGCAACAATTTTGGACCTAAGACCACTAGGGGGAATAAATAAATCTTGTCTCAGTAATAAACCATTGACCACTGACAACTCAGCAGCTACCTGACAAAAGTTTCTCAAATCTGAATTCAAGCTTCTATCGTTTGGCCAACCCTCAACTAGAAACTTCTTCACTCGTGCCATACACTCATCTTGATCACAACACTTCAACCATTCCTCTTCAGTTATTTTAAATATCTCATTAATATCATTAACTGTGAACACATACTCCAAATCCTCCCTACTCTTCTCATTGTCACAAACAATATCCCCGATGACAGGTAAACGTGATAGACAGTCAGCTCTCACATTTTTGCCACCAGGAATATACTTTATATCAAAATTAAATTCTTGTAATCGTGATAGGAGCCTAATGAGTCTTGAAGATGCCTTGTTGGAACAACTATCTCCTAACATGTATATTAATGGTTTGTGATCAGTGTGCAATTCATATTTGGTACCCCAAATATACATTTTGAACTTCTCAGAGGCCCACGAGCAAGCCAGTGCCTCACGCTCAATAGTACTGTAATTCTTTTCGGCATCGCTGAGAGTTCGTGATGCGAACACTATGGTATACTCGCGACCATTTATTTCTTGGCTTAAGACAGCACCCAAACCTTTAGCGCTAGCATCTACAGTAATAGTACACTTGGCACCCTGAGTAAAAGATCTTATAGCTGGAGCTGTAATGATTAACTTTTTAACTGCTTGAAAGACCTTTTGGCACTCTTCGGACCACACAAACTTGATGTTCTTTTTCAACAGATTTCTTAAAGGTTGCACAATGACTGCATAACCTTGTACAAATCTTGCGTAATATTCGCTAAGTCCCAGGAAGGCTCTAAGCGAGTCCTTGTCATTGGGAGTGGAAACCTCATTTATACCTTTTAATAAAGATAATTTAGGTTTAATGCCATCCTTAGAGATATTATGTCCCAAATAATTCACATCCTGGGCAATAAACTTGCACTTGTCTATATTAATAGTCATACCCTGAGACCTCAACTTGCTTAATACATCATCCAGTAATGCAAAATGTTGCTCCAAAGTCTCAGTGTGAACTAAAATGTCATCCTGAAAAGCCTGTATGCCCAATTGTTGACCAAACATCTGATCCATTAAGCGTTGAAAAACACTAGCAGCGGATGCCAAACCAAACGGCATCCGCATATATTGAAAAACACCAAAGGGTGTTACAAACGTGGTTAAGTGTTGTGAATCTTCAGACAAAGGTATCTGATGATACGCGGAACGTAAATCTATGGTTGAAAAATACCTACTACCACCTAACTTAGCCAATAATTCATGAATTCTTGGAAGGGGATGACAGTCTACAAGAATGTTTCTGTTGAGAACTCTTAAGTCCGCACATAGACGTATAGACCCTGAGCTTTTCGTGCGACAACGGCCGCCGAAACCCACTCTGAGGACTCTACCTGTTTGATGATTTCTTGAGCGCACATTTCATCAAGTAGCTTTTTGAGATCTTCCCTGGCAGATAGTGGAACAGGTCTAACCTTCTGTATCACAGGAATGGCATTTTTTTAAAACAATAGTATGCTGAAAATTCTTAATCATCCCTATTTTGTTAGAAAATACCTCAGGAAATTTAAACTGTAAATTCTTAGTAATACTATCGATCTCATTGGTATCTAGAACAGCTAAAACAGGTAAATCTCCTAAAACTACAGGTTCCGCATGTCCTGGTCTAAGAATTATACCAAGTTTGGCTTGGTCTTGCCACCCTAATATGTCACGTCCATTGACTGCAACATAAATTTTGGTAACAATACTCCTACCCTTAAATACAATATAATCATCAAAATAACCCTTCATTATTATATCGTATTCACCAAATGCTTTAGGGTTGATAGATGTCGACTTGAGTAATTTCTCAGTCCACAGTCTGTTAAACGTCTTTTCGGCTAAAATAGTAATAGGGGATCCCGAATCTGCCATAATACCCAGATCAATAACACCAATTTGTACATTGCATATTGGACCTTTGCACCTTTTTTCTGATTCTCCTAACATATTGACCTCTACTGATAATGACACATTACTAATTTCTTCTGATAGAATATCTTCATTAACGTCCAACTGATTGACTCTGACCTTCATTCTGCTGGCATTACACACTGTATAAAAATGACCTATTTTTTTACAATAAGTGCACCGTTTCCCCTTTGCAGGACAATTAGGATAATTCCCCATGTGGAATTTAGAACCACATCTGTAACAGGTGCCTCCAACCTTTTTCTGAACGTTCTGCCTAAAAGCATTCTTACTAGTAACCACATTAATAGCTGTATCATTCACGCTAGTTCTATTTTTGCTTCTACTACAGCAATACTTATGTTGTCTGAAGATCTGGAAATTGAAGCATCAGATATAATCTTTGAAGAAACAACAGACCTTTCTATACTTCTTGCTATATCCATGACCTCATCAAGAGACGGATTTTTGCATGTCAAAATCCGTTCTTGTATCTTTTGTTATAGCAATTGAATACTAATTGATCTCTTAAAGCAGTGTCCAAGTAATTCCCAAAGACACACTTAGAAGCTAAAACACGTAACACAGCTAAATAATCTTCAATAGATTCATCTACTAATTGTCTCCGTTTAAAGAATTTGTGTCTTTCTACCATCACGGAAGGTTCGTCGACATAATGTTTACCCAAACGTGCCATAGCCTCTTTGAAGACATCCCATGATTCCTCGCCTACAGGTGCTTGAACAGTAGGTAAGTTGTCAAAAATCTCTTGTCCCGCATTTCCTAGATGGTTAAACAGAAGCGCTCTTTTCCTTGAACCAGAATACTCACTGGCATCAATGGCCTCTAGATAGTTCTCAAATACTCTAAACCATTTGTGCCAAGGTTTGTCTGGTTTACCAGGGATTTCCAAAAATGGGGAAGGTTGCAATACGTTGTTACTACTTGAAGCCATGCTGGTGTATAAGATGTGTAATTATAGAGATGAACAATAAGCAAAGAAAACAAATATAAAAAAAAAAAAAAAAAATTTAAATTTTTTTAATGAAATTATGCAAAGTGTGGAAATACCAATAACTGCATACGCCAATTTCCCTAGGAACGCTTTACTTCTAGACTTCGTACGATCTGGAATGATGCCATAATTGGAGAAAATCTTGAACACGGCAACTTGAAAATGAAACTGGAAAGCAGAGCGTAATGAAAGAAGCTCTGCGTGCTTTCCAAAGGAACTAGAACTTGCTTCCAGCACGTAGGTGAGCGTGGTGACGTCAGGGGTTGCTCACGTGGTACAATACACAAGAGGTGCCAGGGAAATGGATTCCTTTGAAGATCTAAGAAGGCTGCAGTTCCAGCTGAGATGCGAGCGTGAAGCGTGACTGAACAATGCCAACAGACTGTTGAAGGACAATGGAGAAGCCCTTGCATCTGCAGGACTAAGGTTAGCGCGTGCTCAGTGATTCAAGTATTCAAATGTTGCCTCATAAAAAAAAAACGTTGGAAGTGAAGAGGCTTTAAGCGCAAGATAAGGCCATAAAAATGCCTAAAATGCCGTAGGCGCTTAAGCGAAGGGCGATGCAAGCTGTAACTCGACAGAAGCTTGTATATAACACTTCAATTTAAAACAAATGCTGATTGAAACGATGGCGCTAAAGAGAGAAGCGATGCCAATATGCAAAGACAAATGCTTCTAGTGCGATAGTCAAGGAAAGAACAGTACATTACCGGTGGTTTCAGAAAAAAGAAACAGCAGAATTCTCGTTCTTGATGCGAGACAGCGCAGTTCTCGAAATGGCATAAGGAGGTTACAACGAAAGTCCTTGGAGGGAAGTAATGTGCAATCACTTCTTGTGTGGAGAGGTGTGGTGCAGCGGCCAGGGCAGCTGACTTCGGAGCACGGGGCTCACGGTTCGATCCCCGGTTCCGGCGGCAGCTCAGCTCAGCACCATGTGACTCTGGGCAATAGCTCACTTAATTTCCACGACGGCCCCCAGCGCCTTGAGACCCGTAAGGGTGAGTAGTTCGCGCTTTACAAATACGGATTTACTTGTCGGTGGGTCCTTTAGAATCGTCGCCAAATAATGTAGTAGACCCCCTTGGGTAAAGAATCCAGACGAGGCAAGAAGATAACTCACAAGTTGTGGTTTATTCATAGAAAGGACCCACGACCTCCAGCTTTAACAACACAGCAATACTAACTCTATAATTCTAACACTGGCATAACACTACATTCTACATTCTACTTCTAAGTTCTACATTAAAGGAACATGCCACTAAAACACGAAGTGTAATAACACACTTACCATACTACAGCACCCTGATCCCACTTAGGGTTCTGCAACAACTCTGGTGCAACAACGGTCCCGGCTCCACTCCCTGTGCTGGTAGCCAGCCTGTAGTGAGGGTTCTGGAGTGGTGTAGACTAGAGTAGAGGTGAGTGACTTGTGACCATTCGAGTTGGGAGATTAAGTGCAAGTTCACTGATTCTGAAACCACAGATTTTCCACAAAAAGAGAACGAGTTACAGAGCCTTCTTGTGCATCGCCCTGAAGATATGGAACTCTCTTCCACCAGTCTGTCGAATCTCATCAACTGCCTCATTCAAAAAGGAAGTGAAAACAATACTAATGAACAACTTTCTGCTTGTGGCCTGTCAGTCAGAGGAGTTTGTCTGCTGTTTGGGGGGTAAGCCTGGGAGCTGAGCCCATCTCATGTAGCACTCCGGAGGAAGTGTCTCCATTTTCCAAGGCCTCAGAGGGGGAACTCAGTGGTCCCCAGAGTGTTTGCTGAATGTAGCTTCTTGTGCCTGGGTCACCTGCCTGCCGCTGCGGACCTACTTGTCCCCCCATGGCACGCAGTTTACTCTTGACTCCCAAAAAGGAGGCCCTCTCTCTCGGGACCGTCAGTGTATAGAATGCAGATTGCAGTGATTGTCCACCAGTATGGGGTCATGACGCAGTGCCCTATCTAGTATTGCATCCCAGTCCTTATAATAGAGTAATATGGGCCACTATGACGGATGGATGGGCTCCCGCTGGTGTGGCAGGCCAGCATTCTGTGGGCTCTCTTGCTGGAAATGTAAGATGTGAGGCTGTGGTGGGGGACCTTGGTCTTTCAACCAGGTAGTCGATCATATTGCAGCTATGCGAATATTGTTGCGGCAAGAGTGGTCCTCCACATCTTCTGCTCTGTGTTCCAGAGTACAGACAATGTCCTGTAAGTCCTGCACCTAAGTATAAAGGTCGAAAGTTTTTGGCTGTTGCTTATCCAATGTTCTCTCTGAGTGGGTGATGCGCTCTGCAAGGCATGTGTGATTTTTCCACAGGAGTTTCACATCGGATGCCACAACATACACCTTCACTTCCATGAAGATGCCGAACCCTCGATGGACTTCAGTATAGTGTCCAGTTTGTCTGATTCAGTGGCTGCCAGGCTGGGGTGGAGGGGCGGTCCACGCAGTATCTGTGCCCCGGTCTTGCCCCTATGATGCGTTGCATAATATAGGCAGGTGGTAGGGAAGGCAAAGGAGGGGAGATTGGGGGGGGGTGAGTGGACCCGCTTGCAGCCACCAGCATGGGAGCCCCACAAAGGATGAGTGGTGCAGCTGACATCACAGGGCTCCCCTGTTATTTAGATGTGATATGTAGTGGTACCAGCACCGTGGAGGTCATAACTGAACCCCCAGGATCTAGGCCTGGAGAGTGCCTCCTGTTAAGCCTCTCGGTACGCATCTGGTTGGCACCCATAAACCTTGGCCCATCCACCAGGGTGCCATGCTACCATCTCACCTTTAGACCAGTGTCAGACAATGAGTCCAAGCGGCATCCCCTCAAGGTCTGGACTCACAAATGTGGCCGTGAGGGTGCTAGATAGACAGCTGCTCTGGTATAGGTGAAGGCTGCTCCAGTGCCATCCACTGTGGTTCAACCCCAACCTTGTCTGATCAGGTAACATAGGCCTACTTTGATGGCTTGTCAGCCCCCAGGTCATGGCTAGTCTCTCTGAGCTGCAGCTCACTGTGGGGGTCTGCCAATTCCCCATTGTAGGAAAGTAGGATCTGCTTCTTATGGTTAACCCCACTTTTTTGCTTGACCCCAGTCTAACTGCTTTCTCCCTAAATTGGTTATGTCATGTACTAGGTACACTCCAGATTGGATACTGGGGTACCCTTGTCATTCCCTAGTATATGGTACACATGTACCCAGGGCATAGGTACCCTAGAGGCCTCCCATGGGCTGCAGCATGTTTTATGCCACTCTTGAGAGGTCATGCAAAATGAAACTACAGGCCTGCCATTGCAGACTGTGTAAGTTGGTGCTTGCACCACTTAAGATATAGGTTTACTATATCTATAGGTCAGTACACTTAAAACCTATAAGTCATCCCTATAGCAGGCCTTACCAATACTGAAGGCAGGGTGCTGGGTTTTATGTGAGAGGGTGCCCCTGCATTAGCAGAGCCCCTCTGCAGCCTTCGGAGACCATTCTCCCGGGTTGTCTATGACGCAGCCAGACATATTGGTAGAGGTGCATTATAACCTTGCGGTAAATGCTATCTCGTAAACGGCTGCAACAAAACATGTCATGTTTGGTATCAAACACCTTGGAATCATACCTCCACACCGGTACCCAGTGTGGGAGGTATGATTCCACCGTTCTAAAGCAAGCTTCGTTGGGTCCCTGGTCTTCCCGGTACTAGCCTTCTCGAGCCGGACAGCACAAAATGGTTGCTGCCAACCAGAGACACATTTCTGCCCTCCTGCTACTGAGCCAAGCTCGAGCAGGGGAAGGCAGAACAATAGGCATCCTGTCACAGGGAGGTGTGACCACCTCCCAGACAGGATTTAGTGTTTTGGGGCTGGGTGGGTACACTTCCAAAGTACCTGAAAGTCTGCACGAGGGGCACACTTGGTGTCCTTGTGCATAGTCCAGTTCAAACCAGTTCTGGGAGCCGTTGGCTCCTGCTCTGGTGCAAAACTGGACAAAGGACAGGGGAGTATCCTCCCCATTGTCCAGACCCTCCTCTGGGAGGGTCCCCTGAATCTGTCCAACCCTCTCCCGTGGGTACAAAAGGGCTTACCTGGCTGTAAGACATTAGATTCGACGTGGACAAGATTCTAAAGAAGAAACCACTGACCTTCAACCGTCTGGACACTCTGGACTTCGCTGGACTTCAACTGGGCCCGACTTCGTCCCCCTCTCCGTCCAAAGCTTTGTCTGTGCCCGTGCACCATACAGGCTGCATGCAGGATGTGTGGAGCATCAAGGACAACTGAAGCATCTCCCTTGGAGTGAAGGAGTCACTCCCCTGCATCTGCAGGCACCACAATGCAACTGACTGTTCTGCTGCTTCTGAGGTCCTGAGGATTCTGAAGGCTCCATCAACACAGGAGGAAGGTTTCGATAATCCTTGAGGCTCAGCTTCCCTTTCACTAAGTTTGAGGCCAGTATTCCTTGCGGTGATTGCATAACCCAAACCCCTGTGCACCGTGTATATTTGCAAGTGCATATGCTTGTTGTCATTCCCCAACTTCGTGCATTGGGCTGTCGATAGCCCCCACCTCTGCGCATATTTCCTACCAAGGACTCTGGCCTCCATGCACTCTGTGTCCTGCAAGCTGTTGTTCTTTGAAACTGCCTGAGGTCCCCATGCGACTCCTGTGGCTCCGGCCTGTGGGTTTCTGTGAGGATCAAATTTGCTTTCTTGTGGCTTCCCTGGTTGCTCCAGGCTTGCCCTGACTCTCTCTGCTTTGGTGAGTCTCCTGGACCTTGCTGGTCCAGACCGTAACACTTCTTGACCTTCTGCGTGGGTTGCCGTTGCCAAGGTTTGTTGGTGCTCCCGCCAGACCCCGACCCCTCAGCACTCGACATCCTTTGAGGGACAGCTCGCATCCAGCTCCTGGTCATCTTCAACATCTCCTGGTCCCCGTGGCTGCAGAGTCAAGAAACCCTTCAACGCACCCGAAGCATCCGACATCGGTGGGCATTCTTCTATTGAGCCCCTGGTCACTCCAAGTGACCCAGAGTCTGTCCCCTCTGCTTTCAGGTACTCTTCATCCTGGATCCACATTTGGATTCCACCGGACACTTTTCTCCTTCCCTGTAGTGACTCTTGCTTGAAGACTCCCAATGAGATCGACGGCGGTTTCTGACGCCACTTCAGACCTATGCACCCGGCTTCCCTGGGATAGGTAACTCTGGTACTATGGTATCCACGGGTGGGGTGGCTCTCCAACCTCCTAACTTGCACGGGGTTTCTTCCAAGTCCTTTGGAAAGGGTCCTTAAACTTTAAAATTGCAACCTCAACTCTCCCATTAAATTGTACGGCGCACGCAGTCGTGTTCTCACACTGCACCCTTACTCCGTGGGATCCCTACATACTCACCTTGGGTGGTTCCTTGGGGTCCCAGCGATTCTACACATTATATACTCTGTCTTGACTCGAGTTGTGGTTCTTATTTTAGTTGGCCCCCCTCTTGACCCACTGTGTATTATTGCTACTTACTATTGTTTCTGTGCTACAGTATTTGTGTAGAAAATATTGTGTCATATTAGAGAGTGTTATATTAATAAATACATATTTTTATAACTACTGTGTGGTTCTCCTTTTATTTAATTAATACAATAAGATTGCATTCTGGTAAAACAAGCTGCTTAACATTCCTTCAAGACTTAGCCTGAAGGCTGCTCTCCACAGCTATCACTTGGATAGCTTTATAAGGTTATCTTTGACCTCTTAAATCACCATAAGGGTTGTTTGGACTGGTGCAAGGTGCCCACTTTAATTTGTGGACAGCATATACCAGGCCAACTTCTCACACCCATGGTGTTCGGAAGTAGGGGACCACAGTGCACAATGGGGCCCCCTGGGACCAATTGATTTCCTTCAGGAAGCACTCGCAGGCCACTTTCCCTGGCCGATAGGGGCATTGCCAGGCCAAGGTGTCCCCGCTCTGCCTTCTGCCTACGAGGCCCAGCAGCCGGGTCCGGACTTTGGATCAAAACAGGACCAGAAAACAGGTGGTGTGTCCCCCAGCCCCTTCAGCACTGGGCCACAGACCTGGGTGTGAAATTTACATTGGATGAATGGGTAATAGCCTGATTGAAAGAGCTTTGAGCTGGGAGACTTACCTCAGGTGTCCGCCATATTGGCTACGCTGGTGACGCCCCATGGCATGAACATCGCTGTAATCACACAATCTTTATGAGGACTTTAACTTCATTATACCAACCCACTATTTTTATTGGGACTTGATCATGATTTCCTTCACACTCTCTGAGGGAACTTGAACATTCCTGTCATTACACACAAATCTGTTTGGACTTGAGCATCAATATCTTCACACTTTCTGTGTGGGGATGTAAGCAGGGTTTTAAATGGGCTGGGTCCTGCTGATGCTCAGCACCAGCAGTTCTAAAAAGCAGGTGCTGAGTCGGGTCTCTATTAGGTTCGCCATTTTTGCCCTCAGGGCAAAAAAAATAATTTTTTTTAACTCTGCAGCGATACCACCCTTCACTACCTTTGAGGTAACTTCAAAGACGCTCGCTATAGTTCTTTCACAGTCTCATCATTTCACCACCTGAAGCATTTTCAATATTCTATACAACAAAGTCACAGTTGTTGCTTATTTATCTTATACAACTAACACCATTGGCAAAGCTAATAGCCCTGACTTGTTGTATGTGTAATGTTACTTGTTGTATTATATATCTGTATGAAATGACAGAAGCAGCAAAATACCAGTCGGGCGGCAAACTATGGTAAACACAGATATTTAGCTTGTGTATTTTTAAGCCACACCCTTAATTACATCAGCCATGCCGCTTTGAGAGACCCCCTAGTTTTTTCATTCTACTAAAAGCCTTGGATTTAAGCATTGTCTTTACACAGTATTTCAATGGGGTCTGGAGCACAATCATCTTCACACACTATCTCTGTGGGGACTTGAACATCACTTTAATAACACACCATCTCTGTGGAGACCTGAACATCATTATAATAACACATTACCTTTGTAGGAACATGCACATCACTATAATAACACACCATCTCTGTGGGTGCGTGAGCCTTCCTATAATTACACACAACTTCTGTTTGGACTTGATCATCATTAGTTTAACACTCACTGGGGATTTAAGCTTTGTCTTTACACACTATTTCAGTGAAGACTTGAATACAATCATCTTCTCACACTATCTCTGTTGGGACTTGAACATCACAATGATAACACACTATCTCTTTGGGGACTTGAACATCACTATAATAACACTATCTTTGTGAGTTCTTGAACAACATTATAGCACACTATCTCTGTGGGGACATGGACATCATTATAAAAACATACCATCTCTGTGGGAACTTGAACATTCCTATAATTGCACACAACCTGTGTGTGAACTTGATCATTAGTTTCATACTTTCTGTAATGAGATTTAAGCTTTGCCTTTAAACACTGTTTCACGCGGGACTTAAACACAATCATCTTCGCACACTATCTTTGTGGGGACTTGAACATTAGTATAAAAACCCACTATCTTTGTGGGGATTTGAACAACACTATAATAACACACTATCTTTGTGGGGACTTGAAAATCACTACAATAACATACCATCTCTATAGGCACTTGAGCATTCCTGTAATTAAAAACAACCACTGTTTGGACTTCAACATCATTAGCTTCACACTTTCTGTATGAGGATGTGAGTCTTTATCTTTACACATTGTTTCAATGGGGACTTGAGTACAATCCTCTTCCCACATTGTCTCTGTGGGGACTTTAACATCACTATGATAACACAATATCTCCGTGGGAACATGAGCATCACTATAATAACACTGTCTTTGTGGTGACTTGAAGATCACCATAGTAATACACTATCTCTGTGGGGACTTGAACATCACTATAATAGCATAGCATCCTTGTGGGGAATTGAGCAGTCCTATAATTATAAACAGCCTCGGTGTAGACTTGAACATCATTAGCTTCACACTCTTTATAATGGGATTTAAGCTTTGAATGTACCCACTATTTCAGTGGGTACTTAAAAATCATATTCACACACTTTCACTGTGGGGACTTAAACATCACTATTATAACACACTATCTTTGTGGGGACTTGAACAACACTATAATAACACACTATCTTTGTAGGGACTTAAATATCACTATAACACACTATCTCTGTGGGGACTTGAAAATCACTATAATAACACACTATCTTTGTGGGGACTTGAATGTCACTATAAAAAACATACCATCTCTGTGAGGACTTGAGCATTCCTGTAATTACACACAAGCTCTGTTTGGACTTGAACTTCATTAGGTTCACATTCTCTGTATGGGGATTTAAGTGTTGTCTTGACACACTATTTCAGTGGGAACTTCAGCACAATCATCTTCATGCACTAACTCAGGGGATTTGAACATCCCAATAATCTCACACTATCTCTGTGGGGACTTGGACATGATTACATTCACACATTAGCTTTGTGAGGACTCCTATAATCATATGATATTTCTATGGTGACTTGAATAAATTTATCTTCACATTCTACATTTGTGGGAACTTTGATCACAGCTGAAGACACCATTTCTATACAAAGCGTGGTGCTACTATGATCACATACCACCTCTATTGCCTTCATCACGCAGTATCCCAATGCATTGATGACATACCATCTCTTTAGGCATCACCCGACACTACACCTATGCAGACATTTACATTAAACAATACCAATAGGAAAGGAGCGTATCCCCTTCTTTCAATGTTATTAATCAATTATTGAATTTCTCAAAGAAAGTCCAGTCCACAGGCCATTTTTTCAGTTCCAAAGAATTTTTGTTCCAAATTTATTAAAGAAAGAGCATCATATAATGTCATTCATTCAATTTCATCAAATATTTTCAGACAATTTCATCAAATCTTTTCAGCCTATGCGTTTCGTCCTAACCCGGACTTCATCAGGGCTGAAAAAAGAAAATATATACACCAATCAATTCCATACAATGTGATTCATTATTATGTTATACATTATACTGATACAAAAGCACTACTCCCAAAAATCAATTCAAACCCACAATACTACATACACTTTTAGATGCCTGCCTATCTCCATTCTAACAAACATACACCCAGGACGGGATTTCAATTAGTCCAATTGTCATTAATAATACACTTCATTAGTAAATCTTTAAAATTATCAAAAGACTCTCTTCATATGCATTGACATTGTTAACCTCATTTTTAAATTCTTGCGCATTCAACATGATGATGACATTCCCATACCCAGGTTATTTACCTAAGAAAAACCTCCATTGCCTCATCGTTTCTCTCCTAAATACCAGGGACATCCCTGTTCTCTTACTTTGCATTATTATGAGCCCTTATTAACTCTTGTTCACTGCTCATTAAGGAAGAGTCAGAAATTCTGCAAAAATGTTCTAAATTTACCCAGAGGCCTACTGTGTAATTTCGTTAATTTAAAGCCTATTTATGCACCTTCCTATTACCCTTAAATAATCTTTGAAAAAAGTGCCTTGTTCAATTCTTGTTGGACCTTTATTCATATCACAAGTCAAACGTGCATCTTTTTAAAGCGCTCCCATGAATAACCTCTGTGAAAGTTCAAACAACATCTGCAATTACCACTTTGATTGTAAAATGTATCCCTTCAACTATTGCTATTTTTTCGAAAAACAACATACCTTTATTTCATGTAACAAATTTATTATACATTCTTCATGATCAATCCGTAATCGACGTCCTGATTTTCACACTATCTCATTCACGAATACTGTGTTCTGTATAAAAATATATTTACACCCATATTATACTCTAGCGCCGATCAACTGACAAAAAGCATAGATAATGCTTATTTCCCAATCAGGGTGCTACCCCTACAATTAAAGCTGTCTATATTTAAACTCCCCCTCCAACTGTTATCTATTTTAGTTTATATTTATAGATACGCCGTACCTTGTTTCACATCAACAGTTTTTGCTCAGTCCTCACGATCTTCCTCATTCCATATTCTGTAGTCCTCTCTTTCACAATAACAAGTGCTGCATTCTGCGTAAAAATATATTTACACCAATGTCATCCTGTTATGACAATCTGCTGACAATAGGCATAATTAATGCATTATTGTCCTAATCAGGGAGCTACCTCTGCCCCACCCTACATACGTATACCCAACATAGTGGTCTAAAGTCAGAATTCTTAAGTATAAACACAATATATATCCAGCATAAACTCATATCCCCACTATAGATTAAGCCATAATCAGTTAAACCTCAATCCAAATCTATATTTCTCCTTTTCCTTCCTCCGTTATCCAAAATCAGGCCCCCAGCACGTATTTTTCTCACCTTCTCTACTTCTGTAAGTCATTCCCGTGAACAGCCGGTCCGATAAATCCCGCCGTCTCAGAAGCTCCCGCTAACACTTTCTTTTAAAGGAAGTCTCCACCAATCAAATTCCAGCCATGTTCGTCCTCACAACCAATCAAATTCATTTCTTTTCAAGCCTCCATGTTAACTATTCATATGGTTTCCTCTGTGGTCCGCTACCATTCTTAACCAATCAAATTCCAGCCATGTTCGTCCTCACAACCAATCAAATTCATTTCTTTTCAGGACTCCATATTAACTATTCATATGGTTTCCTCCGTGGTCCGCTACCGTTCTTAACCAATCAAATTCCAGCCATGTTCGTCCTCACAACCAATCAAATTCATTTCTTTTCAAGCCTCCATGTTAACTATTCATATTGTTTCCTCTGTGGTCCACCACCTTTCTTAACCAATCATATCGATTGCTGCTAACACCCACCTCCATGTAACAACTTCCTCTTTCCACGTAGTTTCACCCGATTCATTTCCTGTTTACAACCGAGCTATTTTATTGGTTAGCTTACGCATATAACAACATCCTCTTTCTACGTGATTCATTTGCTGTTTGTAATCAAGTAATATTATTGGTTAACTTGCGCAACCTGCCCACGCTCTAATCTCATGCTCAAATCTCCTTTCTCTAAATTTACTCCCAACACCCATCTCCATGTTCCAACTTCCTCTTCTAAGTGATTACGCCCAATTCCTATCCTGTTTGTGCCCTAGTAATTTTATAGGTTAGCTTACGCTACCTGCTAGCCGCTCTCATCCCTTGGGTTGTAGTTATATTAATAGAGCACTAACGTCAACAATCTACTACAGTATGATGACAACTACTATTTCCACAGACTCAAATTCTTAAATAGTGCCTCAGGAAATGATTAATTTAAGAAATGATGTAATTCATTATCACTGTTTAGGCCCTGAGTCACTGACCTACATCTACTGATCCATATGGCTTCTTGCTGCCTTAATTGTAACTCCCAATCACCTCCCCTTGTTTTCGGAACAATTCTTTGAATACCATGAAACTTGATCCTCGCTCTATCTTCATGATTCTCCCTAATATGTTGATATATAGGTGATCTCACGTCTTTATTAACTATTGCTCTCCTATGTTCTTGTATCCTAAGTTTCAAGGTGCGCTTTGTGCTCCCTATATAGATCTTCAAACATTCACACTGAATTACATACACTACTCCGCAACTATTACAAATAATGAATTCATTTATATGGTATTTTTTCTTTGTAATGTAGCTAAATTCCTTAATGCGATTTATACCTAAGTCGCACATATTACATGCACCACATGTGAAAAACCCTATCGGTGGAGTGGGGAGCCAGTTTTCATCCCTGTACGCGTGGAGGTTCCAGATAGTTCCTAGTGATTAAACTACCAATGGTAGGACATTTCCTGTAAGTGATCTTAGGCTTATCCGAAATTACATCCAATAGTCCTGGTACACCTTTTAACAAATTCCAATTCTTATTCAAAATCTTATATATTAGATTTTGATGCATACTATATGTTGAAATGAAAGCTACTCTTTCCTTCGCTTGATTTCTCTCTTTCTGCACTAAAGTAGACTCTCTCTTTACTAACTTCACCCTTCTTTTTGCTTTCTCCAAACAATCACACGAATTTCCTCTTCCTAATAGTCTAGTCTGTAATTCTTCTAGTCCTGTTTCAAAATCTTTCTCCTGACTGCAGTTACACCTTATCCGTATCATCTCTCCATATGGGATGCCTTTTATAACTGCAGGTCGGTGTGAACTATCAGCTCTTAAAATAGAATTCGTAGCTGTTTTTTTACGGAATATCTTGCTTTGCACTCTATTCTCAACTATAAACAGTTCCACATCCAAAAATTCAATCTTTTCTTTATGGTGACACAAAGTGAAAGTAACATTGAAATCATTGCTATTCAGAAATTCAAAATACTCTGATAACTACCCATCTGTCCCTCTCCATATAATCAAAACATCATCAATAAAACGGCCCCAAAACTAAATGGAGTCCATCCACTTAGCTGCCCTCCTGCCCCAGGCATGCTCCCTCTTGAACCAACCCATGAAAAGGTTGGCATAAGAGGGAGCAAACCTGGAACCCATTGCCGTACCTCTTATTTAGTGAAACCATTCCCCTTCAAATAGGAAGAAGTTATTCTTTAGTATCAAAGTACTCTTTTCAGCAATCATTGATTGGTTAAGAGCGGTAGCGGACCACAGAGGAAACCATATGAATAGTTAATATGGAGGCTTGAAAAGAAATGAATTTGATTGGTTGTCAGGACGAACATGGCTGGAATTTGATTGGTTAAGAACGGTAGCGGACCACAGAGGAAACCATATGAATAGTTAATATGGAGGCCTGAAATGAAATGAATTTGATTGGTTGTGAGGACGAACATGGCTAGAATTTGATTGGTTAAGAACAGTAGCGGACCACAGAGGAAACCATATGAATAGTTAACATGGAGGCTTGAAAAGAAATGAATTTGATTGGTTGTGAGGACGAACATGGCTGGAATTTGATTGGTGGAGACTTCCTTTAAAAGAAAGTGTTAGTGGGAGCTTCTGAGACGGCGGGATTTATCGGACCGGCCGCTCACGGGAATGACTTACAGAAGTAGAGAAGGTGAGAAAAATACGTGCTGGGGGCCTGATTTTGGATAACGGAGGAAGGAAAAGGAGAAATATAGATTTGGAGTGAGGTTTAACTGATTATGGCTTAATCTGTAGTGGGGATATGAGTTGATGGTGGATATATATTGTGTTTATACTTACGAATCCTGACTTTAGACCACTATTTTGGGTATACGTATGTAGGGTGGGGCAGAGGTAGCTCCCTGATTAGGACAATAATGCATTAATTATGCCTTTTGTCAGCAGATTTTCATAACAGGATGACATTGGTGTAAATATATTTTTACGCAGAATGCAGCACTTGTGATTGTGAAAGGACTACAGAATATGGAATAAGGAAGATCGTGAGGACTGAGCAAAAACTGTTGATGTGAAACAAGGTACGGTGTATCTATAAATATAAACTAAAATAGATAACAGTTGGAGGGGGAGTTTAAATATAGACAGCTTTAATTGTAGGGTAGCACCCTGATTGGGAAATAAGCATTATCTATGCTTTTTGTCAGTTGATCGGCACTAGAGTATAATATGGTTGTAAATATATTTTTATACAGAACACAGTATTCGTGAATGAGATTGTGTGAAAATCAGGACGTCGATTACGGATTGATCGTGAAGAATGTATAATAAATTGGTTACATGAAATAAAGGTATGTTGTTTTTGTAAAAAATAGCAATACTTGAAGGGATACATTTTATAATCAAAGTGGTAATTGCAGATGTTGTTTGAACTTTTCACAGAGGTTATTCATGGGAGCGCTTAAAAAACATGCACGTTTGACTTGTGATATGAATAAAGGTCAAACAAGAATTGAACAAGGAACTTTTTTCAAAGATTATTTAAGGGTAATAGGAAGGTGCATAATTAGGCTTTAAATTAAAAAAATTACACAGTAGGCCTCTGGGTAAATTTAGAACATTTTTGGAGAATTTCTGACTTCTGAGCACTGAAGAAGAGTTAATAAGAGCTTATAATAATGCAAAGTTAGAGAACAGGGATGTCCCTGGTAATTCGGAGAGAAACGATGAGGCAATGGAGGTTTTTCTTAGGTAAATAACCTGGGTATTGGAATGTCATCATCATGTCGAATGCGCAAGAATTTAAAAACGAGGTTAACAATGTCAATGAATATGAAGAGAGTCTGTTGATAATTTGAAAGATTTACTAATGAAGTATATTATTAATGAAAATTGGACTAATTGAAATCCCGTCCTGGGTGTATGTTTGTTAGAATGGAGATAGGCAGGCATCTAAAAGTTTATGTAGTATTGTGGGTTTGAATTGATTTTTGTGAGAAGTGCTTTTGTATCAGTATAATGTATAACAAAATAATGAATCACATTGTATGGAATTGATTGGTGTATATATTTTCTTTTTTTCAGCCCTGATGAAGTCCGGGTTAGGACGAAACGCATAGGCTGAAAAGATTTGATGAAATTGTCTGAAAAGATTTGATGAAATTGAATGAATGACATTATATGATGCTCTTTCTTTAATAAATTTGGAACAAAAATTCTTTGGAACTGGAAAAATGACCTGTGGACTGGACTTTCTTTGAGAAATTCAATAATTGATTGATAACATTGAAAGAAGGGGATACGCTCCTTTCCTATTGGTATTGTTTCATTGAGGATTGTGGCCTGTGAGCGGTGGGCCATGGGGAGTTGAGCTTTGCTATTTGAATTGAAAACAATATTATCCAAGAGCAACGACTTGTGCGCCCATGTGTCAAGACCTCACCGCCCTGGGTTCAGTGAAACACATTTACATTATATGCATTCCTAGGGAGGTGTGGCCCAACAGCTATTTTGGCAAACATGTAAGCAGCTATCCAAGTCCTGGGTTCCACGTGAGAATATTCCTTGGTTCCATATGTTAATTTCTTTGTGTTAGTTCCTTTATCTCCTAAGAATTTAAGCATTATTAAGCAGGTTAAATACAGTTTTAGGTGCTTTTCTGTAAGTATGATATGATATTTTCTGACACATTAACATAATCTGTCTTTTGTGTATACCCATAGTATATATGAAGGTATTCATATATGAATGGATTATAATGTTGTTTGTGGATAATGTTGATAAAATAAACATTTAGACATGTGCCTTTGACTGTTTTCAATCACAAATAGTATTATGGACTAGGTCCTCACAAGGATGGTAGCACGTGTTCAAGTCCCCACAAGGATAGTTCTGTTCGCACGAAGAAATAACAATATATTTGCAAATTTGAAGCAGGATCCTGTATCATCAATTTTTTCTTAAATTTTTTCTGTTATTAGTATATTTTGAAAACATTGGGAAAGGGTAGTCCCCATAAGGCAGGTATCCACACATACAGGCACATGCATCAAAGTTGAAAATAACAAATCCTTATTTGCGAAAAATAACGATTCGCAAATAAGGAATCACAAATAGCCATGCAGCAAGAAATCTGCGATCTATTTGCGAATCCCTATAATTCACAAACGATAATAGCGAAATCACTAAAATATAAATCGCAAAATTCAAAATCGCAAATTGTGAAATTGCAAATTGCAAGGTCACACATTTGAAGCACATTGATGACAGCACAAGCAGGAAGTAAGTCAGACCATGCCTCATTCAGTTCCCAGGCAGAGTGAGAGGAGGAAGCTGACTTTAGGAGCTGAACAGCATTGGAAGCAAACCTTGGAACAACACCTGTCCCTTGAGCAAAATGGATGCAAGCACAGCAGAGGACAGTCAAGCAGCCAGGATGCGCAGAATGAAATTCTCTGAGAAGGAAATAGAGACACTAATTGAGGATGTGGTAATCAGCCATGACAAGCTGTTTGGAAAATTGTCATTGAAAGTACCAGAGCAAGTAAAAAGGAAAATATGGATCCGGATCCTACATAAAGTCAATGCTGTGGGTGTTACACACTGTACCATAGATGATCTAAAGAAGCGATGGTACGACCTTCGCAGTCGTGCAAAAGAAAGGATCGCTGAGAGGCTGAAGGAAGCAAGGAAGACAGGAGGGGGAACACCAACACAGACTGGGAACACACCCATGGAGGACCTGGTGGAGTCCACACTCCAGCCTGAAGCTGTCATTGGGGTGACGCAGCTGGACACCTCTGGAGCGGACAACACATCTCAAGGTAAGATGCATGCAAGTGACCAATGTTATATACATGAGATTCAGCACATCACCTCAGTACAGCACAAGAGTCCGTAATGCAAATCCAGTCCACATCTTGCAAACACAACAAAGTGCATTATGGGAGATGCAGGCAGGTCAGGCAGGTACTTTGGCAAACAAACAATTAGAAATTTAAAAAATCTGATATGGTGTAACAGAAACATATTTAATAGCAGGAAAATAATGATTGATGTGACATTACATCACAGACATAAATTAATGATGATTTGCACTGTTTAACATCACAGATGCAGAACATGGAGAGGCAGAGGACAGTGGCTGCATGGACACACAGGATACCACCGCTGTGGATGAGATGGACACACCTGTGGTACCACAACAACCATCCCGTGCCCCTACTGCATGCAGGGCAACAGTCCCACCACTGCAGCCAATGGAAACAGAGGATGTAACACCAGAGAGCAGCCAGGCTCAAGGGACACCCACGCCGACTCCCCGAGCACAGGTCCAGATGGGCACAGTCTGAAGCCGGCGGCGAGGAGCGAGGTCACAATTCACACGGCATGAGGACCAACCTACTGATGTCTGGGGTGGTCTTGAGTGCCAGATGCTCCGTGTGCAGTGCCTGCAGGCGAAACAAATGCATTTAGTGCAGGCACAAATTGGAAAGATGGCAGGTAACATCGCTGTTCTGACAGATTGTGTGAGGGAACTGACCAGGGTGATGAAGGAGGAACATGTGTCACAAACGAGGCACCATCGCCAGTTGATGCAGCGCATGCACGTATACACAAGATCTAATAATAGGCTGGCCACCAACCCTGCACTGCTGTCACGTAGGTCTGTCACAATGCAGATTGAGATGTCCCATTGGAGTGGGGATGTGGCCAAGACACTGGCCCAGGTAACAAATGCAGTGGAACAAATGCATGCTGCCACAGTTGGGACTGACAATGTGACGGTTTAAGAGGGGAGTGAGGAGGCCTCAAGCATCAGCAGTCTGTCCATGCCTGTCACCACTGCAAGAAGGTGCAACACTCGCAGCAGTACACCATCCGTATCCAACATGAGGGATGGAGATGCAGCTGCCGAAAGGCGTATGGGTGTGCGTGGGAGGAAGAGATAGGCCGGCATGCCCACAGACATTCAGACATGGTGAAGTAACCATTGGCGAAAACACAAGTTGTGACTGACTTTCAAGTCATAATGGTATTTCCATTTGTTTTTGTTCGTTTATGCTATGCTGTGCTACTGGGCACCTGATATGTGTGCCTCAACACTACAATACATTTAATTTGAGATAAACAAACTATGATCGAAAATGCCGTGTATTGTCTCATCATTACTCACCTCAGAAATTATTCTGTGTAATTTCTGTGCATCTCCTGCGCCCTTCTGCTGCGATTGCCCCATGTGCTGCACGTCCGTCTGGCCCTTGCTGGTTATCGTCATCTGACTCGCTGTCAGACACCTCTATAGGGATGCCTCTCCTTGTGGCAATGTTGTGTAATATGGCACATGCAGCCACTATCCTGCAGCATTGTTCTGGTTTGTATTGTAATGCTCCACCAGTTTTGTGTAGGCATCTGAAGCGGCTCTTCAACAGCCCAAATGTGCGCTCAATTGTGTTCCGGGTGGAGGTATGCGCAACGTTGTACCTCTGCTCATTGGGGGTTGTAGAATTTAGGTACGGTGTCATGATGTAACTCCGCAAGGCGTATACGCTGTCACCTACATGGGAGTAAGCAAAGGGTCAGTGGCGGTAATGCATTGGCATACGTACAATGTCTGTGAGTATTAATAACACATGTTTACCAAGCAGATGTCCCTCTCCAAATTCACCCCTGAACAGACGGGTGTGTATGCCACTCTGGCGGAATATATAGGAATCATGGGCGCTTCCTGGGTATTGAGCCACAATGTCAGTTATTATGTTTTTAGCATTGCATACTGCCTGTACGTTTAGGGAATGAAAACATTTCCTATTCCTGTGTTTGTACTCATTACCTGCAGGGGGACATATTGCTACATGGGTGCAGTCAATGCAACCTAAGACTTGGGGGAAGCGGGCTATCTGATAGAATTCCTGTTTGGTCTTGGTCAGGTCATGTGCGGTTGTGGGGAAGCTAATGTGGGAATTGATCCGGGACATCATGGCATTTAGGAATGCTTTGAAGAAACGTGAACGTGCGCTTTGAGACACACCTCCAGCTACTGCTATGACCCCCTGAAAACTGCCTGACGCCAGTAGGTGCAGGCAACATAGGACCTGCACATGTGTGGGTATTGCATTGGTCCTACGTGTCTGTCGCTGCAAAATGGGATCCAATTAATTGATTAAATCAATGATCATTACAGCATTGAGCCTATACTTGTCGTATATCTCCTCATCTGTCTGTCCTAGCAATGTACTGCGGACTCTGTAGATGCGCGCCTGTATTCTCCTCCTTCTGTGTGCTGCAGCCTGGAGCCTCATCCTCCCCGCCATCAGGTAAAGCGCAGCCATTGTGAAATGTTCGGGGGCATTCTGGGTGTGTTTAAGTAAGTTTCTGTTGGGTTTCAGCTGTATGTGATTTGCACTCATGATTACCACCTGGTTGGGTTCCTTCTTATTTATCACTTGCAATTCTGCAATTTTCAGTATATTCGCTATTTGCGAATTTTCATGCATGTTATTGCAAATTTTTTATAGCGATTCGCTAATTGGGTTGCGCAATTACAGATTCGCAATACACTTCTCAGAATATTTTGCGATTCCTTGTTTTAGCGAAATCATGTGTTTTCCCTATATTTTAGTTCATGCATTGCAGCAGGGTGATTTGCGATCGCAAATGGGCTATTTTAGCGATTTGCAATTTTTGCGAATTCTTAAACGGTTGATGCATGTGCCTGATAGTCCCCACAAGGATGGTAACACGTGTATGTGTGTGATTTTTTTTTTTATTATGCTTGATAATTAAAACCATTGCATACATTAATACGTTTAGAATAAAATGTCTAGCTCTTATGCAGTAAAAGACTCTATTAAAAGACCCAACGTTTTTACGACAATAAATAAGTGAGAATAAAAAGTCATTGGAGGATGAACTCAAGTTGTTAAAACCATCTGCTCCATATTCTGATAAGTCTGTAAATATTGTTCCAACTGTGTCTATTCTGATGGAATTAAGATCTTAACCGGTGCGGGCAAGTTTTTCAGTCTTTTTGCCGTTATTTCAAGAAATTTAGTTAGCCGGCAGTTTAGCTGTACTATCTCCGGATTAAAGCACAGCATTACCGCTTGTCTGCAGGACCTAACTCCATGCTGTCTGAACATCGGTTTTAGCAAGGTCATCCTTATATCTCTTAGGTTGTTACAGATGCATATAACGTGGATAACATCCTCAACACCACAGCCACATAAACGGCAGAGCTGGTCTCCTCCACTTCTCTCCCAAGGAGGTAGGAATTGG
Source organism: Calotriton arnoldi (assembly GCA_963921515.1). Lineage (NCBI taxonomy): Eukaryota > Metazoa > Chordata > Amphibia > Caudata > Salamandridae > Calotriton > Calotriton arnoldi. The sequence continues at coordinate 170,487 of CAWUFW010015401.1, read as the reverse complement.
TTGAAGGGTCCGACCCCCATCCGGAGTTTTAGGAATTTTTCTTTGGTGGTGATTTTTATTCCTGTCTTCAAGTAGGATTGGGGTTTGAGGACATTGTATGTGTTTAGTACCGCCCAGCCATGAGCTCGTTTGGCTAATGCTTTTTTGTCCTCTATAACAGATAATAGGCGGGTTACTTTTGTTACAGCTTGTTTAAAAACGAAATTATTCGTTGAGATATTCCACAGGTCTGTTAGGCCTAATAGTTTTATGGATTCCTGCAGATATTCTCTTGCTGGCGATTTTTCATGGCGAGACAATTCTGTCCAGAGTTGGTTGTTCAGGGATCCTTCTTCGTCTCCTTTAATTTTATGCCAGCATTTCACAAATGCCCCCCTTCTTTCCATTGTCTGTTTTTGAAGTCCAAATTCCAACCGTATTTGGGCTGGGGAAGCGTATCTAGGGAGTTAGAAGAACGCTCGGTAAGAGTTGGATATTATATTATCATTCATTGTTGCGTCTTTTCCCTTCATCGATTCACTCCCGTAGGTTATAGTGGGCTGAAGTTTAGCTCGCAGGACCCTTAGCAGAGGATCGAGCGTCAGATCCGGTAGCAACTTCTTCAGAGGTTTTATGGCTAGGTAGGTCATTACCCCCTTTCTCCGTAAGGATTCCATTTGTGGTTTAAACGAATTGCTTTGGTCCAGTATTAATCCCAGGTATTTGTAGCTTGCTGCTTGGTCTAAATGGTGACCATCCAGGAACCAATTAGGGTTTTTTTTCTTGTGGTAGTTTACTGCCATAATTTTTGTTTTATTGAAGTTTATTTTTAATGCATTTTGTTGCGAAAATCTGTGAGACGCGTTCAGGAGGTGCTGAAGTCCAATGGGTGTCCGGCTTATCAAAACTAAATCATCGGCATATAACAAATTTGACAGTGTCGTGCTTCCTAATTTTGGAGCATGGGCTGTAGATCTGTTCAGCTCCCCCGGGAGATCCGCTAAGAAAAGGTTAAAAAGCAATGGGGCTAGGACGCACCCTTGTTTTAGCCCTTTTGAGGTGGGTATTTTTTTTGATATGTGTGATCCAGCACCTAGCTTTATCCTGACCCATGTGTTGGTGTGCAGGTTCCTGAGTTGGGCAAGAAGAGCAGGCGGTATCACCCAGCCGTCCAGTTTTTGCCAGAGTTTTGTTCGGTCGACATGGTCAAACGCTGCTGTAAAGTCTATGAAGCAGAGAAACAGGGGATATTTCCCCTGTTTAGCTGCGTCCATGAGCAAGGTCAGCGCCATAATGTTCGTTATTGTACCTTGTCCTTTCTGGAACCCTGTTTGCGTTGGCGGGATTATATTATTCTCAGAAGCCCAAGTGGCTAGGTCGTTTAAAATGAGCCCAGCGTAATATTTAGCCTCGAGGTCTATGAGGGCTATCAGGCGGTAGTTTTTCGGCACAGACCTCGCACCTTGTTTATAGATCGGGCTTATGATTGAGCCTTTCCATGACTCAGGAATTGACGAGGTTGTGGCTACGTGCTTAAAAACTGGTGCTAATGCGTTGCTCCAAAATTCCGGGTCATTTTTGAACAGCATTGGCGGAATGCCGTTGGGGCCAGGAGCTCCCGCCTGTCTGCCCCTTGCTATTTGTTTCTTTATTTGTGCTGCTGCATGGCTGCTATGCTCGTCCACTATTCTAAATGTGCGGTTTTGTGCAGAAGTTGATTCTTTCTCCCGTTGCTGTTGGTTTGACACTGTGCTATCCCTTTCCTCTAATGGGGCTGGGCATTGAAGTGTCACTTCCTTTACAGGCCTGCTAGGGCTTTCAATTCCCAGGTGTACAAAAGGGGTTGCCTTTAGCTCTTTTTCATTAAAGTGGTTAAAAAGAAAGTCTGCCCAGGCTGCTTCGGTGATGTAGGAGTTGATGCCGAGATGGTTTGGCCGCTGTAGTCTGTTAACAGATTGCCAGAACTTGGCGCTATTTTTCTGTTTTGTGTCATGAAGGAGTTTAGCCCAAAATTCATTATTCCTAGTCCTTTGGCTTGTCCATCTTCTTTTCTTGAATAGAGCCTTTGATTCACGAAGGGAGTGCTGAAGACTCAGGTTTCCCGGTGGTTTCCGGAGTAACCTTAGTGTGTAATTTATCGTTTGTTTCAGTTTCTTTGAGACTGGGCTCCTTGCTTTCATCTTTGGCAGGACCATTATGTTCCTTTGTTTCAGTCCCGTTTTGGTTATGGCTTTATCGCCAAGAGACACGACAAATTTCTCCCAGCCTTCCAGCGGCTCAATTGTGTTGTCCTGTGCTTGGTTGAGTAGGTCTTTAGCTATCGTTGCTACTGCTTCTATGTTTGTTGAGGTGCCCCTTATTCGTTTGAGGTTTGTTGTTTCTACCCAGACAATGGTTTTGTCGACCTCCAGAAGTAAAATTGAGTTAGCATGAAGTTTCATTTCTTGCGGCATGTGATTACTGAATACGTTATTACCTATTTAGAAAGAGGCTATTTTATTGAACAAAGTTAGAGACACAAATGTGAAGTCTAAGTGGGAGGATGTTTTGGCTGAGTGGTATGTAGGTGCTGGGGGATTGTCCTCCTTGAGGCGACCGTTTACTGCTCTCAAGTTTAGGTGCTCTAGTTCCGGAAGAAGGTAGTTCGAGCACCTTGCTGGTTTGGCTTTTTTTGAGGGACCTTGAGTCGAAATTCCCCATGCACCTGTAAGATCTTCAGTGGAGTCGTCATCCTGATCTGACCCTAAGAGGTGCATATTAAAGTCTCCAGCCAAGATGATGTTGTCTATGTCCTCTTCTTCCATTACTCTTTTTACTTCTTTGATCAGCTCCTTGGCTGCCCTTAGTTTGTGTTTGGGATGTATATAGATGTTTATTATTATTACCTTCTGGACGGTCTGGTTAAGGATCACATTAACTTTTGAAGCCTGGATACAACTTGGAGGGGCAATGTGAATCGTTAGGGGAAGAATTTCGCCAGTTTGTGTTATTGAGGATAGAAAAATTAGGCCCCCTGAGCGGCGACCAAAGTCAGATCCCTTGGTAGCCGGGATAAAACTAGAGGTGTAGCTTTGTAGTTCAAAGGGTTTGTCCTCCCAGGTCTCTTGGAGCAGGATCATGTCAAAAGATTTTAAGTAGTTTAAGGCCTCTTGATCACTTGATTTGGATGATAAGCCGTTGATGTTCCAAATGCATATTTTGATTTCGTTATTACCCGGTCGAGGATCTGTTGGGCTGGGCGTCTGATGTCAATTTAGTTGCGCTGTCAATATTGTGCGTTGTATGCTCTGCCAGTTGTTCGTTGGTGTAGGTTGGGTCGAGAGCAATTGGCCTTCTGTTGGGGAGCGGCCCCTTGCTCCCCTTAGCACTGAGATGGACTTTCTATATTGACTGATAGTTTCGGTGATTAGGAATGGTGCTGGGTATAGTGGTTTTGACACTGGTTTCAGAGTAATCCCCCAGCTTTGGAGTCTATTTCTTTCTTGGATGATTCTGCTAGCTATCTCTGGCGTTTTCCATCTAGTTTTGGATGCTTCAGAGCTTGGCGGACTGTTATTTGGCAAGAACTCTATGGAGAGTAGATCAGAGGTATTGATGTTGGCTAATTTTGGAATGGCTTGCAGAAGCCGTAACACGTTCCCTCTGTTTAAAATATCTGCTCGACCCCGCGACTTGTAATGAGGGGAAAATATGATGGTGTCTATCTCCTCTTCCTTGATGGGTTCCTGTGTCGAAGGCTGAGAGCCATCACTGGTAATGGCTGTGTGTGGATAAGGCCTAGAGTCCTTTGGATTACTGTCAGTATTGTTTTGAGTTATTGACAATGGATCATGTAGTTTCCAGATTTTATCTTGCGCGTCACTACTATCTCCGAGAATTTTCATTAGTGGTTGATGGAGCTCTTTATGAGTGTCCTGCTGACTGCTGCCTGGCATCAGTTTTGCCGATTGGTCATCTTCCATGGGTGCTCTGCAGACCTGTGGGGACTTGGCTAGTGCGCATGTCAGGTGCTCGAACTCCTGGGTGTTGCTATTAGATTTTGGGCTCGTTGTTAATAGTTTGACTGGTCGTTTTTTTGTTTTAGCTTGAGACCGAGCCTCGGATTGATTTGCCTTTAATGGGGGATGTGGGTCCCCTGGCGGTGTTAGTTGCAATTTTATTTTTATTAATGTATCCTTTGTACCTTCTTCCAGTGATGGAGCTGGAGAGTGTTGCGTATTTGCTATGATGGCGTTCGTAATAGGTAATCGTGACAGTAGTTGGTTAGCCGGGTGTTGGACCTGGAAGGTTATCTTCCTCTTCCTCCCCTTCCTTTTTTTCCTACGACGGGTATTCTCTGATGTGTTTTTATTGGATGATTCAGGTGATACCACTTTGTCGGGTGAAGCCACTTTGGAATTTTGCTGGGAACCGCTCTCACCTGTGTAGTAAATCCTGTATGTTGTTATTGTCTCAGTCGATTGGGGTTCTGGTTTTATTTCCCCCTCAGCGAGTGGATCCCTGATTGATACCTTCTGAATTTCAGTTGTTGTTTTCAAGGTAGATAATAAGTCACCTAATAGTGATGGTGTCATAGATAGTTTGTCCACTATTGGAGCACATGAACATTCTTGCTGTGATAACTTATCATAAAAGCCGCTTCTTGCCCTCTCTTTATTAGTCCGTTTAGATCAGCTAGCTTCCTGTCGATCCCTGAAGAAAAGTCTGCTAAAGTTTGAAGCACTGTAAGCTGTAAATCCATTTTATGAGATTGATATTGTAGTGCTGCGGTAGAATATTGCATCGTGCTTAATATTGTTGCCCAGATTGAGTCTTTAATCGTTTGGTTTTTGTCAACGGTCTCTGTGCTTGCACTATTTGTTGAGGTTTTTGGGTCGTGGCTGTACGAGGCAACTAATTCCTCCCACTCTTGAGATGCGAGGAAGGACATGTCGCCATTAGAATTGTGATGGTCGCCTTGTGAAGTCGCCTGACTGTGGCCTGGCGATGTCCTTCCTACTGATTTCCTGGCATCCGTCGCAGTTGTTACTTCTTCCTGCTGAGTAAGTGTCAAGTGTTGAGGGGAAGAATTGGTAGCTTGCAAATTACGTTTCATTAATTTTTGCTCTTCTTGCTGCGCCATGTTGTTCCCAGTCGCCTGGTGAAAGCTTGAGTCTAACATGGTGGTTGCGCCCAGTTGTTCTGGTGAGCTTTTGGTGGTCGTGAGGAGATGAGGTTCTTCTGTCTGGTGAAAGAGCTGTTTAGGCTTTGAGACTGTTCCAGTTTTTGGCTCCTTTTGCTGGTTTAATTTTGACGTGGCAATCTCTAATTCTCTTCGGGCGGTGACCACGGGGGGTTGAAAGAGTTGGTCGATTTTGTGTACGGTGAGCGGAGTGATCCCTGGGCCATCCTGTAGTTCTTGTATTTGGTGTTTTTCAATAACATTGACAGTGGCCTCTGGTTGTAATTTGTGAATGGTGCTCTCATGGTCCGCTATTGTGTTTGGTCCTCGAATCGCTTCAAGTTTGTCTTTTGCTTCTTGGTCTTGATTATGATTTAACCTGATGATGTTCAAATTACTGTTGGTTATTCCGTTCGTTTTCGGTTGCAGAGATTCCGTGGTATGGATTAATGCAACGCTTTGCTTTGTCTGGGGTTTTGTTGCGAGTTGTGAGGTTAAGTCAAAGCTTCTTGGTTGTAGAGGGGTTTGCCGCCCTTTAATTTCGCCGGTTTTGGAAAATATTACTGTGCCTGGGTCTTTCAGAAAGGCAAATTTTGTATATATCTTGGGCTGAAAGGAGCATCGATTCTTCCGTTGGGGGGACCCCTCTATCGTTATTAGGTCTTGTGCGACCAAGCCTGATCTCGTGTTGACCACGAATTTAGGCTCTGTTTCTTTGTTAGCCACAAAATTAGGCTCTGTTTCCTTGGGTGATGTCCTATCCTGATTTGGAGAGACATTGTGAGAGGTATTATGAAAGCTGTTGTGAGATAAGCTGCAGGTTGAATTTTTTTTAGGGGAATTAGAGATCACAGTTGCTGTCAGCATGTCATTTTTGCCCTCGAGCTTCCCACGTTTTATTTTTTGAGTGTCTAAGTCAAAGCCAAGAGGGTCATCGTCCTTGCTTCCACTTTCAATCTCTTTTTTCCTTTTTATTGTTTTTGTTGTTTTTGTTGCCTTTGACTTTGAGTTTGAGTTTATTACAGTCTTTCTTTCTCTATCAGACCTCATGATCCTTGTTTCCTTATAATTCCTTTATTCTCGGTAGAGGTTGTGGTTGTGGTTATTTTTTGTTCTGTTTAGTTGTTCTGCAGAGTTAGCCATACTCCACACTCCCGCTTCCCACTCCCACTTCCCGCTTTCAAAACTCTTTTCAAACCTCTAAAACCTCTGTGACCACTCTGTGGTCCCTTTGCGACCACTAAGCATCCAGTGATTCGTGGTAGGTAGCTGTGCAGCCCCAGTGAGAACCTTGTGTAGGTTTCCAGAGAGCTTAGGCTGGTTTACCTTACACTTTCTATGGCTGTCTTTGGGTGGATGTCTTTATTCGCATTCCGTTTGACGCCTACAATGTGCCTTGTAAGAGAGGCTTCCCGGTGGTTGGACTGTAGTTGGACTGTGCAAGAGGTGCAAGAGGGAGTTACCAACAGGTTGCAGGGGTAGCAGCAGTGGCGACCGTGTATTTGCTCCTCAGCTACGGTGATGGCCTTGACTGCCTGCTCTGCCTGCTCTGCACACAGACTTGGCTTGGCTAGGCTGGCTGGGTAGTGAGCCTACGGTAGTCGGAGATCAAGAGCCAAGAACTCCAAGAACACCCGGTGAGCATCCAGTTAGGCTGCAGGGGGTAGCAGGAGTGAGGCTGGAGGCCCGTGGCCTCGCTTAATCTCAACCTCAACCCCCAGGTGTCAGCCAGGTGTCAGCCAACAAGACCGACAATGCCTGCAGTCCCCCTGCAGCGGTGACGCACCAAACACGCGGCTCCCGTGGTTCGTGAGCCCCCCGCTGCTCTCACCTCCACAGCTCTGCAGCTCCTAGAGCTAGCCTCTGCTACCGGCACTCCTGCTGGAACACCCACCGCGGGAAACATACGTTGCGGTCCGGACCGGAGCAGCAGGAGAGGAGGCGGCGCCAGGTAGGGGGGGTGGCGGTAGGCAGCAGACCTCAGGCCGGTCTCGGTGGGTGAGATGATCAGCCGCGTGACTCCTCCTCCTCCTTCCCGTTCGCTTGCACCAACGAAGGACTTGAAATTCAGGCTCTTTCCGAAATAGTTATCCGGCTGTCAGGAAAGCAGGAACAAGGGCCTCCTTAGAAACGTCTCGCTAGCAGCTGTTGGTAGTTTTCGGAAAGGGTCTTCTTGTGATCAGCACCAGGATGTGTGTGTGTGTCTGTGTGTGCATGGGTGTGTTCATGTGTGTGTGTCTATGTCAGTGTGTGAATGGTGATGTGGGTGGGTGTGTTGTTCACTGGGATGCAGAACTGTGTGCATGCTGGTGTTGTTTGTTAGGGTGCAGACTAGTGTGTGTTTTTGCTGTCCTTTCTTTATATAATAATTATCAAAGTGTCAAGTTTGATAATTATTATATAAAGTATGGCCCATGTTAAGGATGGAATAGATTTTTTTGGTTATTAGGGTTGAAAGACAGGACTAAAGACTCATCACACCACTATACAAAAAAACACAGGCAGGAACAATGCAATACAATATGACAGATTTCATCTGAGAAGTCTTTGGGACAACCTCTCATATGGCAACTTCTAAGGATTCGTCCCAACTGCACTACTAAAGATGCTTCTCAGAAGCAAAAATTCACATTTTAGCTGCATCAGCGTGTATAGTCTAAGCACCAACCACTTTAAAAGGATTATCTTTCAGAACTGGAACATCCCATTGTTAGACCTGGCACCATTGGCATGGGTCTCCCTTCCATTTTTGTTGTTGCCTCCTGTGTTTTTGCTATGTTTTTGCTGGTCTAGATGCTTTGGGCACTTTGCCACTGCTATTCAGTGCCAAAGTGCAAGTGCTCCCTATTGTAAATTGTTGTAATGGATTAGTGACTCAATGATTGGTTATTTGATTTACTTGTCGGACTCTAGTACAGTGCACCATGTGTGCCCAGGGCCTGTAAATCAAATGCTGCTGGTGGGCTTGTAGCACTGACTGTGACACCCACAGAAGCAGCTTGTAAAATGTGGCTTAGGCCTGCCATTGCGGAGCCTGTGTGCAGCCTGGGGCTGCCATGTCGACTTGGCAAGTGCACCCACTTGCCAGTACCTAAACCTTCCCTTTTCTACATGTTAGTCACCCCTAAGGTAGGCCCAAGGTACCCCCATGGGCAGGGCACATTGTATGTAAAAGGTAGGACATGCCCTGATGTGTGTGGCATGTCCTGATAGTGAATTACAGCCAATTTCGTTTTTCACTATTGCAAGGCTATCTGTTCCCATAGGCCAGATTGGGCAGTTTGATTATAACATCTTATAATCCTAACTGACCCAGGGAACATGGTAGAAAAACGAATTTAGTATGCCTGAACTCAGAATGATAAAATACATCTTTTAGTGAAGTTGGTTTTAATATTCTGTGTTTGAAAATACCACTTTTAGAAAGTAGGCATTTTCTTGCCTAACCATCCAACCTGCCTATGCTAGGTTGTGTATTGCATGTCTGGTTTGTGAGTGACAGGGGTTGGGGTGGCTCCAGGAGGCAGGGTGAGTCAGCACTAGGCGGAATAGACCTATCTGCATTGGGAGTGGTGGGAGGATTAGCACCTGGGCCTGAATAGGGCTGTGCCTGCCTTCCACAATGCTGGCTCCACCTCCAGTGATGCGTCTGATGACCCTGGCCCACACTGACAAAGGAAGAAGTTCTGCACTGGCAGAATGCACCCAGAACGGGTTTGGACTAGGTACAGACTCTCTCTGCCTTCAGAGACAGAGCATTTGTGTGTATATAAAGGAGGACCCAGACTTTAGATCACTTCTGGGAATCAAGACGACCCTTTGCCAAGGAGAAGAACCAAGGAAGCAGAAGGAGGAGACTGCCCCTGTGCTGTGCTGTTGGATTTGGCCTGCAGTGGTTACTTTATTGCCAAGGAAAGGAGAAAAGGAACTGTGTGTGTACTTTTGCAATCTTGAAGAAGAATCTCCAAGGACTTGAATTGAGCTTGCCTCCTGTTCTGAAGTCTCAGGGACACAAAGACTTCACCACCAGATCCCCCTGAATTTCCTTGCTGGGAATTGTACTTGCAGAGAGGTGCCTACTGTTGTTTGGGCCCTCTGAGAAGACTGCGTGTCGCTGGGAGCTGGAAGCGCGACGCAACGAGGAGAAGCATGTCACCGCTGCAGCAGTTGCCGTCCCATCACCGAAGAAGCGTGCCACCGCCGCTGCAGCTGGTTGTCATTGCATCACCGAGAGGAGCGTGTCGCATCACCGGAGCAGCGTGTCGCTGCCGCAGAGGTTGTCGTCGCATCACCGGAGAAGCGCGTCGCAGGGCCTGTCGTGGCTCAGAAGTTACTGAGTTCGCCACACAGCCGTCGGGCATGCACGCATCGCATCCACGTTGTCGCATCGCATCAAGGCGCCATCTTGTCGCATCGCACCGGATCACAGTAAGAAACCGACGCATCAACTCCCCTGCACAGCAGTAAGGAACCGACACATCCACTCCCCTGAGTGTAATGAACGGCACATCAACTTCCCTTTTGTTTGTTTTGCGCGACGCATCCAAGGCGCCATTTTGTCGCATCGTAACCGGGATGCAGTAAGAAACCGAGCATCAAATCCCCACACAGTAAGGAAGCGAGCATCAACTCCCCTGTGCAGCAGTAAGGAACCGACGCATCCACTCCCCTGAGTGTAAGGAATGGCGCATCAACTTCCCTGTGACCCTTTTGTTTGTTCTGCGTGACACATCCAAGGTACTTTGAGAGTAAAGTGTCGCATTTACCATCTACATTGAACTAAGCTATTTCTACCATTTTAAAGTTTATTTTTGATTACAGTATTGTGAATTTTTGTCGTTTGGTCTTGTGTTAAGTCTAGTAAAGATTACTTATTTTTCTAAACTGGTGTGGTGTCAATTTGTAGTGTTTTCACTGAATTACTGTATGTGTTCACAAATGCTTTACACATTGCCTCTGAGATAAGCTTGTCTGCTTGTGCCAAGCTACCAAGGGGGTGAGCAGGGGTTATTTTAGAAGTGTAGCCCCTTACCCTGACTAGAAGCAAGGGTCCCTATTTGGTGAAAGGTACCTACCTCTGCCAACTAGAGACCCCCAGTTCTAACATTGGTGGTCAGCGGTGAGGATTTGAACTTGCATTTGTGATTCATATACAGTGATTGGTGTACACTACTAGTGAGTGCAGACCATAACGCGACCACATACTTTTTGGTAGAATTTTCCTTAGAACTTCTTTTTGCTTTTTGAGAACTGCCAACTGTTTTTCACCATGAGCAAAGCAGCATCCATTGCATCTGTTGACATTGATTTTGAAGAAGATAGGATTGACACTTACACTGTGTCTTACCTCAAAGCTGTTTGCAGGAAATTTAAAGTCTCTATGAAAGGCCTCACCAAGAAAGAGGAATACCAAAAGGCGCTGTAGGCCTGGGTAGAATCTAGGAATGCCACTGAGCATCCTGAAGAGCCTAGGGAAGAGGTAGAGAATTTAGATAGGCAGCTAGAGGGGCCAGTGGGCCTGGATGGGAGGAAAGTGCCTTCCAGAGCAGGCAGCAGTGTTTCTTCAAAGGACCTGTCCCCAAGAGAGTTGGAGGACAGGGAAAGAGATAGAGTGCATAAGATGGAGCTGGCCAAGCTCGCAATAGGTGGTCAGATGGAATTGGAGAATAAGAAGTTGGCCTTGGAGGAAAAAAGAATGATTTTGGAGCATGAGAGAATGTTGAGGGAATCGGAATTGAAAGCTAAGTGTTTAGAAATTTCTCCCTCTGGTGGCAGCGCACCATCCATGCCTGTAGAAACAAGAGTGTTTATTCCCAAGGATGTTATTAAGGAGTTTCATAAGAATAAAGATATTGGGCAATGGTTCAAGGCCTATGAGGTAGCTATGACCTCCCACCGGGTCCCTGGGAAGGATTGGGGAGTGGGGTTGTGGGGGCGGTTCCTCAGTGATGGGTGGGATACCTTATTTGAATTGCCTTCTGAGGATCAGAATTCTTATGTGCAAATCAAGGAAGCCTTAATGACCAGGTATGGGTTGACCCCTGAGCTTTATAGACAAAGGTTTAGGAATTGTAAGAAACTGGAGTCTAGCACTTGGGTAGAATATGTGACTTTTTTTTGCAGAGCGTTGGATGGTTGGGTGAAGGGTAGCAAAGTGAATTATTATCAGGGGCTCTATGATTTATTGGCATGGGAGCACTTGTCTAGTAATTGTTTTTCAAAGCTACGCCAGCACCTTATTGATAGCAAGCTGACTAACCCTAGGAAGCTTGCTGAGGAGGCGGACCGCTGGGTGAGCACCCGGGTCCACAAGGGTCATGTGGGAGACTTCGCAAAAGGTGGGCAGGGTCCCCAGCAGAACAGTGGGGGGGGACAAGGGTAAACAGAGGGAGTTCCAGAAAGGGCCCCAAAGTAATTCCCAAGGTAACCAAGGTGAGGGTTCCCAGCCTCCCCCTGAGAAGAAGTCAGCGCCCCGACAGGTAAACCTGCTCACAGGGGGTCCCTTGAGTGTAAGCAGGTGGGCTACCGTTGGCATGATCCTCAGTGTCCCCTGAGGGATCGCAATGCACCGCCCCGTGCACTACCCTGTGCGCCACCCCGGCAGATGGCTAGTGTAGCCCTGGGGGAGGAGATGGGTGCCCAAGGTGGGTGGGGTCCCGCAGAGATTTCCCTAGTCTCTTTGTCTCTTTAGGAGACTGTGAGGTGGTCCCCAGGACCCAGCTGCCTGATAACACTAAAAAGTACAGGCAGTGGGTGACTGTCAATGGCCATAGAGTGGAGGCTCTTAGAGACACCGGAGCTAGTGTGACCGCTGTCAGTTGTTGGCTGGTATCTGAAGAGCAGGTGATCCCTGATGCATTTTACCCAGTTGTTGCCGCTGACAACACAGAGAGCCACTGCAAGGTGGCTCAGGTTCCCTTTGAGTGGGGGGGTCTCAGGTACTCTCCAAGTAGCTGTGAGGCCAGCCATGCCTGTTGACTGTCCATTGGGTAAAGATTTGGAGAGCTCCCCTTGGGATAAGGTGGAGCGAAGTGCTCATTTGGAGATGTTGGGTCTGCCTGAGTGGGCGTGTGTGACCACACGGTCCATGGCAGCCAGTAAGGGTGTTCAAGAGGACCTGGAGCCTGAAAGAGTGGCCTAGGTGCCTGCCTTAAAGAGAAGAGGCCGGGGGCACGGGAAACCCGCCCCCACAGTTCCCATGGTCCAGGAGGAGGCAGACCTTGAGGGGGATGCCCTGGAACCTACAGGGGAGCAGGTAGCTGAACTGGGGGACCTGCCTGAGCTGACCCATTGGCAGCAGGAAGGAGGACCCTCCAGGGAAGAGTTCTGTGAGGAGCAGAACAAGTGCCCTTCTCTTGTGGGTTTGTGGCAACAGGCTGCAAACCAGGCAACAGGTGATCAGCCTGGCTCACATTGGATCTACTGGGAGAATGCTCTCCTGTATAGTGAGCCTAAGGTTGCTGAGCCTGGGTCAGCCCGTGTGCTGGAGGTACCCCAGTGCTTCAGAGCCTTCCTCCTGGGGCTGGCTCATGATGTGCCTTTAGTAGGACATTTGGGGCAGGACAAGACCTTTGAAAGGCTTGTCATCCACTTTTATTGGCCCCAAATGCGCAAGAGTTCAGATACTCATTGCAGGACCTGTCAGACTTGCCAGGCAAGTGGAAGGAGTGGGAGGAAGCACAAGGCTCCTCTCCAGCCATTCCCTGTGGTCAGCACCCCCTTTGAAAGGGTGGGAATTGACATTGTGGGGCCTCAGGATCCCAAGACAGCCATGGGCAACAGGTTCATCCTGGTCTTGGTGGACCATGCCACCCAGTACCCGGAAACCATCCCTCTCTGGTCGGTGACGTCCCCCGTGGTGGGTCGTGCGTTGATGGGGATTTTCTCCCGTGTGGGGTTCCCCAGAGAGGTGGTGTCAGACCGTGATACAAACTTCATTTCCAAGTATATGAAGTCTATGTGGCAGGAGTGTGGGGTAACTTATAAGTTCACCACTCCTTACCACCCCAAAGGTAATGGGCTGGTTGAGAGATTCAACCAGACCCTCAAAGGCATGATTATGGGCCTTGAGGAACCTATGAGGCGTACGTGGGACGTCCTCTTGCCATGTCTTCTCTTTGCTTACAGAGAGGTGCCACAGAAGTCCTTAGGGTTCAGACCCTGTAAGAGGACCTCTGAGTTTGGTAAAGGAAGGCTGGGAGAAAGCTCCCAGGAAACCTCCCCAGGATGTATATAGTTACATGCTGGCCTTCCGAAACCAAACCCAGCGTTTCAGGCAACTCGCCCAGGCGAATCTGGAAGCCAGCCAGGAAGAGATGAAGCGGTGGTATGATCAGAATGCCACTCTGGTTGATCTTCAACCTGGTCAGAAAGTTTGGGTCATGGCCCCCGTGAAGCCCTGTGATCTCCAGGATAAGTGGACCGGACCATTTGAGGTGGTGGAGCACAAGAGTGATGTCACCTACTTGGTGGACTTGCGGTCTCCAAGGAACCGTTTGCGGGTCCTACATGTCAACCGCCTGAAGCCCCACTTAGAGAGGTCCGAAGTGGACATGCTCCTAGCGACAGATGATGGAATGGAGGAGGAGACTGAGCCTCTTCCTGACCTCCTGTCTGCAACAGAGCAAGATGGGTCAGTGGATGGTGTAAACCTCTCTTCCACCCTGACCCCTGAGCAGCAGAATGACTGTCGCCAGTTGTTGGGACAGTTTTCTGATCTGTTCTCCCTGATTCCAAGTGTCACTGATTGGTATGTCCATGATGTAGACACTGCGGACAGTCCTCCTGTTAAGCACAAAACTTACAGAGTGACTGACAAGGTGAGAGCTTGCATCAAGGAGGAGGTCTCCAAGATGCTTGCATTATGGGTGATTGAGTCCTCTAACAGTCCTTGGGCCAGCCCAGTGGTCTTGGTCCCAAAGGCTGCCGCACCGGGTGCCACGCCAGAACTCCGGTTCTGTGTGGACTACCGAGGGCTCAATTCAGTCACCAGGACTGACGCGCACCCCATCCCCAGAGCTGATGAGCTCATTGATCGGTTAGGGGCTGCCCGGTACCTCAGCACGTTTGATCTAACGTCTGGGTACTGGCAGATCGCCTTAACTGATGGGGCAAAAGAGAGGTCAGCATTCTCCACACCAGATCAGCACTACCAATTCCGGGTTATGCCCTTTGGGATGAAGAATGCCCCTGCCACCTTTCAGAGGTTGGTAAACCAGGTGTTGGCTGGACTGGAAGATTTCAGTGCCGCCTACCTGGATGACATTTCAGTGTTCAGCGCCAGTTGGGAAGAACATCTGCACCACCTCTGGAAAGTGTTGATGGCGCTGCGGAGAGCAGGCCGCATGATCAAGGCGAGTAAGTGCCAGATCGGGCAAAGTTCTGTGGTGTACTTGGGACACCTGGTTGGGAGCGGCCAGGTGGCGCCCCTACAACCCAAGATTGAGACCATCCTGGCTTGGGAGCCCCCCAAGACCCAGACAGAAGTGAGAGCCTTTTTAGGACCCACTGGGTTCTACAGGAGGTTTGTCAAGGGGTATGGCAGCATTGTTGCACCCTTGACAGAGCTGACTTCCAGGAAGCAGCCCAAGAAAGTGAACTGGACTGACACCTGTCAGAAAGCTTTTGGTGCCCTGAAGACTGCCATGTGCACGGCACCCATGCTTCTGGCGCCCAGCTTCTCTAAAGAGTTCATTGTACAGACAGACGCTTCAGAGCATGGTGTGGGGGCTGTTCTTTCACTGATAAATGAGGAGGGCCTAGACCAACCTGTATCCTTCATCAGTAGGAGGTTACTTCCACGGGAACAGAGGTGGAGTGCAATTGAGCGTGAGGCATTTGCTGTGGTCTGGGCACTGAAGAAGTTGAGACCATACTTGTTTGGGACTCACTTCCGGGTTCAGACAGACCACAGGCCCCTCAGATGGTTGATGCAGATGAGGGATGAGAATCCAAATCTGTTGAGGTGGTCCATTTCCCTACAGGGGATGGACTTCACGGTGGAACACCGCCCTGGTACAGAACACGCCAATGCTGATGGTCTGTCCAGATTTTTCAGCCTTAGTGAAGAGAACTCCCAAGGGGTGGGTAGTTCTCCCCACATTTCAGCTGGAGGGGACACATGTTAGATCTGGCACCATTGACGTGGGTCTCCCTTCCATTTTTTGCTGTTGCCTCCTGTGTTTTTGCTATGTTTTGCTGGTCTAGATGCTTTGGGCATTTTGCCACTGCTATTTAGTGCCAAAGTGCAAGTGCTCCCTATTGTAAGTTGTTGTAATGGATTAGTGACTCCATGATTGGCTTATTTGATTTACTTGTCAGACCCTAGTACAGTGCACCATGTGTGCACAGGGCCTGTAAATCAAATGCTGCTGGTGGGCTTGCAGCACTGATTGTGCCACCCACAGGAGCAGCTTGTAAAATGTGGCTCAGGCCTGCCATTGCAGAGCCTGTGTGCAGCCTGGGGCTGCCATGTCGACTTGGCAAGTGCACCCACTTGCCAGTCCCTAAACCTTCCCTTTTCTACATGTTAGTCACCCCTAAGGTAGGCCCAAGGTACCCCCATAGGCAGGGTGCATTGTATGTAAAAGGTAGGACATGCCCTGATGTGTGTGGCATGTCCTGATAGTGAATTACAGCCAATTTCGTTTTTCACTATTGCAAGGCTACCTGTTCCCATAGGCCAGAATGGGCAGTTTCATTATAACATCTTATAATCCTAACTGACCCAGGGAACATGGTAGAAAAACGAATTTAGTATGCCTGAACTCAGAATGATAAAATACATCTTTTAGTGAAGTTGGTTTTAATATTCTGTGTTTGAAAATACCACTTTTAGAAAGTAGGTATTTTCTTGCCTAACCATCCAGCCTGCCTCTGCTAGGTTGTGTATTCCTTGTCTGGAGTTTGAGTGACAGGGGCTGGAGGCTTCCAGGAGACAGGGTGAGTCAGCACAGGGCTGAATAGACATATCTGCATTGGGAGTGGTGGGAGGATTAGCACCTTAGAACTGTTTGGACTAGGTACAGACACTCTCTGCCTTCAGAGACAAAGGATTTGTGTGTATAAAAAGGGGGACCCAGACCCCAGAACTTAAGATCACTTCTGGGAATCAAGACGACCCTTTGCCAAGGAGAAGAACCAAGGAATCTGAAGGAGGAGACTGCTCCTGTGCTGTGCTGTTGGAGTTGGCCTGCAGTGGTTACTTTATTGCCAAGGAAAGGAGAAAAGGAACTGTGTGTGTACTTTTGCAATCTTGAAGAAGAATCTCCAAGTGCTTGAATTGAGCTTGCCTCCTGTTCTGAAGTCTCAGGGACACAAAGACTTCACCACCAACTCCCCCTGAATTTCCTTGCTGGGAATTCTACTTGCAGAGAGGTGCCTACTGTCGTTTGGGCCCTGTGAGAAGACTGCGTGTCGCTGGGAGCTGGAAGCACGACGCAACAAGGAGAAGCGTGTCGCCGCCGCAGCAGTTGCCGTCGCATCACCGAAGAAGTGTGCCACCGCCGCTGCAGCTGGTTGTCTTCACATCACCAAGAGGAGCGTGTCGCATCACCGGAGAAGAGTGTCGCTGCCGCAGAGGTTGTCGTCGCATCACCGGAGAAGCGCGTCGCAGGGCCTGTCGCAGCTCAGAAGTTACTGAGTTTGCCGCACGGCCGTCGGGCGTGCACGCATCGCATCCACGTTGTCGCATCGTATCAAGGCGCCATCTTGCCGCATCGCACCGGATCACAGTAAGAATCCGACGCATCAACTCCCCCCACAGTAAGGAAGCGAGCATCAACTCCCCTGCGCAGCAGTAAGGAACCGACACATCCACTCCCCTGAGTGTAAGGAACGGCGCATCAACTTCCCTGCGACCCTTTTGTTTGTTTTGCGTGACGCATCCAAGGCGCCATCTTGTTGCATCGTAACCGGGACGCAGTAAGAAACCGAGCATCAACTCCCCACACAGTAAGGAAGCGAGCATCAACTCCCCTGCACAGCAGTAAGGAACCGACGCATCCACTCCCCTGAGTGTAAGGAACGACGCATCAACTTCCCTGCGTCCCTGTTGTTTGTTTTGTGCGACACATCCAAGGCACCATCTTGTTGCATCGTAACCGTGACGCAGTAAGAAACCGAGCATCAACTCCCCACACACTAAGGAAGCGAGCATCAACTCCCCTGCGCAGCAGTAAGCAACCGACGCATCCATTCCCCTGAGTGTAAGGAACGGCGCATCAACTTCCCTGCGACCCTTTTGTTTGTTTTGTGTGACGCATCCAAGGTACTTTGAGAGTAAAGTGTTGCACTTACCATCTACATTGAACTACGCTATTTTCTACCATTTTAAAGTCTATTTTTGATTACAGTATTGTGGATTTTTTTCGTTTATTCTTGTGTTAAGTCTAGTAACGATTACTTATTTTTCTAAACTGGTGTGGTGTCCATTTGTAGTGTTTTCCCTGTATTACTGTATGTGTTCACAAATGCTTTACACACTTACTCTGAGATAAGCCTGTCTGCTCGTGCCAAGCTACCAAGGGGGTGAGCAGGGGTTATTTTAGAAGTGTAGCCCCTTAACCTGACTAGAAGCAAGGTTCCCTATTTGGTCAAAGGTACCTACCTCTGCCAACTAGAGACCCCCAGTTTTAACACCCATCAATCCTCAGATGCAATCCAGAAAGACTTTCTGGGCTAAACAAGAACTGCAGGAGAAGGAATCATCTAGTCAAAGGACAAGTAACGGCCGATTCCACAGTACAAAAACCTCTGAGAGAACTTTGGAAGTTACAACCCGTTGAAGGACAATGTTCATGTAGCGAGTGCTCAGCAGGCCAACACTCCATCGAAGGCCTTTGTCAACATCAAATATGTACCTCAAAAATCTCAAACTTCATATCTACAAATTCAGGCCCTGATTCACAGAGGGAAGTTAGACTTTTGGTCTAAGTGTAGACCAAAATTCTAAATTTGCTACATTCCGGTATTCACATAGGTTAGTTATGAGAAGTATCTTTACGCCCGCTCTTGGGGCAGAATCTCCGCACTCTGGGCGGAAATCCACCATGAGTGTGGACATAAAGATGCTACTCGTAACTTACCTTTGTGAATACCGAAAGCAGTAAACTTAGACGTTGGGTCTAAGTTTACCTTTGTGAATCGGGCCCTCAGTATAAGACATCCTCTGCCCATGAAACAAACTCAACACAGGAAAAACTAGACAAGTAGGGCAACACATTTCATGATTCCAAGATAAGAAAATTGAGCCCCTTTAGTTAAGCATTTTGTCAAAAATTCACATACTAAGAACCAACTCAACTGGACAGTCCTAGACACTATGTGGCCGATTCACAAAAGTAAACTTAGATCAAAAGTTAAACTTTTTGACTTTCAGTATTCACAAAGGGAAGTTACGAGCAGTGCTTAATTTGAGCTGGTGCTTTCCGGTGCTCATGACCGACACTTAATTGGTTTCTGGTGCTCGGCACCGGTACCTAATTGTCAACAACATATTTAGAACAGTCCACCACATGGTGGCGCTGTTCATCTAATTTAGAGATGAGCAGAACAACGGTTGTTTAGGAATACAATATACATTAAAATTGCTAATACCTGCCTCCCCAGCCATTCCTTTAGCTTTGGGGACCTGGAATAATCTGAACTATTGCATGTACATGCGAGAGAGATGGTTAGTATTTGTTTTGGCAGCAATGACAAGGGCGATGGGTGGTGTAAGCTGCAGTAACCTCCTGGTCAGAGCCCTGGCACTTAATATTTTACAAATTAAGCACTGGTTACGAGTAACATCTTTATGTCCGCACTCGGGCGGAGTTTGCGCACTTGGGGCGGAATCTCTACACCCAGAGTGGAAATCTGCACTGAGGGCAGATCTCCACCCTAAGTGCAATGTGTCCGCACATACCACAGTGGAAACTCTGAGGTCCAAGATTAGGTGGAGGGTGTGTCGGTACAGGTAGGAGTCCCGGTAGTAAAGTTAGGAGGGACTCTATGGGGGAGATTGTCAAAAAAGTCATGCAATGCAGTGCAGCCCCCTCGAAGCTGCGCTGCATTGCGTGACAGGGAGGGAGCAGGAGAGCACCATATCTTCAGAGATATAGCTCTCTCCTCCCCTTTCCCTTGTGCTGGCGCTGATTTCAGCTACTGTGCGCCGTGCACACACCTTAGCGCCGCAGCGCTAGGGTGTGCATGAGTGTAGCATAGGTTTTGTACAGGAAGGGTAGCCTTCCTGTACAAAATACTATGCTAGACACGATGCAAAGCTTTTCCCACTTTGCATACGCGCTGCACAGTGCAGCATGCATGCAAAGTCGGAACAGGAAGGAGAAATGAAAGCATTTCTCCTTCCTTGCACCTAGTTGAAAAGGGTGCAGTTTTCTCACGCTAAAGCCAATCTACTGTTTTTTTTGTAAATTGGATTTAGCATGAGAAACCTTGGGTGGTTGCATGGGAACGCCCATGCACCACCCTTGTTACGCCCCCATTCCGCCGGAATGTTAAATAGGAAAAAATGATTTTGCGTCACTTTTGTGATGCAAACACAGTGCAAAATCTTAGTAAATCTCCCCCTATGTGTTTTAGATGCTGTCCCCCCTGAATATTTCCACTGGGTTTCTTCTCGCCCCTTTTGTATTTCTTGTGCTCTATCCAGACTGAGCTGAGTATGTTAGCATACCCATTTTTGTATGGGTGGATGTAAGGACGATAGGTATTGCTCTAAATACACTTTCTCCATTATTTCCTCTTTAGTGGAGGCCAATGGCTTCAGCCATCGGTCCTCCATGTCTCGCACCCTGTAATATAGGGCTCTTGGGGTTTCTTGAGGACGTTCTCTGATTTGTCGGAGTCGGATCCTGTATGTTTCTTCATCCACTCCCATCCGTTCAAAATACTCTTCTTGATGTCTTCGTATGGCGTCATCCCAAGCGGGTTAGCTGCTTGATATGCGACTTGGAGATCTCCAGAGAGAAGAGGGCCAAGATATTGTCCCCATTTACCGATGGCCATGCAGCAGCTCTTGCCATTCTTTCAAAGTTTGAAAAAAAGACATCTGGATCCTCTCCGCTGACAAATTTCTGCATGATCACCGAGGGGATGGTGGTATGACCTCGTTGTTGACTGAGTGTTTCTGCCAGGTTGCCTATCACAGTCTCTTGGGTTTGACTTTGTTCTGTTTTCTCCATCCTCTTAAGCCACAGCTAGGAACTTTTCCATTATTTTGCCCAGCTTCTCCTGGATTTCCGCCATTTTATGCATAACAGCCTCCATTTCCCTGGATCCCACTTCTGACACCACCTGTGGCAGGGATGGGTGGCAACAGAATCAAGGAGGCTTGATATGTTTCTCAATTTTTGCATATTTTATTAGACGGGTTGGGTGTACATGGGACATTTAGTGTTCCGAGTCCTGGTTTTCTCTACGTGGTTATATTTTCTCTTTTCTTCTTTCTTTCAGGGTGGTCTTCTCCAGGCAGATGTTCCCAGGAGGCTTGAAAAGAGGAGAAAATTGCAGTAAATATCTTTTGTTTTTTTGGTGAGTTGGGGTTGGGACAGTATCCTTCACCACACCCGGAGTGAATGGAAAGGGCAATGGCTCACACGCTCTATTTTAAAGAATAGGTGAGGGGTGAAAGAATAGTGATATAAGGGTAGATCCTCTCTCTCACTTTTCTTACACACTCTTTTCCCCTTTCTCAAAGTAAATGGGAGGCAAAATCACCCCAAAGAAATGAGGTAAACCAAGGCATATACTAGACCGACAAGGAATAAACAACTACAAGATTGACCCTCTTATAATTGGTTTCCTAAAAACTGTAGCATCACTGATTCAGTGCAATGTGATTTCACTCATGATATTATCCCTGATTTGATCAGCTGCTGATATTCAGTCATCTCCAGGGTTCAATTCCTGAGCTCGTGCCCGTACAACAATGCACAAAAGAAAAAATGATGCTTCTTAAACAAACAATTTTCAGCCCCTCCGGCCGTGACCCCCACACAACCACACTTAGGGAAATCAATGCGGCGTGAATAAACAACTTTCATTGTCCCTTCACCTTACTCTCCTCAGGAGTCTGAACTTTTTCTCGTTTAAGGTCCCTGACCCCCTTTTCCCCTGTCTCCCTCTCCTCCCCCCTGTCCCGGTCACTCACTGCCAGTGCCTCAACTCTCCTGAGTTGCGGCGGTGAATAGGTCTCTCCTGGGGGCATCCACCACTCCTCGCTCCAGTCCTCTGGAGTCTCTTCACTGGCTTCGGTGTCTCCGGTTCAGGTGTCTCCCTTCGGTTTCTCGCCTTCCTCCGACGGCGTTCCTCTCGGGCTCTCATCCTCAGCATCTTCCGCTTTTCCCCAGCTCCGCCCTTCGTTTCCAGGTTCGCCCCGCCTTCCGTGGGTGACGTCCTTTTCTCCTGCCTACTGGGCCCCTGATTGGTCCATCTGTTGGGCGGGTCGGCCTTCTTCCTGCACGGGAGAGTCCATGATGAGCTGTTTAACCCTTTGTTCACTTTCTTTCCAGCTACGAGACGTCCGCAGCCTTTCACAGCAGGAGAACGGGGTCGCAAGAGGTAAGTAAATGGGTTCCGGGGTATATGTATCTGAATCTGACTCTTCCTCACATACACCCTATAACTTAGTGTTAGACCTGGCACCATTGGCGTGGGTCTCCCTTCCATTTTTTGCTGTTGTCTCCTCTGTTTTACTGGTGTTAGATGCTCTGGGCACTGTGCCACTGCCATTCAGTGTCACAGCGCGAATGCTCCCTGTGTAAATATGTCTATGTGAATTGGGATATCCCTGATTGGCTTATTTGGTTTACCTGTTAGTCCCTAGTAGTGTGGCCTATGTGTGCCCAGGGCTGGTAAACCAAATGCTGCTGGTGGGCCTGCAGCACTGATGTGTGCCACCCACAGAAGCAGCTTGTAAAGTGTGTCTCAGACCTGCCACTGCAGTGTCTGTGTGCAGTCCAGAACTGCCATCTTGGCTGTGAAGTGCCCTCACTTCCCAGCCCCTGAACCTTCCCTTGGCAGCCTGTAAGTCACCCCTATGGTAGGGTGCATTGTATGTGTAAGGTAGGACATGCATTGGTGTATGTAGCATGTCCTGGTAGTGAATTACTCCCCATTTCGTTTTTCACTACTGTAAGGCTACCTGTTCCTCATAGGCTAGAATGGGAAGTTTGACTATTACATTCTATAGTCCTAACTGACCCCAGGGACATGGTAGAAAAACGAATTTAGTATGCCTGAGCTCAGAATATTAAAATACATCTTTTAGTGAAGTTTATTTTTATATTCTGTGTTTGAAAATACCACTTTTAGAAAGTAGGTATTTTCTTGCCTAAGCCTTCCAGTGTGCTCTGCCGTTATGTGTATTGGCTGTCTGGTTTTAGAGGGGCAGGACAGGCTGAGTCAGACCTGGGTTGAATAGAGAGATCTGCATTTAGAGTGTGGGGAGGGGTGGCTCCTTGAACTGAATAGGGCTGTGCCTGGCAAGGTGAATGCTGGCTCCACCTCCCACTGTGTGTCTGCTAGCAGACCCCCTCTTTCTGAAAGGAAGGATGCAGCCTGGTAAACAAAGTGCTCCAGGCCTGAGCAGAACTGGTTCTGGCTAGGTTCAGTGACTGGTAGCTTCTAAGAACAAAGGCTTTTGGGGTATAAATATCTGTGCTCAAACCCCCTACTTTTTGTATTGCTTTTGGATCTGGAGAGGAAACTCTGTCCATGCCACTGGAGGAATCTGCAGGAAGTGACTGTCCCTGTGCTGTGTGTTGTTTCTTGCACTGGCCTGCAGCAGTGACCACTGGACCTTGAAGAAGAGGAAAAGGAACTCTTGAGAGAACTTTTATTTTTGTTACAGCAATTACCCAAGGGCTAGGAAAAGAGCTAGCCTCCTGCTGGAGTCTCAGGCACATCAGACTCCACCACCAACCTCCTGCTTCCTCCCTGCGAGGACTGCTATCTGCTGAGGAGGCTCCTGTGAGTTCCAGGGCCTCTAGTTTGCATCAGAGAAAAGAGTGTGGGAAATCGACGCTAACGCATCTTTGCGGGCCGCTGCAGTCGAGAGCGCTGGGAAAATCATCGCGCTACTGCCGCCGAGGGCCCGCAACACGAAACCATCGCTGACGCCCCTTTGCGAGCCGCTGCAGCCGAGACGCGCTGGAAAGATCATCGCGCTGCTGTCGCCGCGCACTCGCAACCCTTAAAGAAATCATCGCTTCGAGACATCGCAGTGCGGACGCCGTGCGTCCGCCACTTTGATCGCATCGCACCGAATTTCGTCGCTCCCTCGCGGAGCGTCTTGTCTTCGCATCGCAACACGATCGCACAGCGCAACAGGATCACCGCATCGACTTCTCCCACGCGGCAAGAATGTCATCGCATCGGCGGTCCAGCGTGCAGAAGTTTGTCGCATCGTCTCCGCACGCATCCCGCAGATCGGCGCATCATCCTCCCTTGCGGCAAGGATTTCAACGCATCGCCGGCCTCGCGTGCCGAGAATCATCGCTACAGCTTATTTGCGACCTTTTGTTGGTTTTGCTACTAAACCCAGGTACTTTGTGAAAGGAAGGGTCGCAGAGACCACTGCTTTGAACTTGAACCTTATTTTTGCAACCTTTGAACTATTTTTGACAGCCCTTCAACAGCTATCCTATATTTGACAGTATTGTGGCTTTTACAGTTATTGGTCTTGTGATAAATCTGCCTTTATATAAAGATACTTATTTTTTATAACTACCTGTGTGGTGTCCCTTTGTAGTGTTCCTCACTGTGTTACTGTGTTACTGTGTATGGTCATAAATGCTTCACACCCTGCCTCTGAGATAAGCCTACCTGCTCGTGCTACGTTACCACAGGGTTGAGCAGGGGTATTAAAGAGAGTAGCCCTCTCACTCTGACTTAGGAAGAAGGGTCCCTACTTGGACAGTGGCCAGCCATTGCCAACTAGAGACCCCCATTTCTAACACTTAGCACCTTAGAGGTGGCAAAACAGAATGCATTCCTTTGAAGACAGAAGCTATCATCAGTTTCAACACTGGGTAGACAGCATCTCACCCAAAGTGTCTTTGAGCTTCATTGAGTTCAAAATCTCTTGCCAGGCATCTAATACATCCAAGTTGAGAATATTTTAAACATGTCCACCCCCCTTTGTATTTCTTCAAACTTGTAACCAGCCAACCCATGATCTGATAGATTCATTTCATGAGTCCATCATTACCTAAAGTAAGCAAACACTATCATTTCAACAACTTTGTACCAAGAGATTAACAGGGGACAGGAATCACAATCCTCAAGTTCTCAGAATAAATTCAATCTTTAAATCTCCCTTTTTACACAGATGTTTCTTCAAAACTTAGTTGACTACATGTCCTGGCATGCTTAGTGAGAACACAACATCTCCGCACTCCTCCTTGCTCCACTAAGCACAAAGGCCAGCCAGTGCAAATCTCTATTGTCAATATTGGTTCAATTTTGGTCTGCATCCACACACCTTCATAATATCCAGTCTATCCATCACTTGCAGAAGATATCCAGAGTTACCCAACAGGACTTCCTACCCGTTCCTGGTTTGGTGTACTAAAAGTCCCAGCATGACCACTCATCATGTGACATCACAAGTTCTCTGGAATGAGAGCCATGGGACATCCATCTTTGAAATAGTATGCCGATATGGCACTCTCCAATCCCAGCAAGTGATCTGTACAGTGACTCTTATGAACAGAGCACTGCCGAAACAAGGTGCTCACAAGCAGGTCGAGCACCTCTATGCAACGAAGCTCCCGGAAATGATCCTGGCTCGGGCAACTAAATAGCAACCACAAGTCCTGAAAAAAAACTATAACAATTTCCTCACTTTCTCCTCTTCCACACAGATTGTGATTGTGTCCCTCTCTTTTTCCAATTTCCTAATATTGTTTCCTCAAGAGAATGCTCCTGTTCCCGAGGATGGGTCTTCCTTCAGCATTTTTTATGATATCCCACAAAAAGGATTTTCTAGACACAATAGCCCAGTGTTTTCTGAGTCCCTTTTGTCCATGTCTCACAGACACTGTCCCCACCAGTTCCCTTACCTGAGGAGACCCCAAAATCCTCATGGGGTCAAAATGAATCAACACCATATCCCAGGGCGGAAGTTACCCGGAATTCAACAAATGTGTTACCAAAAAACGTTAGGGTTCTCGTTCCCCTGTTGTGAAATTAACCATATGGTGAAAGGATCCTATGATTTTTTTCTGTACTACATTTTATTCGGATATTAGACTGCTTCATATGATGACATCCCTGTGCTGATCAAATATATATCTTCATATATTGGACAGGTTTATTTGATTACAGCCATGTGCTGTTCAAACGGCTAAGATTTCTTCCATCACACGCACAAACTCTATTGTTTGGTGACAGTCCCCACTTTAACCCCATGCTTTCTAATTCAATTAAGCTTAAGACTGAGGAAAATGTTGTCTAAAAAAATAGCAAAATTCCTTTTTGGATTGGGACTTTGAAGGTTTTTCAAAATGTTTGACTCCCAGACTTTTACTGGGACCAATCTACTTGCTTTATCTGTCCAGGCTTCGATTGGGGTCATCCTCAAATTGCTCCTAGGTTTATATTCATCGTATCCATCGACTACAATCGACAGTTGGCACATGTTGTTGCTGTTTCACTTAAATCTTTAAAAATTCATATCTCCCGTTCCCCTTATTAGATAATTATGCTTTAGGTGTCATTTTGCGTATTCATTTTTTCTCTTTTTGATGCATTGCAATGGGATTTTTATTGCATTGTGCATTTGACCTTTTAAATGTTGTGATTCTTCTGAATTCTTTACATATTTTCTCTAAGTTAAGTCTGTCAGCTCCATGCAATAGCTACCAAAAGCTGAGCTCAATTTTAAATTATTGTAACCTTTAACTGCATCCCAAACTAATAATCCACTTTCTCACACTCTACTTTTCCAAATGTGTACTGACAATATTCACCTACAGATATGGCTGTACCCAGTGCTGTCACAAAGGGGAAGTCCTTTCTCTTTGAAGGGCCCTGCTATGCCATGGGTATAGTTGCTTACCTAGTGTGCCTAGTGTGCAGGCCAGCGTTCTGCATGTGCAGTCTAAGTAGCCCTTCAATAGAGCTAAGATGGCATAGCTATCTAAAACTTTTCCATTCCAAAAAATGTATGCTCAGGGCATTCCTGTTAACCCCAAAGACCAGGTACCTATACCATGTGCACCAGATCTGCTTTGTTAAAGTTTACAGTCTCTGACTGTGATACACATATTTCACCACAATCCACAGCAGGGGGAGGGCCTTCCCAGAGAGATTACGCTCACGCTGACCCTTGTGGCGAGTGGACTGCAGACACATGCAGTCATTATAAGAGTGACATAATGCTGGTGGGTACAGCACAAATGTTTTAGGGAGGAATTGACTGTTGGGATGTAACCTGCATAAGGGTTCTCCTGCTCAGTGTGGGCATTGCCTCGTCAATGTCTTCTCCTGGTTTATGCTATTTTAAGAGGCAGCACTCCCTAAGGTGGAACCTTTCCCGTAGAAACACTTTTACTCATTTCCATTCTTCAAGCCACCAATTACCATCTTATATGATGTGCACTGACATCCAGGTACTGACTATACAGACCATTGGTACCCCAGAGTTGACTGAGAGTACTGCCATCTATGAGGATTAATGGAGCATGGACCAGTCCAAATCCATTCTCCTAATAAGGGCATGCATTCCACTGACCATACCAAGGCAAACATTCACTCAGTTTATGGGGAGAGCCCAACACCCCCTTCTGCCACTGAGGCCATCCTGCCAGCAGGTAGCAGCTCTTGCAAATCACCCTCACCTGACAGGAGTATTACTGGCTCTCCCTGCCAGCAGCTCCTGCAAATCACCCTATCATGCCAGGAGCATTCCTGGCTCTCACTGCCAGCAGGTAGCAGCTACTGCAAATCACCCTCACCTGCCAGGAGCATCACAGGCTCTTCCTGCCAGGAGGTAGCAGCTCCTGCAAATCACCCTCACCTGCTAGGAGCATCACTGGCTCTCCCTGCCAGCAGGTAGCAGCTCCTGCAAATCACCCTCACCTGCCAGGATTATTACTGGCTCTCCCTGCCAGCAGGTAGCAGCTCTTGCAAATCACCCTCACCCTGCCAGGATTATTACTGGCTCTCCCTGCCAGCAGGTAGCAGCTCCTGTAAATCATCACTAGAAGCATCACTGGCTCTCCCTACCAGCAGCTCCTGCAAATCACCCTAACCTGCCAGGAGCATTCCTGGCTCTCTTTGCCAGTAGGTAGCAGCTCCTGCCAATCACCCTCACCCGCTAGGAGCATCACTGGGTCTCCCTGCCAGCAGGTAGCAGCTCAAGCAATTCAACCTTACCTACCATGAGCATCACTTGCTCTCCATGCCAGCAGGTAGCAGCTCCTGCAAATCACCCTCACCTGCAAGGAGCATCACTGGCTCTCCCTGCCAGCAGGTAGCAGCTCCTGCAAATCTCCCTCACCTGCCAGGATCATTACTGGCTCTCCCTGCCAGCAGCTCAAGCAATTCGCCCTCACCTGCCAGGAACATCACTGGCTCTCTCTGCCAGCAGGTAGCAGCTCCTGCCAATCACCCTCACCTGCTAGGAGCATCACTGGGTCTCCCTGCCAGCAGGTAGCAGATCCTGTAAATTATGCTCACCTGCCAGGAACATTCCTAGCTCTCCCTACCAGAAGGTAGCAGTTCCTGCCAATCACCTTTACCTGCCAGGAGCATTACTGGATCTCCCTGCCAGCAGGTAGCAGCTCAAGCAAATCACCCTAACGTGCCAGGAGCATCACTGGCTCTCCCTGCCAGCAGGTAGCAGCTCCTGCAAATCACCCTCACCTGTCAGGGGCGTCACTGGCTCTCCCTGCCAGCAGGTAGCAGCTCCTGCAAATCACACTCACCTGCCAGGAAACATTCCTAGCTCTCCCTACCAGCAGGTAGCAATTCCTGCAAATCCTCTTCACCTGGCAGGAGCATTACTTGCTCTTCCTGCCAACAGGTAGCAGCTCCTGCACATCACACTCACCTGCCAGGAACATTCCTAGCTCTCCCTACCAGCAGGTAGCAGTTCCTGCAAATCCTCTTCACCTGGCAGGAGCATTACTGGCTCTCCCTGCCAGCATCTCCAGCACCGCAGCTCCCTCACCTGCTAGGAGTATCACTGGCTCTCCCTGCCAGCAGCTCCTGCAAATCACCCACACCTGTCAGGGGCATCACTGGCTCTCCCTGCCAGCAGGATGCAGCTACTGCAAATCACCCTCACCTGCCAGGAGTATAACTGGCTCTCCCTGTCAGTGGGTAGCAACTCCTGCAAATCACCCTCACCTGCTAGGAGCATCACTGGCTCTCCCAGCCAGCAGGTAGCAGCTCCTACCAATCACCCTCACCTGCTAGGAGCATCACTGGCTCTCCCTGCCAGCAGCTCAAGCAAATCACCCTAACGTGCCAGGAGCATTACTGGCTCTCTCTGCCAGCAGGTAGCAGCTCCTGCAAATCTCCCTCACCTGCCAGGAGAATTACTGGCTCTCCCTGCCAGCAGGTAGCAGCTCCTGCAAATGACCCTCACCTGCTAGGAGCATCACTGGCTCTCCCTGCCAGCAGCTCAAGCAAATCTCCCTCACCTGCCAGGAGCATTACTGGCTCTCTCTGCCAGCAGGTAGCTGCTCCTGCAAATCACCCTAACCTGCCAGGAGCATTCCTGGCTCCCCCTGCCAGCAGGTAGCAGCTCCTGCAAATCACCTTAACCTGTCAGGGGCGTCACTGGCTCTCCCTGCCAGCAGGTAGCAGCTCCTGCAAATCACACTCACCTGCCAGGAACATTCCTAGCTCTCCCTACCAGCAGGTACCAGCTCTTGCAAATCACCCTCACCTGTCAGGGGGGTCACTGGCTCTCCCTGCCAGCAGGTAGCAGCTCCTGCAAATCACACTCACCTGCCAGGAACATTCCTAGCTCTCCCTACCAGCAGGTAGCAGTTCCTGCAAATCAGCATCACCTGCCAGGAGCATCACTGGCTCTCACTGCCAGCAGGTAGCTGCTCCTGCAACTCGCCCTCACTTGCCAGGAGCATTACTGGCTCTCCCTGCCAGCAGCTCCAGCAAGTCACCCTAACCTGCCAGGGGCATTCTTGGCTCTCACTTCCAGCAGGTAGGAGCTCCTGAAAATCACCCTCACCTGCTAGGAGCATCACTGGCTCTCCCTGCCAGCAGGTAGCAGCTCCTGCAAATCACCCTCACCTGCTAGGAGCATTATTGGCTCTCCCTGCCAGCAGGTAGCAGCTCCTGCAAATCACCCTCACCTGCCAGGAGCATTACTGGCTCTCCCTGCCAGCAGCTCCTGCAAATCACCCTCACCTATCAGGGGTGTCACCGGCTCTCCCTGTCAGCAGGTAGCAGCTCCTGTAAATCATGCTCACCTGCCAGGAACATTCCTATCTCTCCCTACCAGCAGGTAGCAGTTCCTGCAAATCCCCTTCCCCTGCCAGGAGCATCACTGGCTCTCCCTGCCAGCAGGTAGCAACTCCTGCAAATCACCCTCACCTGCTAGGAACATTCCTAGCTCTCCGTACCAGCAGGTAGCAGTTCCTGCAATTCCCCTTCACCTGGCAGGAGCATTACTGGCTCTCCCTGCCAGCAGCTCCAGCAAATCACCCTAACCTGCCAAGAGCATTCCTGGCTCTCCCTGCCAGCAGGTAGCAGCTCCTGCCAATCACCCTCACCTGCTATGAGCATCACTGGGTCTCCCTGCCAGCAGGTAGCAGCTCCAGCAATTCAACATCACCTGCCATGAGCATTCCTGGCTCTCCCTGCCAGCAGGTACCAGCTCCTGCTACTCACCCTAACCTGCCAGGAACATTATTGGCTCTCCCTGCCAGCAGGTAGCAGCTCCTGCAAATCACGCTCAGCAGCAACGAGCATCACTGGCTTTCCCTGCCAACAGCTCAAGCAAATCACCCTCACCTGCCAGGATCATTACTGGCTCTCCCTGCCAGCAGCTCCTGCAAATCACACTCACCTGCCAGGAACATTCCTAGCTCTCCCTAACAGCAGGTAGTAGTTCCTGCAAATCCCCTTAACCTGGCAGGAGCATTACTGGCTCTCCCTGCCAGCAGCTCCAGCAAATCACCCTAACCTGCCAGGAGCAATCCTGGCTCTCCCTGCCAGCAGGTAGGAGCTCCTGCAAATATCCCTCACCTGCCAGGATCATTACTGGCTCTCCCTGCCAGCAGGTAGCAGCTCCTGCAAATCACCCTCACCTGCTACGAGCATCACTGGCTCTCTCTGCCAGCAGGTAGCAGCTCCTGCCAATCACCCTCACCTGCTAGGAGCATTATTGGCTCTCCCTGCCAGCAGGTAGCAGCTCCTGCAAATCACCCTCACCTGCTAGGAGCATTATTGGCTCTCCCTGCCAGCAGGTAGCAGCTCCTGCAAATCACCCTCACCTGCCAGGAGCATTACTGGCTCTCCCTGCCAGCAGCTCCTGCAAATCACCCTCACCTATCAGGGGTGTCACCGGCTCTCCCTGTCAGCAGGTAGCAGCTCCTGTAAATCATGCTCACCTGCCAGGAACATTCCTATCTCTCCCTACCAGCAGGTAGCAGTTCCTGCAAATCCCCTTCCCCTGCCAGGAGCATCACTGGCTCTCCCTGCCAGCAGGTAGCAACTCCTGCAAATCACCCTCACCTGCTAGGAACATTCCTAGCTCTCCGTACCAGCAGGTAGCAGTTCCTGCAATTCCCCTTCACCTGGCAGGAGCATTACTGGCTCTCCCTGCCAGCAGCTCCAGCAAATCACCCTAACCTGCCAAGAGCATTCCTGGCTCTCCCTGCCAGCAGGTAGCAGCTCCTGCCAATCACCCTCACCTGCTATGAGCATCACTGGGTCTCCCTGCCAGCAGGTAGCAGCTCCAGCAATTCAACATCACCTGCCATGAGCATTCCTGGCTCTCCCTGCCAGCAGGTACCAGCTCCTGCTACTCACCCTAACCTGCCAGGAACATTATTGGCTCTCCCTGCCAGCAGGTAGCAGCTCCTGCAAATCACGCTCAGCAGCAACGAGCATCACTGGCTTTCCCTGCCAACAGCTCAAGCAAATCACCCTCACCTGCCAGGATCATTACTGGCTCTCCCTGCCAGCAGCTCCTGCAAATCACACTCACCTGCCAGGAACATTCCTAGCTCTCCCTAACAGCAGGTAGTAGTTCCTGCAAATCCCCTTAACCTGGCAGGAGCATTACTGGCTCTCCCTGCCAGCAGCTCCAGCAAATCACCCTAACCTGCCAGGAGCAATCCTGGCTCTCCCTGCCAGCAGGTAGGAGCTCCTGCAAATATCCCTCACCTGCCAGGATCATTACTGGCTCTCCCTGCCAGCAGGTAGCAGCTCCTGCAAATCACCCTCACCTGCTACGAGCATCACTGGCTCTCTCTGCCAGCAGGTAGCAGCTCCTGCCAATCACCCTCACATGCTAGGAGCATCACTGGGTCTCCCTGCCAGCAGGTAGCAGCTTCAGCAATTCAACCTCACCTGCCATGAGCATTACATGCTCTCCCTGCCAGCAGGTACCAGCTCCTGCAACTCACCCTAACCTGACAGGAGCATTATTGGCTCTCCCTGCCAGCAGGTAGCAGCTCCTGCAAATCACCCTCACCTGCTAGGAGCATCACTGGCTCTCCCTGCCAGCAGCTCCTGCAAATCACCCTCACCTGCCAGGAGCATTACTGGCTCTTACTGCCGCAGGTAGGAGCTCCTGCAAATCACCCTCACCTGTTAGGGGCGTCACTGGCTCTCCCTGCCAGCAGGTAGCAGCTCCTGTAAATCATGCTCACCTGCCAGGAACATTCCTCTCTCTCCCTAGCAGCAGGTAGCAGTTCCTGCCAATCACCTTCACCTGCCAGGAGCATCACTGGCTCTCCCTGCCAGCAGGTAGCAGCTCCTTAAAATCTCCCTCACCTGCTAGGAGCATCACTGGCTCTCCCTGCAAGCAGCTCCAGCAGGTCACCCTATCCTACCAGGAGCATTATTGGCTCTCCCTGCCAGCAGCTCCAGCAAGTTACCCTAACCTGCCAGGAGCATTATTGGCTCTCCCTTCCAGCAGCTCCTGCAAATCACCCTCACCTGTCAGGGGCGTCACTGGATCTCCCTGCCAGCAGGTAGCAGCTCCTGAAAATCTCCCTCACCTGCTAGGAGCATCACTGGCTCTCCCTGCCAGCAGGGTAGCAGCTCCTGCAAATCTCCCTCACCTGTCAGGGGCATCACTGGCTCTCCCTACCAGCAGGATGCAGCTACTACAAATCACCCTCACCTGCTAGGAGCATCACTGGCTCTCCCAGCCAGCAGGTAGCAGCTCCTGCCAATCGCCCTCACCTGCTAGGAGCATCACTGGCTCTCCCTGCCAGCAGCTCAAGCAAATCACCCTCATCTGCCAGGAGCATTACTGGCTCTCTCTGCCAGCAGGTAGCAGCTCCTGCCAATCACCCTCACCTGCCAAGAGCATTACTGGCTCTCCCTGCCAGCAGGTAGCAGCTCCTGCAAATCACCCTCATCTGCGACGAGCATCACTGGCTCTCCCTGTAGAAATCTCTTCTCAGTCACATCTTTTTCCGTATTAAGCCGCGTGACAATCTTTCCATCTGCAGAGATGCTGAGAGAACGGTGAGCTGTCTCCGGATCAAAGGAGAGAGATTCTAGAAAGAGAAGAGACGGGTTAAGCTGTCTTGAATGTGAACTTTACAAGCACCACCAGCAGACAAGTAGACACAAATGCATAAACACTGCAGATGCATAAATTGGAGAGTTCACTAAATGTAATCCTCCCACCAGGAGATGTCTGCCTTGAAGATGAAGTGAAAACTTTTGAACTTTAAGACTCAGATGTGATGAAGACCACTGTGGAGGTCCTTTAGAAGGGGCTCCCTCTCTTCTAGCTTCACCCGATTTTTGTTTCAAAGCGTCATTCGGCACATGGCCAAAAAAGAATAAATATCATACATACAAATTATTAAAATAAATAAAAACATTGCAGTGTAATCGCAAACCATTCTCGAATTCCATTCACAATACAAAGTGAATAAACATAGCATTATTCAATAAAAGGGGTCACAGTCTTCCTGATTTTAAGTGCTTTAGGAATATAACCCGATGCTGCTGCACAACAAAATTCAGACTCTAGCAGTTGGTTACGGAGCAAGCAGACAGAAAAAGAACTAGAACCAAAGGAGTGCATTAATGGACAATAAACAAAAATGCCCTTGGTCTAAAATAAAAAATACAAAACAAATTGCTTAGAAAACCCCTCACAAGGACAGGGAGATAACAAGCAATTGCAATGCAATAGGTCTCGCATTTACGCAAGTTTAAGCTATTGGCATTGTAAATAGCAGGGAAAAAGGGAAAAGGAACTGACAAAGCCAATAGTTTTAGCTTTTGTATAGAATGAAGCATCACAGAATAAGCGTCACATGGACAGCCACTATGCAAAAGTCTCTCACGGAATAGTTACAGCGTACAGTCCAAGTTTCCCTCATACTCAGAGGTACAGCACAACAGCAACACTGCAAGATTTGCTCACAGTCAGAACAGATACCGCACAGGCAGTAACAATGAAGCATCCTTCACAAATGAGACATGTACAGCCAATAGTAGTGCAGACATCCTTCCCCTTCCAAAGTGGGCACACACCCCACAGGCAGCCATATTACAATATTCACTCACAAACAGGCTAGTTCTTTCAAATGGACTAGAAAGGTAGCCATCTCTCTAACGCAGGAAAGCTAGAGCAAAGGCTGGAGTAGCATCCTTTCATTAAATTGGGAGACCAGCATCGGCAGGAGTCATTCAGTCATTTTTCGAACAGGGTCAGGTACAACACAGGCAGGACCTTCCATTACCTACTGGATGTGTGCATCGCAAGCAGTGGCAGTGTGAGATTCCCTCGTGAATGGGACAGGTACAACAGACACACCCACCTAGTTCTGCTCTCACTGTCTGCTGTCTTGTCTGCTGCTCTCCTCCAGCTGCAGTGGTGCTTGCACAGGCAGTAGCAGTCCAAGCATCCCTCAAACATGGGACAGGCACAGACTAGGTAGCAGCAGTGTAAACGTCCTTTACAAAAGGGATAGGAATCAACACAGACATCAGCAGGGCAATCATCCCTCTACAAAAGGATCAGGAACACCTCAGTCAGTTGCAGTGCAAGTGTTCCCCACAAACAGAATCGGTACAGCTCAAGCAGTAGCAGTAACAGTGAGAGCATTTCTACAAAGGGTCAGGTAAAACAGAGGAGTCCGCAGTGCAAGCACCCCTTACAAACAAGACCGGAAGAGCAATGTCAGCAGACATGCAAACATTCTCTACAAACAAGACAGGTACAGCAGAGGTAGAGAACCAGCTATCTCCCCTCTGCAATGCTCACAGATTGCTTTGCTAGTTTCTCCACCTATTGATAATGCATCCCAACCTTGCAGCGCTTGTTGGTAGTTGTGACAGTGGTAGCAGCATCTGAAAGGGCTGCAAGAAGGTGGTCAGTGGAATCAGTGAACTCACTGAGGCTGTGGCAGTAGTAGGTGTGGCCGTGGCAAGGACAAATAATGTAGGACATAAGCAACGAGGAAACAGTGGCAGGGGGATATATATATTTTTTTTAGTCAGAAAAGATTGGAGATATATCAGGGCCACATTGCTTCTAGGCCACATTAAGTAAGGGGAAGCATAGCATCACCAAAACAGAGATGTGGTACTAACACTACAGGTTTGCTTCTGTCAGAACTAGATGCTGAGATAAGGGTGAGCTGTCTCTGGATCAAAGGAGAGAGATTCTAGAAAGAGAAGAAGGGGCTTAAACTGTCTTCAATTAGAACTTTACAAGCACCACCTAGCAGACAAGTAGACACACATGCATAAACACTGCAGATACATACATTGGAGAGTTCACTAAATGTAATCCTCCCACCAGGAGATGTCTGCCGTGGGGATGAAGTGAAGACTTTTGAACGTTGAGACGCAGATTTGATGAAGACCACTGTGGAGGTCCTTTAGAAGGGGATCCCTCTCTTCTAGCTTCACCCATTGACCAAGAGACTGGGTAGGAATTGTGCTACAGCCAGAACCTTCCTCCCCACTAAAACAACTCTTTGTGGTATCTACCTCAGTGTAAATACATCTCTCTGAGTGTGACATGGTCCTTGTTCTAGATGAGGACCATCCCTCATTGCTGCTTCACGAGAGTTGTTGAATGGACCAATCCCAGCTGGGCCTCTGAAGCATACTTTCATTAAGAGTCCACTTCTGTGTTTTATCAACTATATCACTAAAAAGGTATTTATTTTGTTCAGAAAACTCATAAACATTCATCCATTGCAGTCTCCATAACATGAATGTTTTTAATTAGATACTAAATTAAAAATATATAGCCTCTTTTTTTGCAACATTTATTTATTGACAGTTTTAATAAACAAGCAAACAAACATTAAGCATTACATATTGGACTGGCAGACACATAAATGTAAAAATATGAAAAACTCCATGATGTACAACATTTGCATTAACAAGGTCAGCAGTAGAGGGTGAGTGTAAATCATATAGTTACCTCTAGCCTAATTAGATGTAATTACCACAAAATTACATGGGAGGAGCATTATTAGAAATTGGGTTGTTGGTTGACTGAAGTATGAACCTTGCAGCAACCACAATCCTAATCATGGTGAGTGTCAGGAAAACCCTCAATTAACATTGCTCACCCTCTGATAGCTTGGCACAGAGCAGTCAGGCTTAACTTAGAGGCAGAGTATAAAGTATTTGTACAACACTTCAAACAGAAATACAGTGAAAACACCACACAAAAAGATACCACACCAAGTTATAAAAATAGTTCTGACTTTAATAAA
Source organism: Calotriton arnoldi (assembly GCA_963921515.1). Taxonomy (NCBI): domain Eukaryota; kingdom Metazoa; phylum Chordata; class Amphibia; order Caudata; family Salamandridae; genus Calotriton; species Calotriton arnoldi. The sequence goes on along the minus strand of CAWUFW010015401.1, from coordinate 134,436 downwards.
TAAAACGACAAAAATCCAATAAGTAGAACTTGGGATATTGATTTTGAAAGGGTTTAAGTAAAAATAGCTCTAAAAAGCTTAAAGTGCTGAAATGGGATATCTGGTCACGCCGGACCAGGACAAAGTCAAAAGTTCAGGCTGACCACAATCGAGCGTGAGCTGGATACACAGTCCCAGTTAGGCCCACTGAATAAAAGTACCTTAATCCGAGGTTGCAGAGCGTTGTGTGGATTCAAGTTGAGGAATGCGTTGAGGATCCTGTTGGTGGGTCTTGCAAGGCAAAGACCAGTGTCAAGGATGCGTATAGCAGTCAAGGTGATGCGTCAGCTCCGGTGAAAGGGAAAGTTGTGATGCAGAGATTTATCCTTGTCATCGAGGCTGCTGTCGACTGGGATTTGAGGACCTTGCAGCGGGAAGAGCATTGCGCAATGGCGGATCTGAAGGCGATGCGTCATGTCCAATCCACGCAGTAGCGGCGATGTGTCGGCTCTGATTCACACAGTACCGGTGATGCATCAAATCTGATCCCCACAGCTGTGGCGATGCATTGGTTTGGTAATGATTGCGTTCGTTCCGCTGGAGCAAACATCTGAGGCCCACTTCCAAGAGTCCGGGACTAGGGTGGCACCACTTGGCAGGGAAAACTCACAGATAGCAGAGTTCAGGTGTGGAGGCAGGGTGGTTGGAAGTCTTTTATGTCTTTGAGTCTTCAAATCAGGAGGCCAGCCAGGTAGCCCTTGGAGTCACTCTGGGTTCAAGTGACGCAGTTCCAGTCCCCTCAACCAGGCAAGAGAACAGCAGACTGAAGGGGAACACAACAAAGCAGTAGTTAGCAGAACCGTAATCCAGCAGAGTGGCAGTCCTTCAGCAGCACAGCAGTTCTTCTTGGGAGAGTCTTCACAGGTCCAGAAGAGCCCTGAAGTGGTGGTGTCAGTGGTCCAGTACTTATACCCAGTTGTGCCTTTGAAGTGGGGGCGACTTCAAAGAAATACCTTTGAGGTGCACAGAGACCCTGCCCTTCCTGCCCTGGCTCCAGACTCATTACAAGGGTGAATGCAGCACTTTGTGTGTGGACAGGACACAACCTATTCAGGTGTAAGTGAGACTGAGTCCAGCTCCTCCCTACTATCCATAATGGCCCATCAAGTCACACCTAAGCTCCCATTGTGTGTGGCTATCTAGGGGGAACTTAGCAAAACCAAAGGGGATGATGGACGGAGTGTTGAACATTGCAAGCACTCACCCCCAGTCAACTCATCTGGGTTTAATCCATCATCATTCTTTAGCTCACTCCGCCATCCAGTTCAGACATGGCCATATGCAAATCAGTCTGACCCTGTAGCTCATAGGAACAGTCGAGCCCGAACTGCCAAGCCATGTCTTTCCTGGACCGGAAACAAGCATCCTGGGACCGGTTTCGGGTTCATAACCCTCATCAGCCAGGCTATCTTGAATCCAGTGGCAAAGTGAGCAAGGGACCCACGTCTGGGCATACCCTGCCAACTTAGGGCGAACTTAGCAAAACCAAAGGGGATGATGGACTTGGCTTGGCTTGGCAGTTCGGGCTGGACTGTTCCCATGAGGCACAGGGTCAGACTGATTTGCATATGGCCATGTCTGAACTGGGGTGGCGGAGTGAGCTAAAGAATGATGATGGATTAAACCCAGATCAGTTGACTGGGGGTGAGTGCTTGTAATGTCAACACTACGTCCATCATCCCCTTTGGTTTTGCTATCTAGGGGGAATACATGAATCCTAACTGTTTCTCACCTCAGACATGTGCTCAAAGACAAGCAGCAGACTTCACCATAAGCTGTGATTTTAAACTGTGATTTCAGAGACACCAGAGACACCAGAGATGTTTTTTTTTTATCTCTTCCCAATTGGAAATTACACTTATAAAATGTAACAAGGCAATCCCAATGTTATCCTATAGGAGAGATAGTCCTTGCTGTAGTGAAAAATGAATTTGGCAGTTTTTCACTACTGTACCTTTTAAATACATTGCACCCTGTCCTATAGGTTGTCCATAGGCCTACCTTAGGGGTGACAAAAAGGAAAGGTTTGTGCCTGGCAAGAGGTTTATTTTGCCAGGTTGACATGGCAGTGTAAACTGCACACACAGGTTCTGCAATGGCAGGCCTAAGACATGGTTAAAGGGTCACTTTAAGTGGGTGGCACAGTCAGTGCTGCAGGTCCACTAGTAGCATTTAATTGACAGCCCAGGGCCTCTTTATTAGGGACTTACAAGTAAACTAAATATACCAATTGGGGATGAACCAATATTACCATGTCGAGGGAAGAGAGGACAAGCAATTTAGCACTGGTTAGAAGTGGTAAAGTGCACAGAGTCCTAATACAAGCAGCACAGAGGTCAGACAAATGAAGGAAGGGAGGCAAAAAGTTGGGGTGAAGACCACCCTAAGGCTGTCAGGTCTAACAATCCAGCATCTATCACTATTGTCTTACAACAAAATGCACCAAATTCACCCTTGTGTACAAAATGGACCAGAGGATGTATTGTGCACTAAGACAACATCATTTAATGCAACAGGACAAGAACAGCAGCAGCCACTTGTGCTCTTTATTGTTCCTGTCCTCCTGCTGTAGGATTTGTGCCCCAAAATACTCTTAATCACTTGAGTTATCATAATCATGTAATTTTGGTAATTTTACATCTCAAAAATAATGCAGAATTACCAAAATTACTCCAATGACTCCGGCATATTAAAAGGTTCGATCAGGCCTGGTCAACAGGAGAGTGATGTTCAGTGCCCAACGGGGATCTAGGACTGGCTCCTCCGGCTGTGGTGGCGAGAAGTAAATGCAGCACATGAGGTACACCTGTCACAAGCACGATGGGAGAAGAGGAAAAAGGAGGTGGGAAAGGAATGATGGGGCAGAGAAAGGGACGGCGGAAAGCAGACAAAGAGGAGCACTAAGAGGATGGACAGCCATATCTTCTGGTATCAAGCACCAAATCTTCTGACATCAAGCACCATATCTTCTGACATCAAGCACCATATCTTCTGACATCAAGCACCATATCTTCTGACATCAAGCACCATATCTTCTGACATAAAGCACCATATCTTCTGAGATCAAGCACAATATTTTCTGATATCAAGCACCATATCTTCTGACATCAAGCACAATATCTTCTGATATCAAGCACCATATCTTCTGACATCAAGCACCATATCTTCTGACATAAAGCACCATATATTCTGACATCAAGCACCATATCTCCTGACATCAAGCACCATATCTTCTGATATAAAGCACCATATCTTCTGACATCGAGCACCATATCTTATGACATCAAGCGCCATATCTTCTGAAATAAAGCGACATATCTTCTAACATCAAGACCCATATCTTCTGACATCAAGCACTGTATCTTCTGGTATCAAGCACCATATCTTCTGACATCAAGCACCATATCTTTTGACATCAAGCAGCAAATCTTCTGAAATCAAGCACCATATCTTCTAACATCAAGCACCATATCTTCTTACATCAAGCAATATCTTCGAACATTAAGCACCTTATCTTCTAACAGAAAGCACCATATCTTCTGACATCAAGACTATATCTTCTGACATGAAGCACCATATCTTCTGACATCAAGACTATATCTTCTGACATCAAGCACCATATCTTCTGACATCAAGCACCATATCGTACCATATCTTCTGACATCAAGCTCCATATCTTCTGACATCAAGCACAATCTCTTCTGACATAGAGCACCATATATTATGACATCAAACACCATATCTTCTGATGTGAAGCACCATATCTTCTGACATCAAGCACCATATCTTCTGACATGGAGCACCATATCTTCTGACATCAAGCACCATATATTCTGACATCAAACACCATATGCTCTGGTATCAAGCACCATATCTTCTGACGTGAAGCACCATATCTTCTGACATCAAGCACCATATCTTCTGACATCAAGCAACATATCTTCTGACATCAAGCACCATATCTTCTGACATCAAGCACCATATCTTCTGACATCAAGCACCATATCTTCTGACATCAAGTACCATATCTTCTGACGTGAAGCACAATATCTTCTGACATCAAGCACCACATCTTCTAACATCAAGCACCATATCTTCTGACATCAAGCCCCATATCTTCTGATGTGAAGCACCATATCTTCTGACATCAAGCACCATATCTTCTGACATCAAGCACATTATCTTCTAACATCAAGCACCATATCTTCTGACATCAAGCACCATATCTTCTGACGTCAAGCACCATATCTTCTGATGTGAAGCACCATATCTTCTGACCTCAAGAACCATATCTTCTGACATCAAGCACCATATCTTCTGACATCAAGCACCATATCTTCTGATATCAAGCACCATATCTTCTGACATGGAGCACCATATCTTCTGACAACAAGCACCATACCTTCTGTCATCAAGCACCATATCTTCTGACATCAAGCACCTTATCCTCTGATGTGAAGCACCATATCGTACCATATCTTCTGACATCAAGCTCCATATCTTCTGACATCAAGCACAATCTCTTCTGACATAGAGCACCATATATTATGACATCAAGCACCATATCTTCTGATGTGAAGCACCATATCTACTGACATCGAGCACCATATCTTCTGATATCAGGCTCCATATCTTCTGACATCAAGCACCATATCTTCTGACATCAAGCACCATATATTATGATATCAAGCGCCATATCTTCTGACGTGAGGCACCATATCTTCTGACATCAAGCACCATATCTTCTGACATCAAGCACCATATCTTCTGACATCAAGCACCATATCTACTTACATCAAGCACCATATATTCTGACGTGAAGCACCATATCTTCTGACATCAAGTACCATATCTTCTGACATCAAGCACCATATCTTCTGACGTGAAGCACCATATCTTCTGATATCAAGCATCATATCTTCTAACATCAAGCACCATATCTTCTGACATGAAGCATCATATCTTCTGACATGAAGTACCATATCTTCTGACATCAAGAACCATATCATCTGAAGTGAAGCACCATATCTTCTGACATCAAGCACCATATCTTCTGACATCAAGCACCATATCTTCTGACATCAAGCACCATATCTTCTGACATCAAGCACCATATCTTCTGACATCAAGCACCATATCCTCTGACATCAAGCACCATATCTTTTGACATTAAGCACCATATCTTCTGACACCAAGTACCACATCTTCTGACATCAAGCACCATATCTTCTGACATCAAGAACCATATCTTCTGACATTAAGCACATTATCTTCTAACATCAAGCACCATATCTTCTGACATCAAGCACCATATCTTCTGACGTCAAGCACCATATCTTCTGACATGAAGTACCATATGTTCTGACCTCAAGCACCATATCTTCTGACATGAAGCACCATATCTTCTGACATCAAGCACCATATCTTCTGATATCAAGCACCATATCTTCTGATATCAAGCACCATATCTTCTGACATGGAGCACCATATCTTCTGACATCAAGCACCATATCTTCTGACATGAAGCACCATATCTTCTGACATGAAGCACCATATCTTCTGACAACAAGCACCATATCCTCTGACATCAAGCACCATATCTTTTGACATTAAGCACCATATCTTCTGACACCAAGTACCACATCTTCTGACATCAAGCACCATATCTTCTGACATCAAGAACCATATCTTCTGATGTGAAGCACCATATCTTCTGACGTCAAGCACCATATATTCTGACATCAAGCAGCATGTGGTGTCCTGAATATCTCTGAAGCCTACATTTCTCTTGTTCTAGAATGTGGGGTGCGTTGCCAGGCGCTGGGTTGAACTGCTTGTGTGGCAGTTAAGCTGGCTGTCTGACATCAAGCACATTATCTTCTAACATCAAGCACATATCTTCTGACATCAAGCACAATCTCTTCTGACATCAAGCACCATCTCTTCTAACATCAAGCACCATTTCTTCTGATGTGAAGTACCATATCTTCTGACATCAAGCACCATATCTTCTGACATCAAGCACCATATCATCTGAAGTGAAGCACCATATCTTCTGACATCAAGCACCATATCTTCTGACATCAAGCACCATATCTTCTGACGTGAAGCACCATATCTTCTGACATCAAGCACCATATCTTCTGACATCAAGCAACATATCGTCTGACATCAAGCACCACATCTTCTAACATCAAGCACCATATCTTCTGACATCAAGCACCATATCTTCTGACGTGAAGCACCATATCTTCTGACATCAAGCACCATATCTTCTGACATCAAGCACATTATCTTCTAACATCAAGCACCATATCTTCTGACATCAAGCACCATATCTTCTGACGTCAAGCACCATATCGTCTGACGTGAAGCACCATATCTTCTGACCTCAAGCACCATATCTTCTGACATCAAGCACCATATCTTCTGACATCAAGCACCATATCTTCTGATATCAAGCACCATATCTTCTGATATCAAGCACCATATCTTCTGACATGGAGCACCATATCTTCTGACATCAAGCACCATATCTACTGACATGGAGTACCATATCTTCTGACAACAAGCACCATATCTTCTGACATCAAGCACCATATCTTCTGACATCAAGCACCTTATCCTCTGACGTGAAGCACCATATCGTACCATATCTTCTGACATCAAGCTCCATATCTTCTGACATCAAGCACAATATCTTCTGACATAGAGCACCATATATTATGACATCAAGCACCATATCTTCTGATGTGAAGCACCATATTGACTGACATCGAGCACCATATCTTCTGATATCAGGCTCCATATTTTCTGACATCAAGCACCATATCTTCTGACATCAAGCATCATATATTATGATATCAAGCACCATATCTTCTGACGTGAGGCACCATATCTTCTGACATCAAGCACCATTTCTTCTGACATCAAGCACCATATCTACTTACATCGAGCACCATATATTCTGACGTGAAGCACCATATCTTCTGACATCAAGTACCATATCTTCTGACATCAAGCACCATATCTTCTAATGTGAAGCACCATATCTTCTGACATAAAGCATCATATCTTCTGACATCAAGCACCATATCTTCTAACATCAAGCACCATATCTTCTGACATCAAGCACCATATCTTCTGACATCAAGCACCATATCTTCTGAGATCAAGCACCATCTCTTCTGACATCAAGCACCACATCTTCTTACATCAAACACCATATGTTCTGACATCAAGCACCATATCTTCTAACATCAAGCACCATATCTTCTGACATCAAGCACCATATCTTCTGACATCAAGCACCATATCTTCTGAGATCAAGCACCATCTCTTCTGACATCAAGCACCACATCTTCTTACATCAAACACCATATGTTCTGACATCAAGCACCATATCTTCTGATGTGAAGCACCATTTCTTCTGACATAAAGCACCATATCTTCTGAAGTGAAGCGCCATATCATCTGACATCAAGCACCATATCTTCTGACATGAAGCACCATATCTTCTGACATCAAGCACCATATCTTCTGACATCAAACACCATATCTTCTGACATTAAGCACCATATCCTCTGACATCAAGCACCATATCTTTTGACATTAAGCACCATATCTTCTGACACCAAGTACCACATCTTCTGACATCAAGCACCATATCTTCTGACATCAAGAACCATATCTTCTGATGTGAAGCACCATATCTTCTGACGTCAAGCACCATATATTCTGACATCAAGCACCATATCTTCTGACGTGAAGCATCATATCTTCTGACATCAAGCAGCATGTGGTGTCCTGAATATCTCTGAAGCCTACATTTCTCTTGTTCTAGAATGTGGGGTGCGTTGCCAGGCGCTGGGTTGAACTGCTTGTGTGGCAGTTAAGCTGGCTGTCTGACTGAATTGTGTCTCATCTACTTTGTGTCCTAATAAATCTTCTACAACATCTACACTTGCTTTCTATATCATCTTTATTGAAGAGAGTCACCTCTACATTTTGGCGAAGTCCTACCCACGCTCTACAATCAACATCTCTAAAGAAGCTGACACATGTTAAGAGACCCCAACAGTTATCATCTATACAGATTTAATAAGCAAAGCGCAGTGAGTCATAAATTTTACTTCTCACCATCTTTGAAACTTCAGATGAATCGTCGTCCTTCTGCAGATTAAAACAAGTAAGGAGAAATGGGAGCTGCCTGGACTCTCTCTCTCTGTGGCACAAAAGAACAAGTAAGGAGGAACGGGGGCTGACGGGATCCTTCCCCTTCATTATTCTACTTTACGTTACTGCCACGAGGTAAAATTTAAATTTAAATTTTGGGAGTCCCCAAGCGCCGTCAGAGGGATCACGACCACGAGATTCTTGCGCGAGCTTGCCGTGCGATCAAGCACGTGACCTCTGCTGCCGCGCGTGCTTGTCTCCAGCTTCCTCTACGTCACTGCCTGGCTCTTCATTCACGCTGCGTAAGCACGCAGCCGGCGGCCATTTTGGTGGGCATCATCATAGCAATAACCGTATTGTCTTGACGACGCTCACTGCATCACAGCGCACAGCTGATTTAATCATTGCTGATGTGCACAGCCATTAAGAAATATTAAAGCTTTGCAGCGCGCAGCTGATTTATTCATCGCTGATGCGCACAGCCTTTGAAAGAACCGCGTTATCTTGACGACGCTCCCCGCATCACAGCGCACAACTGATTTAATCATCGCTGATGCGCACAGCCATTAAGAAATATTAAAGCTTCGCAGCGCACAGCTGATTTATTCATCGCTGATGCGCACAGCCTTTGAAAGATCTTAAAGTGTTGTGGAATCTGATTTATTCGTCGCTGATGCGCACAGCCATTAAGAAATATTAAAGCTTCGCAGCGCACAGCTGATTTATTTGTCGCTGATGCACACAGCTTTGAAAAATCTTAAACCACTGATGGTTACAGCGCGCAGCTGATTTATCGTTCGGTGATGGGCACAGCTATCAACAGGTGTGAACATTTTTGTGCACAGCTGTTGACAAGTGGTGTCGTGGACTTTACCACTGATGCTTATAGTGCACAGGTAATTTATTCTTCACTGATGCGCACAGCTATTAACAAGGGTGAGGGTTTTGCACATTCTGCCAACTCCTTTGTCACTGATGCACACAGTAATGCAATGTACCTCTTAAAAATTGAATCTATTTTTTAAAACTGCCACCTGTTTGTGTTATTTATATGTACGCTGTTTCAACAACACTTCAATTTTTATTATTCAACAAAAGTGTGTTATTTGTTTTTTTAATTTTTTTGTTTTGCCCTTTTCTTCATTAATTCTTTTGCCATGCAGAATTTTACTGCTCCTCCGTTCTTGCTGACCCCCCTGGTGATCCACCACTTTCCTGCCTAAATGGAAGAAAGTATTTTCACATTATGCCTGTGTTTGTGGTACGCCCTTGAGTGCGGAGAGACGCACTTCTTTACTACTACATTGTTTGGGGTCAGAAGGACAAGAAATCTTTGAACATCTTCCAGATTTATCTAGTGATGATGCTGCCTCACTAAATGAATATGAGATCTACATAAAGAAGTTAGACCTGCACTTTCTTCCTAAAGTAAGGACAGTTCTAGAACGCTACAATTTCGGAAGAAGAATGCAAAGGCATGATGAAACAGTTGAACAATACGTAACAATTTTACGCAAATTAGCTTCCACCTGCAACTTTGGCTCAACTTTGGAAGAACGGTTGAGAGACCAATTCATGTTGGGAGGTACACTAGACAAAGCAAGAGATGCTTTGTGGCAAAAAGACTCTCCTTCACTTCAAGAAGTTCTCACTATAGCCAAGACGCATGAACATTCTAAGGCTTGTATCTACTATACGTAAGGACACCACCTCAAATGATAAGAAAGAAAATACTGACATTAAAGTAGTTGTGGATAGTTCCACTAAAACCAAATCCCTTTCCACTCAGAAGACACTGTATCCAAAAACCTTTCAAGGAAAGTGCTTCAGGTGTGGTAACCCTGGTCACTTGGCCAATTTTAAAGGATGTCCAGGATTCAAGGCTGTCTGCAAGGTTTGTGGTAAAAAAGGACATGTCTCTAAATGTTGTCGTTCAAGCAAGGGTCAAGAGAAAGTCAGTGAGGTTGACCTTTATGATGAAGATTTGGAGGAAGTTGAAATTCTCCAAATTACAGGTGATGCTAGTGACGGTCCACATGAACTTGTTTTGGTTAACAATGCTTCTGTAAAGATGCTCTTTGATTCTGAGACAAAAATTACACTTGTACCAAAAGACTTTTATGAAAGTAATCTTTTAGGCAAGGTTGCCCATTTAAAGCCAGACATTAAGCCGAAAGGTTACGGGGGAGTAACTATACAGCTACTTGGCTATTTTTGGGGTACAATTGACTTCAAGGGAAGGGTTATTCCTGGCAAAGTTTATGTCTCGATGAAGGGTGATTCGCTTATAAGCTGGTTCCATCAAAGAGATTTGCATGTGTTTCTCGATCTGAACGAATGTCCTGCGGTCTGTTTGAAAGAATTACCTCCTGTGAGGATGGTGGACAATTCAAATCGTGACTGGGTCAAGGAATTTCCCTCTGTTTTTGCAAGTGATCTTGGTTGCTTAAAGAATTATATGCATTGTATAAGGATAAAGTCTGGTGCCATTCCCAAGGTTCCAAAGTAAGAAATGTGGCTCTATTGGTTAGAGAGAGCATGAAGAACGAGTTGGATAAACTTTTGGCCAAAGGTATAATTCAAGAAGTTGAAGCAACAGAGTGGGTCTCTCCGGTTGTAATGGCCCGTAAGGCCAATGGTGAGGCCCGGCTCTGTGTGGATTTGAGAGAACTCAATCGAGCTGTCATCGTTGATCACTACCCTTTGCCTAATATAACTGAGATGTTGTGTTCACTTGAAGGGTCAAAACATTTCAGTTCATTAGATATTACCTCCGCTTACCCCCAGGTCAAGCTTTACCCTACTTCCCAAGATCTGACGGCCTTTGTCACGCCCTTTGGCACTTTTAGATTTCTGAGAATGCCCTTAGGCCTCATCTCTGCTGCATCAGTCTTTCAGAGAGCAATGGAGGGCATTCTTAGAGGCATCTATGGTGTCAAGGTGTACCAAGATGACGTTCTCATCTTTGGTGTGGATTTAGAACAACATGACACGAGACTTAAGTGAGTTTTAAAAAAGCTTCATGATGCAGGTCTCACTCTTAGAGCTGACAAGTGCAAATTTGATGTGGAAGAAATAAAATATCTTGGTCACTCTGTTTCTTCTACAGGTATTAGGCCTAAAACGTCCTTGGTAAGTTCTATCAACAATCTGCGGGCTCCAATGAATAAGGAAGAACTGGTCAAATTTCTTGGCATGGCTGAGTTCTATCACAAATTTGTTCCAAATTTTGCAGGAAAAAAGTTGGGTCTAAGAGCACTGTTGAAGAAGGGGTGCAAATTTGTTTGGTCAAAGTCTTGTGAGGAGAAATTTATTTGTATCAAGGAACACCTCAACAATGCCCCTTGTCTAAGTAGGTTTGACCCCACGAAAGTCTCTTATATTATGACTGATGCGAGTGCCACTGGTTTGGGTGCTGTTTTGTTGCAGAAGGTGGATGGAGAGGAGAAAACAGTTTTGTTTATCTCCAGACCTTTGCGTGGTGCGGAATGTAATTATTCTGTAGTGGAAAAGGAGGTGCTTGGTCTATTCTGGGCTGTGCGTAAACTGAGGACATTTTTGTGGGGGAAGAAATTTAATATTCTTACGGACCACAAACCCCTCAAGGATGTCTTCTCAAAGAAGGGGATTGACTTTGTTTCCATCGCATTAGGAAATGGGTGGTGGTTTTACAAGAGTTTGATTTCGACATTTCGTACTTGCCTGGTTCTAGCAACGTTTTGGCAGACTGCCTTTCTAGGCTGGGTGGTGATGATGGTGAATTGACGGATGAAGTTGAGCGTTTTGGTGGTGAGGAGTTTGAAGAGGAAGTCAATGTGTGTGTAATCAGTGAGGGGCTTATTTCCGAGAGTCTTTGGAGAGAAAGTTTGGCAGGAGATGCTGTTTTTCAAAGAGTCATTTCCTTTGTCAGTGGTGGATGGTGTGAGAAAAAAGACTGTGAGGAAGAGCTCAAGGGTTTTTAGAATGTTAGAAAGGATCTTTCTGTTGTAGACGGTCTTCTCTTGTGTGGTAGCAAACTTGTGCCACCACATGTCTTAAGAGACAAGTTGATTGAAAGTGCTCATGCGTCTCACATGGGTATTGCAAAAACAAAAGAAAGAATCAGAGAGGCATACTGGTGGCCAGCTGTGGATGTGCATGTGGAAAGATTGGTACATGCATGTGCAGAGTGTGCATGTTCTGACAGGGTTATGAAATGTAGAACACAGCCCATGGTCATTAGGGAACAAGCTTCTGGTCCGTGGACAGATATTTCTATTGACATTTTAGGTCGCGTGTGACTTAAGACTCAGGACCGCTATGTCATTGTATGCATTGACATGTTTTCTCGTTGACCTGACATTAAAATTGTTAATTTGGTCGAGTCTTCCGTTGTAGTTGAGTTCCTAAAAGAACTTTTTGAACGTGAAGGGTTACCATTAACACTGTTGTCGGACAACGGCGTTCAATTCACCTCTAGGCTCAAGAAAGAGTTCTTAAGTTCAAAGGGAATTAAGCACAAGAGAGCTGCTCTTTACCACCCAGAGTGCAACGGTGTCATAGAGAGGTTTATTAAAGTTCTCAAAGAGACCATGCAACAAGCCGTTGTCTGTGGTGAAAGCTGGGAGTTGGCAATTAAGAGAAAAGTGCGCGAGTATAGGTTCACTTCTCATTCTTCCAATGGGGTAGCACCCTTTCGCTTGTTTAAAGGAAGGGTTCCAAACATTGAAGTTGTCCCGTTGTGGGTTACCAAGAAGAGGTTGCTAGTGGACAGTGGAGCAGGAAGGACTGAAGGCTGGAAGGAAAAAGAAAAAGAAGTTATGAATAAAAGGAAAGTTTGGTATGATGAGAGAAAGGGTGTAAAGAGTACGATTGTCAATGTGGGTGATTGGGTCAAAATTAAGTCTCCCAGGAAAAGTAGTGGCACTTCCAAATTCAGTAGACCTTTTGAGGTAATCAAAGTCTTCAAAAATGCGATAAAGACCAGTGACAATAAAATCTGGAATATCATGTGACATCAAGCACCATATCTTCGGACATCAAGCACTATATCTTCTGGTGTCAAGCACCATATCTTCTGACATCAAGCACTATATCTCCTGACATCAAGCACCATATCTTCTGACATCAAGCCCCATATCTTCTGGTATCAAGCACCATATCTTCTGACATCAAGCACCATATCTTCTGACATCAAGCACCATATCTTCTGAAATCAAGCTACATATCTTTTAACATCAAGCACCATATCTTCTGACGTGAAGCACCATATCTTCTGACATCAAGTACCATATCGTTTGACATCAAGCACCATATCTTCTGGTATCAAGCGCCATATCTTCTGACATCAAGCACCATATCTTCTGATATCAAGCACCATATATTCTGAAATAAAGCACCATATCTTCTGACATCAAGAACCATATCTTCTGACATCAAGCAACATATCTTCTGACATCAAGCACCATATCTTCTGACCTCAAGCACCATATCTTATGAAATAAAGCACCATATCTTCTGAAATAAAGCACCATATCTTCTAACATCAAGCAAGATATCTTCTGACATCAGGAAACATATCTTATGGTATCAAGCACCATATCTTCTGACATCAAGCACCATATCTTCTGACATCAAGCACCATATCTTCTAACATCAAGCACATTATATTCTGACGTGAAGAACCATATCTTCTGACATCAAGCACTATATCTTCTAACATCAAGCACCATATCTTCTGGTATCAAGCACTATATCTTCTGAAATCAAGCACCATATCTTCGAACTTCAAGCACCATATCTTCAAACATCAAGCACCCTATCTTCTGACATCAAGCACTATATCTTCTGATATAAGCACCATATCTTCTGGTATGTAGCACCATATCTTCTGACATCAAGCACTGTATCTACTGACATCAAGCACCATATCTTCTGACATCAAGCACCATATCTTCTGACATGGAGCACCATATCTTCTGACATCAAGCACCATATCTTCTGACACCAAGCACCATATCTTCTGGTATCAAGCACCATATCTTCTGACATCAAGCACCGTATCTTCTGACATCTAGCACCGTATCTTCTGACATCAAGCACCATATCTTCTGACATGGATCACCATATCTTCTGACATCAAGCACCATATCTTCTGACGTGAAGCATCATATCTTCTGACATCAAGCACCATATCTTGTAACATCAAACGCCATATCTTCTGACATCAAGTAGCATATCTTCTGACGTGAAGCACCATATCTTCTGGTATCAAGCACTATATCTTCTGAAATCAAGCACCATATCTTCTGACATCAAGCACAATATCTTCTGACATGAATCACCATATCGTCTGGTATCAAGCACCATATCTTCTGACATCAAGCACCGTATCTTCTGACATCAAGCACCATATCTTCTGACATCAAGCACAATATCTTCTGACATGGAGCACCATATCTTCTGACATCAAGCACCATATCTGCTGACATCAAGCACCATATCTTCTGACATGGATCACCATATCTTCTGACATCAAGCACCATATCTTCTGACGTGAAGCATCATATCTTCTGACATCAAGCACCATATCTTGTAACATCAAACACCATATCTTCTGACTTGAAGCATCATATCTTCTGACATCAAGCACCATATCTTCTAACATCAAGCACCATATCTTCTGACATCAAGTAGCATATCTTCTGACGTAAAGCACCATATCTTCTGACATCAAGCACCATGTCTTCTTACATCAAGAACCATATCTTATGTCATCGAGCTCCATATCTTCTGACTTCAAGCACCATATCTTCTGACATCAAGCATCATATCTTCTGACATCAAGCACATTATGTTCTAACATCAAGCACCATATCTTCTAACATCAAGCACATTATCTTCTGACGTGAAGTACCATATCTTCTGACATCAAGCACTATATCTTTTAAAATCAAGCACCATATCTTCTGGTATCAAGCACTATATCTTCTGAAATCAAGCACCATATCTTCGAACATCAAGCACCATATCTTCTAACATCAAGTACCATATCTTCTGACATCAAGCACCATATCTTCTGACATCGAGCACCACATCTTCTGACTTGAAGCAGCATATCTTCTGACTTAAAGCATCATATCTTCTGACATCAAGCACATTATCTTCTAACATCAAGCACCATATCTTCTGACGTGAAGCACCATATCTTCTGACATCAAGCACCATATCGTCTGACAACAAGCACCATATCTTCTGACGTGAAGCACCAAATCTTCTGACATCAAGCACCATATCTTCTGACATCAATCACCATATCTTCTGACATGGAGTACCATATCTTCTGAAATCAAGCACCATATCTTCTGACATCAAGCACCATCTCTTCTGACATCAAGCACCATATCTTCTGACATGAAGCATCATATCTTCTGACATCAAGCACCATATCTTCTGACATCAAGCACCATATCTTGTTCTGACGTGATGCACCATATCTTCTGACCTCAAGTACCATATCTTCTGACATCAAGCACCATATCTTCTGGTATCAAGCACCATATCTTCTGACATCTAGCACAATATCTTCTGACATCAAGCACCATATCTTCTAACATCAAGCACATTATATTCTGACTTGAAGAACCATATCTTCTGACATCAAGCACCTTATCTTCTAACATCAAGCACCATATCTTCTGGTATCAAGCACTATATCTTCTGAAATCAAGCACCATATCTTCGAACTTCAAGCACCATATCTTCAAACATCAAGCACCATATCTTCTGACATCAAGCACTATATCTTCTGACATAAGCAACATATCTTCGGGTATGTAGCACCATATCTTCTGACATCAAGCACCGTATCTTCTGACATCAAGCACCATATCTTCTGACATCAAGCAACATATCTTCTGACATGGAGCACCATATCTTCTGACATCAAGCACCATATCTTCTGACACCAAGCACCATATCTTCTGGTATCAAGCACCATATCTTCTGACATCAAGCACCGTATCTTCTGACATCAAGCAACATATCTTCTGACATCAAGCACCATATCTTCTGACATGGATCACCATATCTTCTGACATCAAGCACCATATCTTCTGACGTGAAGCATCATATCTTCTGACATCAAGCACCATATCTTGTAACATCAAACACCATATCTTCTGACTTGAAGCATCATATCTTCTGACATCAAGCCCCATATCTTCTAACATCAAGCACCATATCTTCTGACATCAAGTAGCATATCTTCTGATGTGAAGCACCATATCTTCTGACATCAAGCACCATGTCTTCTTACATCAAGCATCATATCTTCTGACATCAAGCACATTATCTTCTAACATCAAGCACCATATCTTCTAACATCAAGCACATTATCTTCTGACGTGAAGTACCATATCTTCTGACATCAAGCACTATATCTTTTAAAATCAAGCACCATATCTTCTGGTATCAAGCACTATATCTTCTGAAATCAAGCACCATATCTTCGAACATCAAGCACCATATCTTCTAACATCAAGTACCATATCTTCTGACATCAAGCACCATATCTTCTGACATCGAGCACCATATCTTCTGACTTGAAGCAGCATATCTTCTGACATAAAGCATCATATCTTCTGACATCAAGCACATTATCTTCTAACATCAAGCACCATATCTTCTGACATCAAGCACCATCTCTTCTGACAACAAGCACCATATCTTCTGACGTGAAGCACCAAATCTTCTGACATAAAGCACCATATCTTCTGACATCAAGCACCATATCTTCTGACGTGAAGCACCATATCTTCTGACATCAAGCACCATATCTTCTGACATCAAGCACCATATCTTCTGACATCAAGCAACATATATTCTGACATAAAGCACCATATCTACTGACATCAAGCACCATATCTTCTGACATCAAGTACCATATCTTCTGACGTGAAGCACAATATCTTCTGACATCAAGCACCATATCTTCTAAAATCAAGCACCATATCTTCTAACATCAAGCACCATATCTTCTGACATCAAGCACCTTATCTTCTAACATCAAGCACCATATCTTCTGGTATCAAGCACTATATCTTCTGAAATCAAGCACCATATCTTCGAACTTCAAGCACCATATCTTCAAACATCAAGCACCATATCTTCTGACATCAAGCACTATATCTTCTGACATAAGCAACATATCTTCGGGTATGTAGCACCATATCTTCTGACATCAAGCACCGTATCTTCTGACATCAAGCACCATATCTTCAAACATCAAGCACCATATCTTCTGACATCAAGCACTATATCTTCTGACATAAGCAACATATCTTCGGGTATGTAGCACCATATCTTCTGACATCAAGCACCGTATCTTCTGACATCAAGCACCATATCTTCTGACATCAAGCAACATATCTTCTGACATGGAGCACCATATCTTCTGACATCAAGCACCATATCTTCTGACACCAAGCACCATATCTTCTGGTATCAAGCACCATATCTTCTGACATCAAGCACCGTATCTTCTGACATCAAGCAACATATCTTCTGACATCAAGCACCATATCTTCTGACATGGATCACCATATCTTCTGACATCAAGCACCATATCTTCTGACGTGAAGCATCATATCTTCTGACATCAAGCACCATATCTTGTAACATCAAACACCATATCTTCTGACTTGAAGCATCATATCTTCTGACATCAAGCCCCATATCTTCTAACATCAAGCACCATATCTTCTGACATCAAGTAGCATATCTTCTGATGTGAAGCACCATATCTTCTGACATCAAGCACCATGTCTTCTTACATCAAGCATCATATCTTCTGACATCAAGCACATTATCTTCTAACATCAAGCACCATATCTTCTAACATCAAGCACATTATCTTCTGACGTGAAGTACCATATCTTCTGACATCAAGCACTATATCTTTTAAAATCAAGCACCATATCTTCTGGTATCAAGCACTATATCTTCTGAAATCAAGCACCATATCTTCGAACATCAAGCACCATATCTTCTAACATCAAGTACCATATCTTCTGACATCAAGCACCATATCTTCTGACATCGAGCACCATATCTTCTGACATCGAGCACCACATCTTCTGACTTGAAGCAGCATATCTTCTGACTTAAAGCATCATATCTTCTGACATCAAGCACATTATCTTCTAACATCAAGCACCATATCTTCTAACATCAAGCACCATCTCTTCTGACAACAAGCACCATATCTTCTGACGTGAAGCACAAAATCTTCTGACATAAAGCACCATATCTTCTGACATCAAGCACCATATCTTCTGACGTGAAGCACCATATCTTCTGACATCAAGCACCATATCTTCTGACATCAAGCACCATATCTTCTGACATCAAGCAACATATATTCTGACATAAAGCACCATATCTACTGACATCAAGCACCATATCTTCTGACATCAAGTACCATATCTTCTGACGTGAAGCACAATATCTTCTGACATCAAGCACCATATCTTCTAAAATCAAGCACCATATCTTCTAACATCAAGCACCATATCTTCTGACATCAAGCACCTTATCTTCTAACATCAAGCACCATATCTTCTGGTATCAAGCACTATATCTTCTGAAATCAAGCACCATATCTTCGAACTTCAAGCACCATATCTTCAAACATCAAGCACCATATCTTCTGACATCAAGCACTATATCTTCTGACATAAGCAACATATCTTCGGGTATGTAGCACCATATCTTCTGACATCAAGCACCGTATCTTCTGACATCAAGCACCATATCTTCAAACATCAAGCACCATATCTTCTGACATCAAGCACTATATCTTCTGACATAAGCAACATATCTTCGGGTATGTAGCACCATATCTTCTGACATCAAGCACCGTATCTTCTGACATCAAGCACCATATCTTCTGACATCAAGCAACATATCTTCTGACATGGAGCACCATATCTTCTGACATCAAGCACCATATCTTCTGACACCAAGCACCATATCTTCTGGTATCAAGCACCATATCTTCTGACATCAAGCACCGTATCTTCTGACATCAAGCAACATATCTTCTGACATCAAGCACCATATCTTCTGACATGGATCACCATATCTTCTGACATCAAGCACCATATCTTCTGACGTGAAGCATCATATCTTCTGACATCAAGCACCATATCTTGTAACATCAAACACCATATCTTCTGACTTGAAGCATCATATCTTCTGACATCAAGCCCCATATCTTCTAACATCAAGCACCATATCTTCTGACATCAAGTAGCATATCTTCTGATGTGAAGCACCATATCTTCTGACATCAAGCACCATGTCTTCTTACATCAAGCATCATATCTTCTGACATCAAGCACATTATCTTCTAACATCAAGCACCATATCTTCTAACATCAAGCACATTATCTTCTGACGTGAAGTACCATATCTTCTGACATCAAGCACTATATCTTTTAAAATCAAGCACCATATCTTCTGGTATCAAGCACTATATCTTCTGAAATCAAGCACCATATCTTCGAACATCAAGCACCATATCTTCTAACATCAAGTACCATATCTTCTGACATCAAGCACCATATCTTCTGACATCGAGCACCATATCTTCTGACATCGAGCACCACATCTTCTGACTTGAAGCAGCATATCTTCTGACTTAAAGCATCATATCTTCTGACATCAAGCACATTATCTTCTAACATCAAGCACCATATCTTCTAACATCAAGCACCATCTCTTCTGACAACAAGCACCATATCTTCTGACGTGAAGCACCAAATCTTCTGACATAAAGCACCATATCTTCTGACATCAAGCACCATATCTTCTGACGTGAAGCACCATATCTTCTGACATCAAGCACCATATCTTCTGACATCAAGCACCATATCTTCTGACATCAAGCAACATATATTCTGACATAAAGCACCATATCTACTGACATCAAGCACCATATCTTCTGACATCAAGTACCATATCTTCTGACGTGAAGCACAATATCTTCTGACATCAAGCACCATATCTTCTAAAATCAAGCACCATATCTTCTAACATCAAGCACCATATCTTCTGACATCAAGCACCTTATCTTCTAACATCAAGCACCATATCTTCTGGTATCAAGCACTATATCTTCTGAAATCAAGCACCATATCTTCGAACTTCAAGCACCATATCTTCAAACATCAAGCACCATATCTTCTGACATCAAGCACTATATCTTCTGACATAAGCAACATATCTTCGGGTATGTAGCACCATATCTTCTGACATCAAGCACCGTATCTTCTGACATCAAGCACCATATCTTCTGACATCAAGCAACATATCTTCTGACATGGAGCACCATATCTTCTGACATCAAGCACCATATCTTCTGACACCAAGCACCATATCTTCTGGTATCAAGCACCATATCTTCTGACATCAAGCACCGTATCTTCTGACATCAAGCAACATATCTTCTGACATCAAGCACCATATCTTCTGACATGGATCACCATATCTTCTGACATCAAGCACCATATCTTCTGACGTGAAGCATCATATCTTCTGACATCAAGCACCATATCTTGTAACATCAAACACCATATCTTCTGACTTGAAGCATCATATCTTCTGACATCAAGCACCATATCTTCTAACATCAAGCACCATATCTTCTGACATCAAGTAGGATATCTTCTGACGTGAAGCACCATATCTTCTGACATCAAGCACTATGTCTTCTTACATCAAGAACCATATCTTCTGTCATCGAGCTCCATATCTTCTGACTTCAAGCACCATATCTTCTGACATCAAGCATCATATCTTCTGACATCAAGCACATTATCTTCTAACATCAAGCACCATATCTTCTAACATCAAGCACATTATCTTCTGACGTGAAGTACCATATCTTCTGACATCAAGCACTATATCTTTTAAAATCAAGCACCATATCTTCTGGTATCAAGCACTATATCTTCTGAAATCAAGCACCATATCTTCGAACATCAAGCACCATATCTTCTAACATCAAGTACCATATCTTCTGACATCAAGCACCATATCTTCTGACATCGAGCACCACATCTTCTGACTTGAAGCAGCATATCTTCTGACTTAAAGCATCATATCTTCTGACATCAAGCACATTATCTTCTAACATCAAGCACCATATCTTCTAACATCAAGCACCATCTCTTCTAACATCAAGCACCATATTTTCTGACGTGAAGCACCATATCTTCTGACATCAAGCACCATATCTTCTGACAACAAGCACCATATCTTCTGACGTGAAGCACCAAATCTTCTGACATCAAGCACCATATCTTCTGACATCAAGCACCATATCTTCTGACATGGAGTACCATATCTTCTGAAATCAAGCATCATATCTTCTGACATCAAGCACCATCTCTTCTGACATCAAGCACCATATCTTCTGACATGAAGCATCATATCTTCTGACATCAAGCACCATATCTTCTGACATCAAGCACCATATCTTGTTCTGACGTGATGCACCATATCTTCTGACCTCAAGCACCATATCTTCTGACATCAAGCACCATATCTTCTGGTATCAAGCACCATATCTTCTGACATCTAGCACCATATCTTCTGACATCAAGCACCATATCTTCTAACATCAAGCACATTATATTCTGACTTGAAGAACCATATCTTCTGACATCAAGCACCTTATCTTCTAACATCAAGCACCATATCTTCTGGTATCAAGCACTATATCTTCTGAAATCAAGCACCATATCTTCGAACTTCAAGCACCATATCTTCAAACATCAAGCACCATATCTTCTGACATCAAGCACTATATCTTCTGACATAAGCAACATATCTTCGGGTATGTAGCACCATATCTTCTGACATCAAGCACCGTATCTTCTGACATCAAGCACCATATCTTCTGACATCAAGCAACATATCTTCTGACATGGAGCACCATATCTTCTGACATCAAGCACCATATCTTCTGACACCAAGCACCATATCTTCTGGTATCAAGCACCATATCTTCTGACATCAAGCACCGTATCTTCTGACATCAAGCAACATATCTTCTGACATCAAGCACCATATCTTCTGACATGGATCACCATATCTTCTGACATCAAGCACCATATCTTCTGACGTGAAGCATCATATCTTCTGACATCAAGCACCATATCTTGTAACATCAAACACCATATCTTCTGACTTGAAGCATCATATCTTCTGACATCAAGCACCATATCTTCTAACATCAAGCACCATATCTTCTGACATCAAGTAGCATATCTTCTGATGTGAAGCACCATATCTTCTGACATCAAGCACCATGTCTTCTTACATCAAGCATCATATCTTCTGACATCAAGCACATTATCTTCTAACATCAAGCACCATATCTTCTAACATCAAGCACATTATCTTCTGACGTGAAGTACCATATCTTCTGACATCAAGCACTATATCTTTTAAAATCAAGCACCATATCTTCTGGTATCAAGCACTATATCTTCTGAAATCAAGCACCATATCTTCGAACATCAAGCACCATATCTTCTAACATCAAGTACCATATCTTCTGACATCAAGCACCATATCTTCTGACATCGAGCACCATATCTTCTGACATCGAGCACCACATCTTCTGACTTGAAGCAGCATATCTTCTGACTTAAAGCATCATATCTTCTGACATCAAGCACATTATCTTCTAACATCAAGCACCATATCTTCTAACATCAAGCACCATCTCTTCTGACATCAAGCACCATATCTTCTGACGTGAAGCACCATATCTTCTGACATCAAGCACCATATCTTCTGACAACAAGCACCATATCTTCTGACGTGAAGCACCAAATCTTCTGACATCAAGCACCATATCTTCTGACATCAAGCACCATATCTTCTGACGTGAAGCACCATATCTTCTGACATCAAGCACCATATCTTCTGACATCAAGCACCATATCTTCTGACATCAAGCAACATATATTCTGACATAAAGCACCATATCTACTGACATCAAGCACCATATCTTCTGACATCAAGTACCATATCTTCTGACGTGAAGCACAATATCTTCTGACATCAAGCACCATATCTTCTAAAATCAAGCACCATATCTTCTAACATCAAGCACCATATCTTCTGACATCAAGCACCTTATCTTCTAACATCAAGCACCATATCTTCTGGTATCAAGCACTATATCTTCTGAAATCAAGCACCATATCTTCGAACTTCAAGCACCATATCTTCAAACATCAAGCACCATATCTTCTGACATCAAGCACTATATCTTCTGACATAAGCAACATATCTTCGGGTATGTAGCACCATATCTTCTGACATCAAGCACCGTATCTTCTGACATCAAGCACCATATCTTCTGACATCAAGCAACATATCTTCTGACATGGAGCACCATATCTTCTGACATCAAGCACCATATCTTCTGACACCAAGCACCATATCTTCTGGTATCAAGCACCATATCTTCTGACATCAAGCACCGTATCTTCTGACATCAAGCAACATATCTTCTGACATCAAGCACCATATCTTCTGACATGGATCACCATATCTTCTGACATCAAGCACCATATCTTCTGACGTGAAGCATCATATCTTCTGACATCAAGCACCATATCTTGTAACATCAAACACCATATCTTCTGACTTGAAGCATCATATCTTCTGACATCAAGCACCATATCTTCTAACATCAAGCACCATATCTTCTGACATCAAGTAGCATATCTTCTGACGTGAAGCACCATATCTTCTGACATCAAGCACCATGTCTTCTTACATCAAGAACCATATCTTCTGACATCAAGCACATTATCTTCTAACATCAAGCACCATATCTTCTAACATCAAGCACATTATCTTCTGACGTGAAGTACCATATCTTCTGACATCAAGCACTATATCTTTTAAAATCAAGCACCATATCTTCTGGTATCAAGCACTATATCTTCTGAAATCAAGCACCATATCTTCGAACATCAAGCACCATATCTTCTAACATCAAGTACCATATCTTCTGACATCAAGCACCATATCTTCTGACATCGAGCACCACATCTTCTGACTTGAAGCAGCATATCTTCTGACTTAAAGCATCATATCTTCTGACATCAAGCATATTATCTTCTAACATCAAGCACCATATCTTCTGACATCAAGCACCATCTCTTCTGACATCAAGAACCATATCTTCTGACGTGAAGCACCATATCTTCTGACATCAAGCACCATATCTTCTGACAACAAGCACCATATCTTCTAACATCAAGTACCATATCTTCTGACATCAAGCACCATATCTTCTGACATCGAGCACCATATCTTCTGACATCGAGCACCACATCTTCTGACTTGAAGCAGCATATCTTCTGACTTAAAGCATCATATCTTCTGACATCAAGCACATTATCTTCTAACATCAAGCACCATATCTTCTAACATCAAGCACCATCTCTTCTGACAACAAGCACCATATCTTCTGACGTGAAGCACCAAATCTTCTGACATAAAGCACCATATCTTCTGACATCAAGCACCATATCTTCTGACGTGAAGCACCATATCTTCTGACATCAAGCACCATATCTTCTGACATCAAGCACCATATCTTCTGACATCAAGCAACATATATTCTGACATAAAGCACCATATCTACTGACATCAAGCACCATATCTTCTGACATCAAGTACCATATCTTCTGACGTGAAGCACAATATCTTCTGACATCAAGCACCATATCTTCTAAAATCAAGCACCATATCTTCTAACATCAAGCACCATATCTTCTGACATCAAGCACCTTATCTTCTAACATCAAGCACCATATCTTCTGGTATCAAGCACTATATCTTCTGAAATCAAGCACCATATCTTCGAACTTCAAGCACCATATCTTCAAACATCAAGCACCATATCTTCTGACATCAAGCACTATATCTTCTGACATAAGCAACATATCTTCGGGTATGTAGCACCATATCTTCTGACATCAAGCACCGTATCTTCTGACATCAAGCACCATATCTTCTGACATCAAGCAACATATCTTCTGACATGGAGCACCATATCTTCTGACATCAAGCACCATATCTTCTGACACCAAGCACCATATCTTCTGGTATCAAGCACCATATCTTCTGACATCAAGCACCGTATCTTCTGACATCAAGCAACATATCTTCTGACATCAAGCACCATATCTTCTGACATGGATCACCATATCTTCTGACATCAAGCACCATATCTTCTGACGTGAAGCATCATATCTTCTGACATCAAGCACCATATCTTGTAACATCAAACACCATATCTTCTGACTTGAAGCATCATATCTTCTGACATCAAGCACCATATCTTCTAACATCAAGCACCATATCTTCTGACATCAAGTAGGATATCTTCTGACGTGAAGCACCATATCTTCTGACATCAAGCACTATGTCTTCTTACATCAAGAACCATATCTTCTGTCATCGAGCTCCATATCTTCTGACTTCAAGCACCATATCTTCTGACATCAAGCATCATATCTTCTGACATCAAGCACATTATCTTCTAACATCAAGCACCATATCTTCTAACATCAAGCACATTATCTTCTGACGTGAAGTACCATATCTTCTGACATCAAGCACTATATCTTTTAAAATCAAGCACCATATCTTCTGGTATCAAGCACTATATCTTCTGAAATCAAGCACCATATCTTCGAACATCAAGCACCATATCTTCTAACATCAAGTACCATATCTTCTGACATCAAGCACCATATCTTCTGACATCGAGCACCACATCTTCTGACTTGAAGCAGCATATCTTCTGACTTAAAGCATCATATCTTCTGACATCAAGCACATTATCTTCTAACATCAAGCACCATATCTTCTAACATCAAGCACCATCTCTTCTAACATCAAGCACCATATTTTCTGACGTGAAGCACCATATCTTCTGACATCAAGCACCATATCTTCTGACAACAAGCACCATATCTTCTGACGTGAAGCACCAAATCTTCTGACATCAAGCACCATATCTTCTGACATCAAGCACCATATCTTCTGACATGGAGTACCATATCTTCTGAAATCAAGCATCATATCTTCTGACATCAAGCACCATCTCTTCTGACATCAAGCACCATATCTTCTGACATGAAGCATCATATCTTCTGACATCAAGCACCATATCTTCTGACATCAAGCACCATATCTTGTTCTGACGTGATGCACCATATCTTCTGACCTCAAGCACCATATCTTCTGACATCAAGCACCATATCTTCTGGTATCAAGCACCATATCTTCTGACATCTAGCACCATATCTTCTGACATCAAGCACCATATCTTCTAACATCAAGCACATTATATTCTGACTTGAAGAACCATATCTTCTGACATCAAGCACCTTATCTTCTAACATCAAGCACCATATCTTCTGGTATCAAGCACTATATCTTCTGAAATCAAGCACCATATCTTCGAACTTCAAGCACCATATCTTCAAACATCAAGCACCATATCTTCTGACATCAAGCACTATATCTTCTGACATAAGCAACATATCTTCGGGTATGTAGCACCATATCTTCTGACATCAAGCACCGTATCTTCTGACATCAAGCACCATATCTTCTGACATCAAGCAACATATCTTCTGACATGGAGCACCATATCTTCTGACATCAAGCACCATATCTTCTGACACCAAGCACCATATCTTCTGGTATCAAGCACCATATCTTCTGACATCAAGCACCGTATCTTCTGACATCAAGCAACATATCTTCTGACATCAAGCACCATATCTTCTGACATGGATCACCATATCTTCTGACATCAAGCACCATATCTTCTGACGTGAAGCATCATATCTTCTGACATCAAGCACCATATCTTGTAACATCAAACACCATATCTTCTGACTTGAAGCATCATATCTTCTGACATCAAGCACCATATCTTCTAACATCAAGCACCATATCTTCTGACATCAAGTAGCATATCTTCTGATGTGAAGCACCATATCTTCTGACATCAAGCACCATGTCTTCTTACATCAAGCATCATATCTTCTGACATCAAGCACATTATCTTCTAACATCAAGCACCATATCTTCTAACATCAAGCACATTATCTTCTGACGTGAAGTACCATATCTTCTGACATCAAGCACTATATCTTTTAAAATCAAGCACCATATCTTCTGGTATCAAGCACTATATCTTCTGAAATCAAGCACCATATCTTCGAACATCAAGCACCATATCTTCTAACATCAAGTACCATATCTTCTGACATCAAGCACCATATCTTCTGACATCGAGCACCATATCTTCTGACATCGAGCACCACATCTTCTGACTTGAAGCAGCATATCTTCTGACTTAAAGCATCATATCTTCTGACATCAAGCACATTATCTTCTAACATCAAGCACCATATCTTCTAACATCAAGCACCATCTCTTCTGACATCAAGCACCATATCTTCTGACGTGAAGCACCATATCTTCTGACATCAAGCACCATATCTTCTGACAACAAGCACCATATCTTCTGACGTGAAGCACCAAATCTTCTGACATCAAGCACCATATCTTCTGACATCAAGCACCATATCTTCTGACGTGAAGCACCATATCTTCTGACATCAAGCACCATATCTTCTGACATCAAGCACCATATCTTCTGACATCAAGCAACATATATTCTGACATAAAGCACCATATCTACTGACATCAAGCACCATATCTTCTGACATCAAGTACCATATCTTCTGACGTGAAGCACAATATCTTCTGACATCAAGCACCATATCTTCTAAAATCAAGCACCATATCTTCTAACATCAAGCACCATATCTTCTGACATCAAGCACCTTATCTTCTAACATCAAGCACCATATCTTCTGGTATCAAGCACTATATCTTCTGAAATCAAGCACCATATCTTCGAACTTCAAGCACCATATCTTCAAACATCAAGCACCATATCTTCTGACATCAAGCACTATATCTTCTGACATAAGCAACATATCTTCGGGTATGTAGCACCATATCTTCTGACATCAAGCACCGTATCTTCTGACATCAAGCACCATATCTTCTGACATCAAGCAACATATCTTCTGACATGGAGCACCATATCTTCTGACATCAAGCACCATATCTTCTGACACCAAGCACCATATCTTCTGGTATCAAGCACCATATCTTCTGACATCAAGCACCGTATCTTCTGACATCAAGCAACATATCTTCTGACATCAAGCACCATATCTTCTGACATGGATCACCATATCTTCTGACATCAAGCACCATATCTTCTGACGTGAAGCATCATATCTTCTGACATCAAGCACCATATCTTGTAACATCAAACACCATATCTTCTGACTTGAAGCATCATATCTTCTGACATCAAGCACCATATCTTCTAACATCAAGCACCATATCTTCTGACATCAAGTAGCATATCTTCTGACGTGAAGCACCATATCTTCTGACATCAAGCACCATGTCTTCTTACATCAAGAACCATATCTTCTGACATCAAGCACATTATCTTCTAACATCAAGCACCATATCTTCTAACATCAAGCACATTATCTTCTGACGTGAAGTACCATATCTTCTGACATCAAGCACTATATCTTTTAAAATCAAGCACCATATCTTCTGGTATCAAGCACTATATCTTCTGAAATCAAGCACCATATCTTCGAACATCAAGCACCATATCTTCTAACATCAAGAACCATATCTTCTGACATCAAGCACCATATCTTCTGACATCGAGCACCAAATCTTCTGACTTGAAGCAGCATATCTTCTGACTTAAAGCATCATATCTTCTGACATCAAGCACATTATCTTCTAACATCAAGCACCATATCTTCTAACATCAAGCACCATCTCTTCTGACATCAAGCACCATATCTTCTGACGTGAAGCACCATATCTTCTGACATCAAGCACCATATCTTCTGACAACAAGCACCATATCTTCTGACGTGAAGCACCAAATCCTCTGACATCAAGCACCATATCTTCTGACATCAAGCACCATATCTTCTGACATGGAGTACCATATCTTCTGAAATCAAGCACCATATCTTCTGACATCAAGCACCATCTCTTCTGACATCAAGCACCATATCTTCTGACATGAAGCATCATATCTTCTGACATCAAGCACCATATCTTCTGACATCAAGCACCATATCTTGTTCTGACATGATGCACCATATCTTCTGACCTCAAGCACCATATCTTCTGACATCAAGCACCATATCTTCTGACATCAAGCAACATATATTCTGACATAAAGCACCATATCTACTGACATCAAGCACCATATCTTCTGACATCAAGCACCATATCTTCTGACATCAAGTACCATATCTTCTGACGTGAAGCACAATATCTTCTGACATCAAGCACCATATCTTCTAAGATCAAGCACCATATCTTCTGACATCGAGCACCATATCTTCTGACGTGAAGCACCATATCTTCTGACATCAAGCACCATATCTTCTGACATCAAGCACATTATCCACTAACATCAAGCACCATATCTTCTGACATCAAGCACCATATCTTCTGACATCAAGCACCATATCTTCTGACATCGAGCTCCATAGCTTCTGACTTCAAGCACCATATCTTCTGACATCAAGCATCATATCTTCTGACATCAAGCACCATATCTGCTGACATCAAGCACCACATCTTCTGGTATCAAGCACCATATCTTCAGACATGGAGCACCATATCTTCTGACATAAAGCACCATATCTTCAGACATCAAGAACCATATCTTCTGACGTGAAAGATCATATCTTCTGACATCAAGCACCATATCTTGTAACTTCAGGCACCATATCTTCTGACTTGAAGCACCATATCTTCTGACATCAAGCACCATATCTTCTAACATCAAGCACCATATCTTCTGACATCAAGCACCTTATCTTCTGACATCAAGTAGCATATCTTCTGACGTGAAGCACCATATCTTCTGACATCAAGCACCATATCTTCTGACATCGAGCACCATATCTTCTGACATCAAGCGCATTATCTTCTAACATCAAGCACCATATCTTCTAACATCAAGCACCATCTCTTAAAAAAAATAAAAAATGTAAGTCCGTTTTTATATAGCGCAGCTACTCACCCTTACGGGTCTCAAGGCGCTGGGGGCCGTAGTGGAAATTAAGTGAGCTATTGCCCAGAGTCACATGGTGCTGAGCTGAGCTGCCGCCGGAGCCGGGATCGAACCGTGAACCCTGTGCTCTGAAGTCAGCTGCCCTGGCCGCTGCACCACACCTCTCCACTGACATCAAGCACCATATCTTCTGACGTGAAGCACCATATCTTCTGACATCAAGCACCATATCTTCTGACATCAAGCACCATATCTTCTGACGTGAAGCACCAGATCTTCTGACATCAAGCACCATATCTTCTGACATCAAGCACCATATCTTCTGACGTGAAGCACCATATCTTCTGACATCAAGCACCATATCTTCTGACATCAAGCACCATATCTTCTGACATCAAGCAACATATATTCTGACATAAAGCATCATATCTACTGACATCAAGCACCATATCTTCTGACATCAAGCACCATATCTTCTGACATCAAGTACCATATCTTCTGACGTGAAGCACCATATCTTCTGGCATCAAACACCATATCTCCTGACATCAAGCACCATATTTTCTGACATGAAGCACCACATCTTCTGACATGAAGCACCATATCTTCTGACATCAAGCACTATATCTTCTGGTATCAAGCACCAAATCTTCTGACATAAAGCACCATATCTTCTGACATCAAGCACCATATCTTCTGACATCAAGCACCATATCTTCTGAAATCAAGCACCATATCTTCTAACATCACGCACCACATCTTCTGACGTGAAGCACCATATCTTCTGACATCAAGTACCATATCTTCTGACATCAAGCACCATATCTTCTGGTATCAAGCACCATATCTTCTGACCTCAAGCACCATATCTTCTGAAATAAAGCACCATATCTTCTAACATCAAGCACCATATCTTCTGACATCAAGCAACATATCTTCTGGTATCAAGCACCATATCCTCTGACATCAAGCACCATATCTTCTGACATCAAGCACCATATCTTCTGAAATCAAGCACAATATCTTCTAACATCAAGCACCATATCATCTTACATCAAGCACAATATCTTCTGGTATCAAACACCATATCTTCTGACATCAAGCACCATATCTTCTAACATCAAGCACCATATCTTCTAACATCAAGCACATTATCTTCTGACATGAAGCACTATATCTTCTGACTTGAAGCACCATATCTTCTGGTATCAAGCACCATATCTTCTGCCATCAAGCACTGTATCTTCTGACATCAAGCACCATATCTTCTGACATCAAGCACCATATCTTCTGACATTGAGCACCATATCTTCTGACATCAAGCACCATATCTTCTGGTATCAAGCACCATATCTTCTGACATCAAGCACTGTATCTTCTGACATCAAGCACCGTATCTTCTGACATCAAGCACCATATCTTCTGACATGGAGCACCTTATCTTCTGACATCAAGCACCATATCTTCTGACATCAAGCACCATATCTTCTGGTATCAAGTGCCATATCTTCTGACATCAAGCACCATATCTTCTGACGTGGAGCACCATATCTTCTGACATTTAGCACCATATCTTCAGACATCAAGAACCATATCTTCTGACGTGAAGCACCATATCTTCTGACGTGAAGCACAATATCTTCTGACATCAAGCACCATATCTTCTGACATCAAGCAACATATCTTCTGGCGTGAAGCACCATATCTTCTGACATCAAGCACCATATCTTCTGACATCAAGCACCACATCTTCTGACATGAAGCACCATATCATGTGACATCAAGCACAATATCTTCTGAAATCAAGCACTATATCTTCTGGTGTCAAGCACCATATCTTCTGACATCAAGCACCATATCTTCTGATATCACGGACCATATATTCTGAAATAAAGCACCATATCTTCTGACATCAACCACCATATCTTCTGACATCAAGCAACATATCTTCTGGTATCAAGCACCATATCTTCTGACATCAAGCACCATATCTTTTGACATTAAGCACCATATCTTCTGAAAAAAAGCACCATATCTTCTAACATCTAGCAAGATATCTTCTGACATCAGGAAACATATCTTCTGGTATCAAGCACCATATCTTCTGACATCAATCACCATATCTTCTGACATCAAGCACCATATCTTCTAACATCAAGCACATTATATTCTGACGTGAAGAATCATATCTTCTGACATCAAGCACTATATCTTCTAA
This sequence comes from Calotriton arnoldi, assembly GCA_963921515.1. Taxonomy (NCBI): domain Eukaryota; kingdom Metazoa; phylum Chordata; class Amphibia; order Caudata; family Salamandridae; genus Calotriton; species Calotriton arnoldi. Next base: position 101,770 of record CAWUFW010015401.1, on the reverse strand, counting down.
CATCAAGCACCATATCTTCTGGTATCAAGCACTATATCTTCTGAAATCAAGCACAATATCTTCGAACTTCAAGCACCATATCTTCAAACATCAAGCACCATATCTTCTGACATCAAGCACTATATCTTCTGACATAAGCACCATATCTTCTGACATCAAGCACCGTATCTTCTGACATCAAGCACCATATCTTCTGACATCAAGCACCATATCTTCTGACATGGAGCACCATATCTTCTGACATCAAGCACCATATCTTCTGACACGAAGCACCATATCTTCTAGTATCAAGCACCATAACTTCTGACATCAAGCACCGTATCTTCTGACATCAAGCACCATATCTTCTGACATGGATCACCATATCTTCTGACATGGATCACCATATCTTCTGACATCAAGCACCATATCTTCTGACGTGAAGCATCATATCTTCTGACATCAAGCACCATATCTTGTAACATCAAACACCATATCTTCTGACTTGAAGCATCATATCTTCTGACTCAAGCACCATATCTTCTAACATCAAGCACCATATCTTCTGACATCAAGTAGCATATCTTCTGACGTGAAGCACCATATCTTCTGACATCAAGCACCATGTCTTCTTACATCAAGCACCATATCTTCTGACATCGAGCTCCATATCTTCTGACTTCAAGCACCATATCTTCTGACATCAAGCATCATATCTTCTGACATCAAGCACATTATCTTCTAACATCAAGCACCATATCTTCTAACATCAAGCACATTATCTTCTGACGTGAAGTACCATATCTTCTGACATCAAGCACTATATCTTTTAAAATCAAGCACCATATCTTCTGGTTTCAAGCACTATATCTTCTGAAATCAAGCACCATATCTTCGAACATCAAGCACCATATCTTCTGACATCAAGCACCATATCTTCTGACATCAAGCACCATATCTTCTGACATCGAGCACCATATCTTCTGACGTGAAGCAGCATATCTTCTGACATCAAGCATCATATCTTCTGACATCAAGCACATTATCTTCTAACATCAAGCACCATATCTTCGAACATCAAGCACCATCTCTTCTGACATCAAGCACCATATCTTCTGACGTGAAGCACCATATCTTCTGACATCAAGCACCATATCTTCTGACAACAAGCACCATATCTTCTGACGTAAAGCACCAAATCTTCTGACATCAAGCACCATATCTTCTGACATCAAGCACCATATCTTCTGACGTGAAGCACCATATCTTCTGACATCAAGCACCATATCTTCTGACATCAAGCACCATATCTTCTGACATCAAGCAACATATATTCTGACATAAAGCACCATATCTACTGACATCAAGCACCATATCTTCTGACATCAAGCACCATATCTTCTGACATCAAGTACCATATCTTCTGACGTGAAGCACAATATCTTCTGACATCAAGCACCATATCTTCTAAGATCAAGCACCATATCTTCTGACATCGAGCACCATATCTTCTGACGTGAAGCACCATATCTTCTGACATCAAGCACCATATCTTCTGACATCAAGCACATTATCCTCTAACATCAAGCACCATATCTTCTGACATCAAGCACCATATCTTCTGACATCAAGCACCATATCTTCTGACATCGAGCTCCATAGCTTCTGACTTCAAGCACCATATCTTCTGACATCAAGCATCATATCTTCTGACATCAAGCACATTATCTTCTAACATCAAGCACCATATCTTCTAACATCAAGCACATTATCTTCTGACATCAAGCACCATATCTTCTGACATCAAGCACCATATCTTGTGACATCAAGCACCATATCTTCTGACATCAAGCAACATATATTCTGACATAAAGCACCATATCTACTGACATCAAGCACCATATCTTCTGACATCAAGCACCATATCTTCTGACATCAAGTACCATATCTTCTGACGTGAAGCACAATATCTTCTGACATCAAGCACCGTATCTTCTAAGATCAAGCACCATATCTTCTGACATCGAGCACCATATCTTCTGACGTGAAGCACCATATCTTCTGACATCAAGCACCATATCTTCTGACATCAAGCACCATATCTTCTGACATCAAGCACCATATCTTCTGACATCGAGCACCATATCTTCTGACGTGAAGCAGCATATCTTCTGACATCAAGCATCATATCTTCTGACATCAAGCACATTATCTTCTAACATCAAGCACGATATCTTCTAACATCAAGCACCATCGATTCTGACATCAAGCACCATATCTTCTGACGTGAAGCACCATATCTTCTGACATCAAGCACCATATCTTCTGACAACAAGCACCATATCTTCTGACGTAAAGCACCAAATCTTCTGACATCAAGCACCATATCTTCTGACATCAAGCACCATATCTTCTGACGTGAAGCACCATATCTTCTGACATCAAGCGCCATATCTTCTGACATCAAGCACCATATCTTCTGACATCAAGCAACATATATTCTGACATAAAGCACCATATCTACTGACATCAAGCACCATATCTTCTGACATCAAGCACCATATCTTCTGACATCAAGTACCATATCTTCTGACGTGAAGCACAATATCTTCTGACATCAAGCACCATATCTTCTAAGATCAAGTACCATATCTTCTGACATCGAGCACCATATCTTCTGACGTGAAGCACCATATCTTCTGACATCAAGCACCATATCTTCTGACATCAAGCACATTATCCTCTAACATCAAGCACCATATCTTCTGACATCAAGCACCATATCTTCTGACATCAAGCACCATATCTTCTGACATCGAGCTCCATAGCTTCTGACTTCAAGCACCATATCTTCTGACATCAAGCATCATATCTTCTGACATCAAGCACATTATCTTCTAACATCAAGCACCATATCGTCTAACATCAAGCACATTATCTTCTGACATCAAGCACCATATCTTCTGACATCAAGCACCATATCTTCTGACATCAAGCACCATATCTTCTGACATCAAGCAACATATATTCTGACATAAAGCACCATATCTACTGACATCAAGCACCATATCTTCTGACATCAAGCACCATATCTTCTGACATCAAGTACCATATCTTCTGACGTGAAGCACAATATCTTCTGACATCAAGCACCATATCTTCTAAGATCAAGCACCATATCTTCTGACATCGAGCACCATATCTTCTGACGTGAAGCACCATATCTTCTGACATCAAGCACCATATCTTCTAGGATCAAGCACCATATCTTCTGACATCGAGCACCATATCTTCTGACGTGAAGCACCATATCTTCTGACATCAAGCACCATATCTTCTGACATCAAGCACATTATCCTCTAACATCAAGCACCATATCTTCTGACATCAAGCACCATATCTTCTGACATCAAGCACCATATCTTCTGACATCGAGCTCCATAGCTTCTGACTTCAAGCACCATATCTTCTGACATCAAGCATCATATCTTCTGACATCAAGCACATTATCTTCTAACATCAAGCACCATATCTTCTAACATCAAGCACATTATCTTCTGACATCAAGCACCATATCTTCTGACATCGAGCACCACATCTTCTGACGTGAAGCAGCATATCTTCTGACATCAAGCATCATATCTTCTGACATCAAGCACATTATCTTCTAACATCAAGCACGATATCTTCTAACATCAAGCACCATCGCTTCTGACATCAAGCACCATATCTTCTGACGTGAAGCACCATATCTTCTGACATCAAGCACCATATCTTCTGACAACAAGCACCATATCTTCTGACGTAAAGCACCAAATCTTCTGACATCAAGCACCATATCTTCTGACATCAAGCACCATATCTTCTGACGTGAAGCACCATATCTTCTGACATCAAGCACCATATCTTCTGACATCAAGCACCATATCTTCTGACATCAAGCAACATATATTCTGACATAAAGCACCATATCTACTGACATCAAGCACCATATCTTCTGACATCAAGCACCATATCTTCTGACATCAAGTACCATATCTTCTGACGTGAAGCACAATATCTTCTGACATCAAGCACCATATCTTCTAAGATCAAGCACCATATCTTCTGACATCGAGCACCATATCTTCTGACGTGAAGCACCATATCTTCTGACATCAAGCACCATATCTTCTGACATCAAGCACATTATCCTCTAACATCAAGCACCATATCTTCTGACATCAAGCACCATATCTTCTGACATCAAGCACGATATCTTCTAACATCAAGCACCATCGCTTCTGACATCAAGCACCATATCTTCTGACGTGAAGCACCATATCTTCTGACATCAAGCACCATATCTTCTGACAACAAGCACCATATCTTCTGACGTAAAGCACCAAATCTTCTGACATCAAGCACCATATCTTCTGACATCAAGCACCATATCTTCTGACGTGAAGCACCATATCTTCTGACATCAAGCACCATATCTTCTGACATCAAGCACCATATCTTCTGACATCAAGCACCATATCTTCTGACATCAAGCAAAATATATTCTGACATAAAGCACCATATCTACTGACATCAAGTACCATATCTTCTGACGTGAAGCACAATATCTTCTGACATCAAGCACCATATCTTCTAAGATCAAGCACCATATCTTCTGACATCGAGCACCATATCTTCTGACGTGAAGCACCATATCTTCTGACATCAAGCACCATAGCTTCTGACATAAAGCACATTATCCTCTAACATCAAGCACCATATCTTCTGACATCAAGCACCATATCTTCTGACATCAAGCACCATATCTTCTGACATGAAGCACCATATCTTCTGACCTCAAGCACCATATCTTCTGACATCAAGCACCATAACTTCTAACGTGAAGCACCATATCTTCTGACATCAAGCACCATATCTTCTGACATCAAGCACCACATCTTCTGACGTGAAGCACCATATCTTCTGACCTCAAGCACCATTTCTTCTGACATCAAGCACCATATCTTTTGACGTGAAGCACCATATCTTCTGACATCACGCACCATATCGTCTGACATCAAGCACTATATCTTCTGACATCAAGCACCATATCTTCTGGCATCAAACACCATATCTCCTGACATCAAGCACCATATTTTCTGACATGAAGCACCACATCTTCTGACATGAAGCACCATATCTTCTGACATCAAGCACCATATCTTCTGACATCAAGCACTATATCTTCTGGTATCAAGTACCATATCTTCTGACATCAAGCACCATATCTTCTGACATCAAGCACCATATCTTCTGAAATCAAGCACCATATCTTCTGAAATCAAGCACCATATATTCTAACATCACGCACCACATCTTCTGACGTGAAGCACCATATCTTCTGACATCAAGCACCATATCTTCTGGTATCAAGCACCATATCTTCTGACCTCAAGCACCATATCTTCTGAAATAAAGCACCATATCTTCTAACATCAAGCACCATATCTTCTGACATCAAGCAACATATCTTCTGGTATCAAGCACCATATCCTCTGACATCAAGCACCATATCTTCTGACATCAAGTACCATATCTTCTGACATCAAGCACCATATCTTCTAACATCAAGCACCATATCATCTTACATCAAGCACAATATCTTCTGGTATCAAACACCATATCTTCTGACATCAAGCACCATATCTTCTAACATCAAGCACCATATCTTCTGCCATCAAGCACTGTATCTTCTGACATCAAGCACCATATCTTCTGACATCAAGCACCATATCTTCTGACATTGAGCACCATATCTTTTGACATCAAGCACCATATCTTCTGGTATCAAGCACCATATCTTCTGACATCAAGCACTGTATCTTCTGACATCAAGCACCATATCTTCTGACATCAAGCACCATATCTTCTGACATGGAGCACCTTATCTTCTGACATCAAGCACCATATCTTCTGACATCAAGCACCATATCTTCTGGTATCAAGTGCCATATCTTCTGACATCAAGCACCATATCTTCTGATGTGGAGCACCATATCTTCTGACCTCAAGAACCATATCTTCTGACATCAAGCACCATATCTTCTGGCGTGAAGCACCATATCTTCTGACATCAAGCACCATATCTTCTGACATCAAGCACCATATCTTCTGACATGAAGCACCATATCACGTGACATCAAGCACAATATCTTCTGAAATCAAGCACTATATCTTCTGGTGTCAAGCACCATATCTTCTGACATCAAGCACTATATCTCCTGACATCAAGCACCATATCTTCTGACATCAAGCCCCATATCTTCTGGTATCAAGCACCATATCTTCTGACATCAAGCACCATATCTTCTGACATCAAGCACCATATCTTCTGAAACCAAGCTACATATCTTTTAACATCAAGCACCATATCTTCTGACGTGAAGCACCATATCTTCTGACATCAAGTACCATATCGTTTGACATCAAGCACCATATCTTCTGGTATCAAGCACCATATCTTCTGACATCAAGCACCATATCTTCTGATATCAAGCACCATATATTCTGAAATAAAGCACCATATCTTCTGACATCAAGCACCATATCTTCTGACATCAAGCAACATATCTTCTGGTATCAAGCACCATATCTTCTGTCATCAAGCACCATATCTTCTGACCTCAAGCACCATATCTTCTGAAATAAAGCACCATATCTTCTAACATCAAGCAAGATATCTTCTGACATCAGGAAACATATCTTCTGGTATCAAGCACCATATCTTCTGACATCAACCACCATATCTTCTGACATCAAGCACCATATCTTCTGGTTTCAAGCACTATATCTTCTGAAATCAAGCACCATATCTTCGAACTTCAAGCACCATATCTTCAAACATCAAGCACCATATCTTCTGACATCAAGCACTATATCTTCTGACATAAGCACCATATCTTCTGGTATGTAGCACCATATCTTCTGGTATGTAGCACCATATCTTCTGACATCAAGTACCATATCTTCTGACATCAAGCACCATATCTTCTGACATCAAGCACCATATCTTCTGACATAAAGCACCATATCTTCTGACATCAAGCACCATATCTTCTGACATGGAGCACCATATCTTCTGGTATCAAGCACCATATCTTCTGACATCAAGCACCGTATCTTCTGACATCAAGCACCATATCTTCTGACATGGATCACCATATCTTCTGACATGGATCACCATATCTTCTGACATCAAGCACCATATCTTCTGACATCAAGCACCATATCTTCTGACATCAAGCACCATATCTTCTGACATCAAGCAACATATATTCTGACATGAAGCACCATATCTTCTGACATCAAGCACCATATCTTCTGACATCAAGCACATTATCCTCTAACATCAAGCACCATATCTTCTGGCATCAAGCACCATATCTTCTGACATCAAGCACCATATCTTCTGACGTGAAGCACCATATCTTCTGACCTCAAGCACCATTTCTTCTGACATCAAGCACCATATCTTCTGATGTGAAGCACCATATCTTCTGACATCACGCACCATATCGTCTGACATCAAGCACTATATCTTCTGACATCAAGCACCATATCTTCTGGCATCAAACACCATATCTCCTGACATCGAGCACCATATTTTCTGACATGAAGCACCACATCTTCTGACATGCAGCACCATATCTTCTGACATCAAGCACCATATCTTCTGACATCAAGCACTATATCTTCTGGTATCAAGCACCAGATCTTCTGACATCAAGCACCATATCTTCTGACATCAAGCACCATATCTTCTGACATCAAGCACCATATCTTCTGAAATCAAGCACCATATCTTCTAACATCACGCACCACATCTTCTGACGTGAAGCACCATATCTTCTGACATCAAGCACCATATCTTCTGACCTCAAGCACCATATCTTCTGAAATAAAGCACCATATCTTCTAACATCAAGCACCATATCTTCTGACATCAAGCAACATATCTTCTGGTATCAAGCACCATATCCTCTGACATCAAGCACCATATCTTCTGACATCAAGCACCATATCTTCTGAAATCAAGCACAATATCTTCTAACATCAAGCACCATATCATCTTACATCAAGCACAATATCTTCTGGTATCAAACACCATATCTTCTGACATCAAGCACCATATCTTCTAACATCAAGCACCATATCTTCTGCCATCAAGCACTGTATCTTCTGACATCAAGCACCATATCTTCTGACATCAAGCACCATATCTTCTGACATTGAGCACCATATCTTCCGACATCAAGCACCATATCTTCTGGTATCAAGCACCATATCTTCTGACATCAAGCACTGTATCTTCTGACATCAAGCACCATATCTTCTGACATCAAGCACCATATCTTCTGACATGGAGCACCTTATCTTCTGACATCAAGCACCATATCTTCTGACATCAAGCACCATATCTTCTGGTATCAAGTGCCATATCTTCTGACATCAAGCACCATATCTTCTGACGTGGAGCACCATATCTTCTGACCTCAAGAACCATATCTTCTGACATCAAGCACCATATCTTCTGACGTGAAGCACCATATCTTCTGACATCAAGCACCATATCTTCTGACATCAAGCACCATATCTTCTGACATGAAGCACCATATCATGTGACATCAAGCACAATATCTTCTGAAATCAAGCACTATATCTTCTGGTGTCAAGCACCATATCTTCTGACATCAAGCACTATATCTCCTGACATCAAGCACCATATCTTCTGACATCAAGCCCCATATCTTCTGGTATCAAGCACCAAATCTTCTGACATCAAGCACCATATCTTCTGACATCAAGCACCATATCTTCTGAAACCAAGCTACATATCTTTTAACATCAAGCACCATATTTTCTGACGTGAAGCACCATATCTTCTGACATCAAGTACCATATCGTTTGACATCAAGCACCATATCTTCTGGTATCAAGCACCATATCTTCTGACATCAAGCACCATATCTTCTGATATCAAGCACCATATATTCTGAAATAAAGCACCATATCTTCTGACATCAAGCACCATATCTTCTGACATCAAGCAACATATCTTCTGGTATCAAGCACCATATCTTCTGTCATCAAGCACCATATCTTCTGACCTCAAGCACCATATCTTCTGAAATAAAGCACCATATCTTCTAACATCAAGCAAGATATCTTCTGACATCAGGAAACATATCTTCTGGTATCAAGCACCATATCTTCTGACATCAACCACCATATCTTCTGACATCAAGCACCATATCTTCTGGTTTCAAGCACTATATCTTCTGAAATCAAGCACCATATCTTCGAACTTCATGCACCATATCTTCAAACATCAAGCACCATATCTTCTGACATCAAGCACTATATCTTCTGACATAAGCACCATATCTTCTGGTATGTAGCACCACATCTTCTGACATCAAGCACTGTATCTTCTGACAACAAGCACCATATCTTCTGACATCAAGCACCATATCTTCTGACGTGAAGCACCATATCTTCTGACATCAAGCACCATATCTTCTGAGATCAAGCACCATATCTTCTGACATCAAGCAACATATATTCTGACATAAAGCACCATATCTACTGACATCAAGCACCATATCTTCTGACATCAAGCACCATATCTTCTGACATCAAGTACCATATCTTCTGACGTGAAGCACAATATCTTCTGACATCAAGCACCATATCTTCTAAGATCAAGCACCATATCTTCTAACATCAAGCACCATATCTTCTGACATCAAGTAGCATATCTTCTGACGTGAAGCACCATATCTTCTGACATCAAGCACCATGTCTTCTTACATCAAGCACCATATCTTCTGACATCGAGCTCCATAGCTTCTGACTTCAAGCACCATATCTTCTGACATCAAGCATCATATCTTCTGACATCAAGCACATTATCTTCTAACATCAAGTACCATATCTTCTAACATCAAGCACATTATCTTCTGACATCAAGCACCATATCTTCTGACATCAAGCACCATATCTTCTGACATCAAGCACCATACATTCTGACATCAAGCAACATATATTCTGACATAAAGCACCATATCTACTGACATCAAGCACCATATCTTATGACATCAAGCACCATATCTTCTGACATCAAGTACCATATCTTCTGACGTGAAGCACAATATCTTCTGACATCAAGCACCATATCTTCTAAGATCAAGCACCATATCTTCTGACATCGAGCACCATATCTTCTGACGTGAAGCACCATATCTTCTGACATCAAGCACCATATCTTTTGACATCAAGCACATTATCCTCTAACATCAAGCACCATATCTTCTGACATCAAGCACCATATCTTCTGACATCAAGCACCATATCTTCTGACGTGAAGCACCATATCTTCTGACCTCAAGCCCCATATCTTCTGACATCAAGCACCATAACTTCTGACGTGAAGCACCATATCTTCTGACATCAAGCACCATATCTTCTGACATCAAGCACCACATCTTCTGACGTGAAGCACCATATCTTCTGACCTCAAGCACCATATCTTCTGACATCAAGCACCATATCTTCTGACGTGTAGCACCATATCTTCTGACATCACGCACCATATCGTCTGACATCAAGCACTATATCTTCTGACATCAAGCACCATATCTTCTGGCATCAAACACCATATCTCCTGACATCAAGCACCATATTTTCTGACATGAAGCACCACATCTTCTGACATGAAGCACCATATCTTCTGACATCAAGCACCATATCTTCTGACATCAAGCACTATATCTTCTGGGATCAAGCACCATATCTTCTGACATCAAGCACCATATCTTCTGACATCAAGCACCATATCTTCTGACATCAAGCACCATATCTTCTGAAATCAAGCACCATATCTTCTAACATCACGCACCACATCTTCTGACGTGAAGCACCATATCGTCTGACATCAAGCACCATATCTTCTGGTATCAAGCACCATATCTTCTGACCTCAAGCACCATATCTTCTGAAATAAAGCACCATATCTTCTAACATCAAGCACCATATCTTCTGACATCAAGCAACATATCTTCTGGTATCAAGCACCATATCCTCTGACATCAAGCACCATATCTTCTGACATCAATCACCATATCTTCTGAAATCAAGCACAATATCTTCTAACATCAAGCACCATATCATCTTACATCAAGCACAATATCTTCTGGTATCAAACACCATATCTTCTTACATCAAGCACCATATCTTCTAACATCAAGCACCATATCTTCTGCCATCAAGCACTGTATCTTCTGACATCAAGCACCATATCTTCTGACATCAAGCACCATATCTTCTGACATCAAGCACCATATCTTCTGACATCAAGCACCATATCTTCTGGTATCAAGCACCATATCTTCTGACATCAAGCACTGTATCTTCTGACATCAAGCACCATATCTTCTGACATCAAGCACCATATTTGCTGACATGGAGCACCTTATCTTCTGACATCAAGCACCATATCTTCTGACATCAAGCACCATATCTTCTGGTATCAAGTGCCATATCTTCTGACATCAAGCACCATATCTTCTGACGTGGAGCACCATATCTTCTAACATCAAGCACCATATCTTCTGACATCAAGCACCATATCTTCTGACATCAAGCACCATATCGTCTGACATGAAGCACCATATCACGTGACATCAAGCACAATATCTTCTGAAATCAAGCACTATATCTTCTGGTGTCAAGCACCTTATCTTCTGACATCAAGCACTATATCTCCTGACATCAAGCACCATATCTTCTGACATCAAGCCCCATATCTTCTGGTATCAAGCACCATATCTTCTGACATCAAGCACCATATCTTCTGACATCAAGCACCATATCTTCTGAAACCAAGCTACATATCTTTTAACATCAAGCACCATATTTTCTGACGTGAAGCACCATATCTTCTGACATCAAGTACCATATCGTTTGACATCAAGCACCATATCTTCTGGTATCAAGCACCATATCTTCTGACATCAAGCACCATATCTTCTGATATCAAGCACCATATATTCTGAAATAAAGCACCATATCTTCTGACATCAAGCACCATATCTTCTGACATCAAGCAACATATCTTCTGGTATCAAGCACCATATCTTCTGTCATCAAGCACCATATCTTCTGACCTCAAGCACCATATCTTCTGAAATAAAGCACCATATCTTCTAACATCAAGCAAGATATCTTCTGACATCAGGAAACATATCTTCTGGTATCAAGCACCATATCTTCTGACATCAACCACCATATCTTCTGACATCAAGCACCATATCTTCTGGTTTCAAGCACTATATCTTCTGAAATCAAGCACCATATCTTCGAACTTCAAGCACCATATCTTCAAACATCAAGCACCATATCTTCTGACATCAAGCACTATATCTTCTGACATAAGCACCATATCTTCTGGTATGTAGCACCATATCTTCTGACATCAAGCACCGTATCTTCTGACATCAAGCACCATATCTTCTGACATCAAGCACCATATCTTCTGACATAAAGCACCATATCTTCTGACATCAAGCACCATATCTTCTGACATAGAGCACCATATCTTCTGACATCAAGCACCATATCTTCTGACATCAAGCACCATATCTTCTGGTATCAAGCACCATATCTTCTGACATCAAGCACCGTATCTTCTGACATCAAGCACCATATCTTCTGACATCAAGCACCATATCTTCTGACATGGATCACCATATCTTCTGACATCAAGCACCATATCTTCTGACGTGAAGCATCATATCTTCTGACATCAAGCACCATATCTTGTAACATCAAACACCATATCTTCTGACTTGAAGCATCATATCTTCTGACATCAAGCACCATATCTTCTAACATCAAGCACCATATCTTCTGACATCAAGCACCATATCTTCTGACGTGAAGCACCATATCTTCTGACATCAAGCACCATGTCTTCTGACATCGAGCTCCATGTCTTCTGACTTCAAGCACCATATCTTCTGACATCCAGCATCATATCTTCTGACATCAAGCACATTATCTTCTAACATCAAGCACCATATCTTCTAACATCAAGCACATTATCTTCTGACGTGAAGTACCATATCTTCTGACATCAAGCACTATATCTTTTAAAATCAAGCACCATATCTTCTGGTATCAAGCACTATATCTTCTGAAATAAAGCACCATATCTTCGAACATCAAGCACCATATCTTCTAACATCAAGCACCATATCTTCTGGTGTCAAGCACCATATCTTCTGACATCAAGCACTATATCTCCTGACATCAAGCACCATATCTTCTGACATCAAGCCCCATATCTTCTGGTATCATGCACCATATCTTCTGACATCAAGCACCATATCTTCTGACATCAAGCACCATATCTTCTGAAACCAAGCTACATATCTTTTAACATCAAGCACCATATCTTCTGACGTGAAGCACCATATCTTCTGACATCAAGTACCATATCGTTTGACATCAAGCACCATATCTTCTGGTATCAAGCACCATATCTTCTGACATCAAGCACCATATCTTCTGATATCAAGCACAATATCTTCAAGTATCAAACACCATATCTTCTGACATCAAGCACCATATCTTCTGCCATCAAGCACTGTATCTTCTGACATCAAGCACCATATCTTCTGACATCAAGCACCATATCTTCTGACATTGAGCACCATATCTTCTGACATCAAGCACCATATCTTCTGTTATCAAGCACCATATCTTCTGACATCAAGTACTGTATCTTCTGACATCAAGCACCATATCTTCTGACATCAAGCACCATATCTTCTGATATGGAGCACCTTATCTTCTGACATCAAGCACCATATCTTCTGACATCAAGCACCATATCTTCTGGTATCAAGTGCCATATCTTCTGACATCAAGCACCATATCTTCTGACGTGGAGCACCATATCTTCTGACATTTAGCACCATATCTTCAGACATCAAGAACCATATCTTCTGACGTGAAGCACCATATCTTCTGACATCAAGCACCATATCTTCTGACATCAAGCACCATATCTTCTGACGGGATGCACCATATCTTCTGACCTCAAGAACCATATCTTCTGACATCAAGCACCATATCTTCTGGCGTGAAGCACCATATCTTCTGAAATCAAGCACCATATCTTCTGACATCAAGCACCATATCTTCTGACATGAAGCACCATATCATGTGACATCAAGCACAATATCTTCTGAAATCAAGCACTATATCTTCCGGTGTCAAGCACCATATCTTCTGACATCAAGCACTATATCTCCTGACATCAAGCACCATATCTTCTGAAATAAAGCACCATATCTTCGAACATCAAGCACCATATCTTCTAACATCAAGCACCATATCTTCTGGTGTCAAGCACCATATCTTCTGACATCAAGCACTATATCTCCTGACATCAAGCACCATATCTTCTGACATCAAGCCCCATATCTTCTGGTATCAAACACCATATCTTCTGACATCAAGCACCATATCTTCTGACATCAAGCACCATATCTTCTGAAACCAAGCTACATATCTTTTAACATCAAGCACCATATCTTCTGACGTGAAGCACCATATCTTCTGACATCAAGTACCATATCGTTTGACATCAAGCACCATATCTTCTGGTATCAAGCACCATATCTTCTGACATCAAGCACCATATCTTCTGATATCAAGCACAATATCTTCTGGTATCAAACACCATATCTTCTGACATCAAGCACCATATCTTCTGCCATCAAGCACTGTATCTTCTGACATCAAGCACCATATCTTCTGACATCAAGCACCATATCTTCTGACATTGAGCACCATATCTTCTGACATCAAGCACCATATCTTCTGGTATCAAGCACCATATCTTCTGACATCAAGCACTGTATCTTCTGACATCAAGCACCATATCTTCTGACATCAAGCACCATATCTTCTGATATGGAGCACCTTATCTTCTGACATCAAGCACCATATCTTCTGACATCAAGCACCATATCTTCTGGTATCAAGTGCCATATCTTCTGACATCAAGCACCATATCTTCTGACGTGGAGCACCATATCTTCTGACATTTAGCACCATATCTTCAGACATCAAGAACCATATCTTCTGACGTGAAGCACCATATCTTCTGACATCAAGCACCATATCTTCTGACATCAAGCACCATATCTTCTGACGGGATGCACCATATCTTCTGACCTCAAGAACCATATCTTCTGACATCAAGCACCATATCTTCTGGCGTGAAGCACCATATCTTCTGACATCAAGCACCATATCTTCTGACATCAAGCACCATATCTTCTGACATCAAGCACCATATCATGTGACATCAAGCACAATATCTTCTGAAATCAAGCACTATATCTTCTGGTGTCAAGCACCATATCTTCTGACATCAAGCACTATATCTCCTGACATCAAGCACCATATCTTCTGACATCAAGCCCCATATCTTCTGGTATCAAGCACCATATCTACTGACATCAAGCACCATATCTTCTGACATCAAGCACCATATCTTCTGAAACCAAGCTACATATCTTTTAACATCAAGCACCATATCTTCTGACGTGAAGCACCATATCTTCTGACATCAAGTACCATATCGTTTGACATCAAGCACCATATCTTCTGGTATCAAGCACCATATCTTCTGACATCAAGCACCATATCTTCTGATATCAAGCACCATATATTCTGAAATAAAGCACCATATCTTCTGACATCAAGCACCATATCTTCTGACATCAAGCAACATATCTTCTGGTATCAAGCACCATATCTTCTGACATCAAGCACCATATCTTCTGACATCAAGCTACCATATCTTCTAACATCAAGCACCATATTTTCTGACGTGAAGCACCATATCTTCTGACATCAAGTACCATATCGTTCTGACATCAAGCACCATATCTTCTGGTATCAAGCACCATATCTTCTGACATCAAGCACCATATCTTCTGACATCAAGCACCATATCTTCTGAAATAAAGCACCATATCTTCTGACATCAAGCACCATATCTTCTGACATCAAGCACTATATCTTCTGGTATCAAGCACCATATCTTCTGACATCAAGCACCATATCTTCTGACATCAAGCACCATATCTTCTGAAATCAAGCACCATATCTTCTAACATCAAGCACGATATCTTCTGACATCAAGCAACATATCTTCTGGTATCAAGCACCATATCTTCTGACATCAACCACCATATCTTCTGACATCAAGCACCATATCTTCTGGTTTCAAGCACTATATCTTCTGAAATCAAGCACCATATCTTCGAACTTCAAGCACCATATCTTCAAACATCAAGCACCATATCTTCTGACATCAAGCACTATATCTTCTGACATAAGCACCATATCTTCTGGTATGTAGCACCATATCTTCTGACATCAAGCACCAGTATCTTCTGACATCAAGCACCATATCTTCTGACATCAAGCACCATATCTTCTGACATAAAGCACCATATCTTCTGACATCAAGCACCATATCTTCTGACATAGAGCACCATATCTTCTGACATCAAGCACCATATCTTCTGACATCAAGCACCATATCTTCTGGTATCAAGCACCATATCTTCTGACATCAAGCACCGTATCTTCTGACATCAAGCACCATATCTTCTGACATCAAGCACCATATCTTCTGACATGGATCACCATATCTTCTGACATCAAGCACCATATCTTCTGACGTGAAGCATCATATCTTCTGACATCAAGCACCATATCTTGTAACATCAAACACCATATCTTCTGACTTGAAGCATCATATCTTCTGACATCAAGCACCATATCTTCTAACATCAAGCACCATATCTTCTGACATCAAGCACCATATCTTCTGACGTGAAGCACCATATCTTCTGACATCAAGCACCATGTCTTCTGACATCGAGCTCCATGTCTTCTGACTTCAAGCACCATATCTTCTGACATCCAGCATCATATCTTCTGACATCAAGCACCATATCTTCTGACGTGAAGCACCATATCTTCTGGTATCAAGCACTATATCTTCTGAAATAAAGCACCATATCTTCGAACATCAAGCACCATATCTTCTAACATCAAGCACCATATCTTCTGGTGTCAAGCACCATATCTTCTGACATCAAGCACTATATCTCCTGACATCAAGCACCATATCTTCTGACATCAAGCCCCATATCTTCTGGTATCATGCACCATATCTTCTGACATCAAGCACCATATCTTCTGACATCAAGCACCATATCTTCTGAAACCAAGCTACATATCTTTTAACATCAAGCACCATATCTTCTGACGTGAAGCACCATATCTTCTGACATCAAGTACCATATCGTTTGACATCAAGCACCATATCTTCTGGTATCAAGCACCATATCTTCTGACATCAAGCACCATATCTTCTGATATCAAGCACAATATCTTCTGGTATCAAACACCATATCTTCTGACATCAAGCACCATATCTTCTGCCATCAAGCACTGTATCTTCTGACATCAAGCACCATATCTTCTGACATCAAGCACCATATCTTCTGACATTGAGCACCATATCTTCTGACATCAAGCACCATATCTTCTGGTATCAAGCACCATATCTTCTGACATCAAGCACTGTATCTTCTGACATCAAGCACCATATCTTCTGACATCAAGCACCATATCTTCTGATATGGAGCACCTTATCTTCTGACATCAAGCACCATATCTTCTGACATCAAGCACCATATCTTCTGGTATCAAGTGCCATATCTTCTGACATCAAGCACCATATCTTCTGACGTGGAGCACCATATCTTCTGACATTTAGCACCATATCTTCAGACATCAAGAACCATATCTTCTGACGTGAAGCACCATATCTTCTGACATCAAGCACCATATCTTCTGACATCAAGCACCATATCTTCTGACGGGATGCACCATATCTTCTGACCTCAAGAACCATATCTTCTGACATCAAGCACCATATCTTCTGGCGTGAAGCACCATATCTTCTGAAATCAAGCACCATATCTTCTGACATCAAGCACCATATCTTCTGACATGAAGCACCATATCATGTGACATCAAGCACAATATCTTCTGAAATCAAGCACTATATCTTCCGGTGTCAAGCACCATATCTTCTGACATCAAGCACTATATCTCCTGACATCAAGCACCATATCTTCTGACATCAAGCCCCATATCTTCTGGTATCATGCACCATATCTACTGACATCAAGCACCATATCTTCTGACATCAAGCACCATATCTTCTGAAACCAAGCTACATATCTTTTAACATCAAGCACCATATCTTCTGACGTGAAGCACCATATCTTCTGACATCAAGTACCATATCGTTTGACATCAAGCACCATATCTTCTGGTATCAAGCACCATATCTTCTGACATCAAGCACCATATCTTCTGATATCAAGCACCATATATTCTGAAATAAAGCACCATATCTTCTGACATCAAGCACCATATCTTCTGACATCAAGCAACATATCTTCTGGTATCAAGCACCATATCTTCTGACATCAAGCACCATATCTTCTGACCTCAAGCACCATATCTTCTGACATCAAGCACTATATCTTCTGACATAAGCACCATATCTTCTGGTATGTAGCACCATATCTTCTGGTATGTAGCACCATATCTTCTGACATCAAGTACCGTATCTTCTGACATCAAGCACCATATCTTCTGACATCAAGCACCATATCTTCTGACATAAAGCACCATATCTTCTGACATCAAGCACCATATCTTCTGACATGGAGCACCATATCTTCTGACATCAAGCACCATATCTTCTGACATCAAGCACCATATCTTCTGGTATCAAGCACCATATCTTCTGACATCAAGCACCGTATCTTCTGACATCAAGCACCATATCTTCTGACATGGATCACCATATCTTCTGACATGGATCACCATATCTTCTGACATCAAGCACCATATCTTCTGACATCAAGCACCATATCTTCTGACATCAAGCACCATATCTTCTGACATCAAGCAACATATATTCTGACATAAAGCACCATATCTACTGACATCAAGCACAATATCTTCTGACATCAAGCACCATATCTTCTGACATCAAGTACCATATCTTCTGACATCGAGCACCATATCTTCTGACGTGAAGCACCATATCTTCTGACATCAAGCACCATATCTTCTGACATCAAGCACATTATCCTCTAACATCAAGCACCATATCTTCTGGCATCAAGCACCATATCTTCTGACATCAAGCACCATATCTTCTGACGTGAAGCACCATATCTTCTGACCTCAAGCACCATATCTTCTGACATCAAGCACCATAACTTCTGACGTGAAGCACCATATCTTCTGACATCAAGCACCATATCTTCTGACATCAAGCACCACTATCTTCTGACGTGAAGCACCATATCTTCTGACCTCAAGCACTATTTCTTCTGACATCAAGCACCATATCTTCTGACGTGAAGCACCATATCTTCTGACATCACGCACCATATCGTCTGACATCAAGCACTATATCTTCTGACATCAAGCACCATATCTTCTGGCATCAAATCACCATATCTCCTGACATCAAGCACCATATTTTCTGACATGAAGCACCACATCTTCTGACATGCAGCACCATATCTTCTGACATCAAGCACCATATCTTCTGACATCAAGCACTATATCTTCTGTTATCAAGCACCAGATCTTCTGACATCAAGCACCATATCTTCTGACATCAAGCACCATATCTTCTGACATCAAGCACCATATCTTTTGACATCAAGCACCATATCTTCTGAAATCAAGCACCATATCTTCTAACATCACGCACCATATCGTCTGACATCAAGCACTATATCTTCTGACATCAAGCACCATATCTTCTGGCATCAAATCACCATATCTCCTGACATCAAGCACCATATTTTCTGACATGAAGCACCACATCTTCTGACATGCAGCACCATATCTTCTGACATCAAGCACCATATCTTCTGACATCAAGCACTATATCTTCTGGTATCAAGCACCAGATCTTCTGACATCAAGCACCATATCTTCTGACATCAAGCACCATATCTTCTGACATGCAAGCACCATATCTTCTGACATCAAGCACCATATCTTCTGACATCAAGCACTATATCTTCTGGTATCAAGCACCAGATCTTCTGACATCAAGCACCATATCTTCTGACATCAAGCACCATATCTTCTGACATCAAGCACCATATCTTCTGGTATCAAGCACCATATCTTCTGACCTCAAGCACCATATCTTTTGAAATAAAGCACCATATATTCTAACATCAAGCACCATATCTTCTGACATCAAGCAACATATCTTCTGGTATCAAGCACCATATCCTCTGACATCAAGCACCATATCTTCTGACATCAAGCACCATATCTTCTGAAATCAAGCACAATATCTTCTAACATCAAGCACCATATCATCTTACATCAAGCACAATATCTTCTGGTATCAAACACCATATCTTCTAACATCAAGCACCATATCTTCTAACATCAAGCACCATATCTTCTGCCATCAAGCACTGTATCTTCTGACATCAAGCACCATATCTTCTGACATTGAGCACCATATCTTCTGACATCAAGCACCATATCTTCTGGTATCAAGCACTGTATCTTCTGACATCAAGCACCATATCTTCTGACATCAAGCACCATATCTTCTGACGTGAAGCACCATATCTACTGACATCAAGCACCATATCTTCTGACGTGAAGCACCATATCTTCTGACATCAAGCACCATATCTTCTGACATCAAGCACCACATCTTCTGACGTGAAGCACCATATCTTCTGACCTCAAGCACCAGATCTTCTGACATCAAGCACCATATCTTCTGACGTGAAGCACCATATCTTCTGACATCAAGCACCATATCTTCTGACATCAAGCACCATATCTTCTGACATCAAGCACCATATCTTCTGGCATCAAATCACCATATCTTCTGACATCAAGCACCATATTTTCTGACATGAAGCACCACATCTTCTATCATGCAGCACCATATCTTCTGACATCAAGCACCATATCTTCTGACATCAAGCACTATATCTTCTGGTATCAAGCACCAGATCTTCTGACATCAAGCACCATATCTTCTGACATCAAGCACCATATCTTCTGACATCAAGCACCATATCTTCTGACATCAAGCACCATATCTTCTGAAATCAAGCACCATATCTTCTAACATCACGCACCATATCATCTGACATCAAGCACTATATCTTCTGACATCAAGCACCATATCTTCTGGCATCAAATCACCATATCTCCTGACATCAAGCACCATATTTTCTGACATGAAGCACCACATCTTCTGACATGCAGCACCATATCTTCTGACATCAAGCACCATATCTTCTGACATCAAGCACTATATCTTCTGGTATCAAGCACCAGATCTTCTGACATCAAGCACCATATCTTCTGACATCAAGCACCATATCTTCTGACATGCAGCACCATATCTTCTGACATCAAGCACCATATCTTCTGACATCAAGCACTATATCTTCTGGTATCAAGCACCAGATCTTCTGACATCAAGCACCATATCTTCTGACATCAAGCACCATATCTTCTGACATCAAGCACCATATCTTCTGGTATCAAGCACCATATCTTCTGACCTCAAGCACCATATCTTTTGAAATAAAGCACCATATATTCTAACATCAAGCACCATATCTTCTGACATCAAGCAACATATCTTCTGGTATCAAGCACCATATCCTCTGACATCAAGCACCATATCTTCTGACATCAAGCACCATATCTTCTGAAATCAAGCACAATATCTTCTGGTATCAAGCACCATATCTTCTGACATCAAGCACCATATCTTCTGATATCAAGCACCATATATTCTGAAATAAAGCACCATATCTTCTGACATCAAGCACCATATCTTCTGACATCAAGCAACATATCTTCTGGTATCAAGCACCATATCTTCTGTCATCAAGCACCATATCTTCTGACCTCAAGCACCATATCTTCTGGTTTCAAGCACTATATCTTCTGAAATCAAGCACCATATCTTCGAACTTCAAGCACCATATCTTCAAACATCAAGCACCATATCTTCTGACATCAAGCACTATATCTTCTGACATAAGCACCATATCTTCTGGTATGTAGCACCATATCTTCTGACATCAAGCACCGTATCTTCTGACATCAAGCACCATATCTTCTGACATCAAGCACCATATCTTCTGACATAAAGCACCATATCTTCTGACATCAAGCACCATATCTTCTGACATGGAGCACCATATCTTCTGACATCAAGCACCATATCTTCTGACATCAAGCACCATATCTTCTGGTATCAAGCACCATATCTTCTGACATCAAGCACCGTATCTTCTGACATCAAGCACCATATCTTCTGACATCATGCACCATATCTTCTGACATGGATCACCATATCTTCTGACATCAAGCACCATATCTTATGACGTGAAGCATCATATCTTCTGACATCAAGCACCATATCTTGTAACATCAAACACCATATCTTCTGACTTGAAGCATCATATCTTCTGACATCAAGCACCATATCTTCTAACATCAAGCACCATATCTTCTGACATCAAGCACCATATCTTCTGGCGTGAAGCACCATATCTTCTGACATCAAGCACCATATCTTCTGACATCAAGCACCATATCTTCTGACATGAAGCACCATATAATGTGACATCAAGCACAATATCTTCTGAAATCAAGCACTATATCTTCTGGTGTCAAGCACCATATCTTCTGACATCAAGCACTATATCTCCTGACATCAAGCACCATATCTTCTGACATCAAGCCCCATATCTTATGGTATCAAGCACCATATCTACTGACATCAAGCACCATATCTTCTGACATCAAGCACCATATCTTCTGAAACCAAGCTACATATCTTTTAACATCAAGCACCATATCTTCTGACGTGAAGCACCATATCTTCTGACATCAAGTACCATATCGTTTGACATCAAGCACCATATCTTCTGGTATCAAGCACCATATCTTCTGACATCAAGCACCATATCTTCTGACATCAAGCACCATATCTTCTGGTTTCAAGCACTATATCTTCTGACATCAACCACCATATCTTCTGACATCAAGCACCATATCTTCTGGTTTCAAGCACTATATCTTCTGAAATCAAGCACCATATCTTCGAACTTCAAGCACCATATCTTCAAACATCAAGCACCATATCTTCTGACATCAAGCACTATATCTTCTGACATAAGCACCATATCTTCTGGTATGTAGCACCATATCTTCTGACATCAAGCACCGTATCTTCTGACATCAAGCACCATATCTTCTGACATCAAGCACCATATCTTCTGACATAAAGCACCATATCTTCTGACATCAAGCACCATATCTTCTGACATAGAGCACCATATCTTCTGACATCAAGCACCATATCTTCTGACATCAAGCACCATATCTTCTGGTATCAAGCACCATATCTTCTGACATCAAGCACCGTATCTTCTGACATCAAGCACCATATCTTCTGACATCAAGCACCATATCTTCTGACATGGATCACCATATCTTCTGACATCAAGCACCATATCTTCTGACGTGAAGCACCATATCTTCTGACATCAAGCACCATATCGTTTGACATCAAGCACCATATCTTCTGGCATCAAGCACCATATCTTCTGACATCAAGCACCATATCTTCTGACATCAAGCACCATATCTTCTGACATCAAGCACCATATCTTCTGACATCAAGCACCATATCTTCTGACATCAAGCAACATATCTTCTGGTATCAAGCACCATATCTTCTGACATCAAGCACCATATCTTCTGACCTCAAGCACCATATCTTCTGACATCAAGCACTATATCTTCTGACATCAAGCACCATATCTTCTGGTATGTAGCACCATATCTTCTGGTATGTAGCACCATATCTTCTGACATCAAGTACCGTATCTTCTGACATCAAGCACCATATCTTCTGACATCAAGCACCATATCTTCTGACATCAAGCACCATATCTTCTGACATCAAGCACCATATCTTCTGACATGGAGCACCATATCTTCTGACATCAAGCACCATATCTTCTGACATCAAGCACCATATCTTCTGGTATCAAGCACCATATCTTCTGACATCAAGCACCGTATCTTCTGACATCAAGCACCATATCTTCTGACATGGATCACCATATCTTCTGACATGGATCACCATATCTTCTGACATCAAGCACCATATCTTCTGACATCAAGCACCATATCTTCTGACATCAAGTACCATATCTTCTGACATCAAGCACCATATCTTCTGACGTGAAGCACCATATCTTCTGACATCAAGCACCATATCTTCTGACATCAAGCACATTATCCTCTAACATCAAGCACCATATCTTCTGACATCAAGGACCATATCTTCTGACATCAAGCACCATATCTTCTGACGTGAAGCACCATATCTTCTGACCTCAAGCACCATATCTTCTGACATCAAGCACCATATCTTCTGACGTGAAGCACCATATCTTCTGACATCAAGCACTATATCTTCTGACATCAAGCACCATATCTTCTGACGTGAAGCACCATATCTTCTGACATCACGCACCATATCGTCTGACATCAAGCACTATATCTTCTGACATCAAGCACCATATCTTCTGGCATCAAATCACCATATCTCCTGACATCAAGCACCATATTTTCTGACATGAAGCACCACATCTTCTGACATGCAGCACCATATCTTCTGACATCAAGCACCATATCTTCTGACATCAAGCACTATATCTTCTGGTATCAAGCACCAGATCTTCTGACATCAAGCACCATATCTTCTGACATCAAGCACCATATCTTCTGACATCAAGCACCATATCTTCTGACATCAAGCACCATATCTTCTGAAATCAAGCACCATATCTTCTGACATCAAGCACCATATCGTCTGACATCAAGCACTATATCTTCTGACATCAAGCACCATATCTTCTGGCATCAAATCACCATATCTTCTGACATCAAGCACCATATTTTCTGACATGAAGCACCACATCTTCTGACATGCAGCACCATATCTTCTGACATCAAGCACCATATCTTCTGACATCAAGCACTATATCTTCTGGTATCAAGCACCAGATCTTCTGACATCAAGCACCATATCTTCTGACATGCAGCACCATATCTTCTGACATCAAGCACCATATCTTCTGACATCAAGCACCATATCTTCTGGTATCAAGCACCAGATTTTCTGACATCAAGCACCATATCTTCTGACATCAAGCACCATATCTTCTGACATCAAGCACCATATCTTCTGGTATCAAGCACCATATCTTCTGACCTCAAGCACCATATCTTTTGAAATAAAGCACCATATATTCTAACATCAAGCACCATATCTTCTGACATCAAGCAACATATCTTCTGGTGTCAAGCACCATATCCTCTGACATCAAGCACCATATCTTCTGACATCAAGCACCATATCTTCTGAAATCAAGCACCATATCTTCTAACATCAAGCACCATATCATCTTACATCAAGCACAATATCTTCTGGTATCAAACACCATATCTTCTAACATCAAGCACCATATCTTCTAACATCAAGCACCATATCTTCTGCCATCAAGCACTGTATCTTCTGACATCAAGCACCATATCTTCTGACATTGAGCACCATATCTTCTGACATCAAGCACCATATCTTCTGACATCAAGCACCATATCTTCTGACGTGAAGCACCATATCTTCTGACATCAAGCACCATATCTTCTGACATCAAGCACCACATCTTCTGACGTGAAGCACCATATCTTCTGACCTCAAGCACTATTTCTTCTGACATCAAGCACCATATCTTCTGACGTGAATCACCATATCTTCTGACATCACGCACCATATCGTCTGACATCAAGCACTATATCTTCTGACATCAAGCACCATATCTTCTGGCATCAAATCACCATATCTCCTGACATCAAGCACCATATTTTCTGACATGAAGCACCATATCTTCTGACATGCAGCACCATATCTTCTGACATCAAGCACTATATCTTCTGGTATCAAGCACCAGATCTTCTGACATCAAGCACCATATCTTCTGACATCAAGCACCATATCTTCTGACATCAAGCACCATATCTTCTGACATCAAGCACCATATCTTCTGACATGCAAGCACCATATCTTCTGACATCAAGCACCATATCTTCTGACATCAAGCACTATATCTTCTGGTATCAAGCACCAGATCTTCTGACATCAAGCACCATATCTTCTGACATCAAGCACCATATCTTCTGACATCAAGCACCATATCTTCTGGTATCAAGCACCATATCTTCTGACCTCAAGCACCATATCTTTTGAAATAAAGCACCATATATTCTAACATCAAGCACCATATCTTCTGACATCAAGCAACATATCTTCTGGTATCAAGCACCATATCCTCTGACATCAAGCACCATATCTTCTGACATCAAGCACCATATCTTCTGAAATCAAGCACAATATCTTCTGGTATCAAGCACCATATCTTCTGACATCAAGCACCATATCTTCTGATATCAAGCACCATATATTCTGAAATAAAGCACCATATCTTCTGACATCAAGCACCATATCTTCTGACATCAAGCAACATATCTTCTGGTATCAAGCACCATATCTTCTGTCATCAAGCACCATATCTTCTGACCTCAAGCACCATATCTTCTGGTTTCAAGCACTATATCTTCTGAAATCAAGCACCATATCTTCGAACTTCAAGCACCATATCTTCAAACATCAAGCACCATATCTTCTGACATCAAGCACTATATCTTCTGACATAAGCACCATATCTTCTGGTATGTAGCACCATATCTTCTGACATCAAGCACCGTATCTTCTGACATCAAGCACCATATCTTCTGACATCAAGCACCATATCTTCTGACATAAAGCACCATATCTTCTGACATCAAGCACCATATCTTCTGACATGGAGCACCATATCTTCTGACATCAAGCACCATATCTTCTGACATCAAGCACCATATCTTCTGGTATCAAGCACCATATCTTCTGACATCAAGCACCGTATCTTCTGACATCAAGCACCATATCTTCTGACATCATGCACCATATCTTCTGACATGGATCACCATATCTTCTGACATCAAGCACCATATCTTATGACGTGAAGCATCATATCTTCTGACATCAAGCACCATATCTTGTAACATCAAACACCATATCTTCTGACTTGAAGCATCATATCTTCTGACATCAAGCACCATATCTTCTAACATCAAGCACCATATCTTCTGACATCAAGCACCATATCTTCTGGCGTGAAGCACCATATCTTCTGACATCAAGCACCATATCTTCTGACATAAAGCACCATATCTTCTGACATCAAGCACCATATCTTCTGACATGGAGCACCATATCTTCTGACATCAAGCACCATATCTTCTGACATCAAGCACCATATCTTCTGGTATCAAGCACCATATCTTCTGACATCAAGCACCGTATCTTCTGACATCAAGCACCATATCTTCTGACATCATGCACCATATCTTCTGACATGGATCACCATATCTTCTGACATCAAGCACCATATCTTATGACGTGAAGCATCATATCTTCTGACATCAAGCACCATATCTTGTAACATCAAACACCATATCTTCTGACTTGAAGCATCATATCTTCTGACATCAAGCACCATATCTTCTAACATCAAGCACCATATCTTCTGACATCAAGCACCATATCTTCTGGCGTGAAGCACCATATCTTCTGACATCAAGCACCATATCTTCTGACATCAAGCACCATATCTTCTGACATCAAGCACCATATCTTCTGACATCAAGCACCATATCTTCTGAAATCAAGCACCATATCTTCTAACATCACGCACCATATCGTCTGACATCAAGCACTATATCTTCTGACATCAAGCACCATATCTTCTGGCATCAAATCACCATATCTCCTGACATCAAGCACCATATTTTCTGACATCAAGCACCACATCTTCTGACATGCAGCACCATATCTTCTGACATCAAGCACCATATCTTCTGACATCAAGCACTATATCTTCTGGTATCAAGCACCAGATCTTCTGACATCAAGCACCATATCTTCTGACATCAAGCACCATATCTTCTGACATGCAGCACCATATCTTCTGACATCAAGCACCATATCTTCTGACATCAAGCACTATATCTTCTGGTATCAAGCACCAGATCTTCTGACATCAAGCACCATATCTTCTGACATCAAGCACCATATCTTCTGACATCAAGCACCATATCTTCTGGTATCAAGCACCATATCTTCTGACCTCAAGCACCATATCTTTTGAAATAAAGCACCATATATTCTAACATCAAGCACCATATCTTCTGACATCAAGCAACATATCTTCTGGTATCAAGCACCATATCCTCTGACATCAAGCACCATATCTTCTGACATCAAGCACCATATCTTCTGAAATCAAGCACAATATCTTCTGGTATCAAGCACCATATCTTCTGACATCAAGCACCATATCTTCTGATATCAAGCACCATATATTCTGAAATAAAGCACCATATCTTCTGACATCAAGCACCATATCTTCTGACATCAAGCAACATATCTTCTGGTATCAAGCACCATATCTTCTGTCATCAAGCACCATATCTTCTGACCTCAAGCACCATATCTTCTGGTTTCAAGCACTATATCTTCTGAAATCAAGCACCATATCTTCGAACTTCAAGCACCATATCTTCAAACATCAAGCACCATATCTTCTGACATCAAGCACTATATCTTCTGACATAAGCACCATATCTTCTGGTATGTAGCACCATATCTTCTGACATCAAGCACAGTATCTTCTGACATCAAGCACCATATCTTCTGACATCAAGCACCATATCTTCTGACATAAAGCACCATATCTTCTGACATCAAGCACCATATCTTCTGACATGGAGCACCATATCTTCTGACATCAAGCACCATATCTTCTGACATCAAGCACCATATCTTCTGGTATCAAGCACCATATCTTCTGACATCAAGCACCGTATCTTCTGACATCAAGCACCATATCTTCTGACATCATGCACCATATCTTCTGACATGGATCACCATATCTTCTGACATCAATCACCATATCTTATGACGTGAAGCATCATATCTTCTGACATCAAGCACCATATCTTGTAACATCAAACACCATATCTTCTGACTTGAAGCATCATATCTTCTGACATCAAGCACCATATCTTCTAACATCAAGCACCATATCTTCTGACATCAAGCACCATATCTTCTGGCGTGAAGCACCATATCTTCTGACATCAAGCACCATATCTTCTGACATCAAGCACCATATCTTCTGACATCAAGCACCATATAATGTGACATCAAGCACAATATCTTCTGAAATCAAGCACTATATCTTCTGGTGTCAAGCACCATATCTTCTGACATCAAGCACTATATCTCCTGACATCAAGCACCATATCTTCTGACATCAAGCCCCATATCTTATGGTATCAAGCACCATATCTACTGACATCAAGCACCATATCTTCTGACATCAAGCACCATATCTTCTGAAACCAAGCTACATATCTTTTAACATCAAGCACCATATCTTCTGACGTGAAGCACCATATCTTCTGACATCAAGTACCATATCGTTTGACATCAAGCACCATATCTTCTGGTATCAAGCACCATATCTTCTGACATCAAGCACCATATCTTCTGACATCAAGCACCATATCTTCTGGTTTCAAGCACTATATCTTCTGACATCAACCACCATATCTTCTGACATCAAGCACCATATCTTCTGGTTTCACGCACTATATCTTCTGAAATCAAGCACCATATCTTCGAACCTCAAGCACCATATCTTCAAACATCAAGCACCATATCTTCTGACATCAAGCACTATATCTTCTGACATAAGCACCATATCTTCTGGTATGTAGCACCATATCTTCTGACATCAAGCACCGTATCTTCTGACATCAAGCACCATATCTTCTGACATCAAGCACCATATCTTCTGACATAAAGCACCATATCTTCTGACATCAAGCACCATATCTTCTGACATAGAGCACCATATCTTCTGACATCAAGCACCATATCTTCTGACATCAAGCACCATATCTTCTGGTATCAAGCACCATATCTTCTGACATCAGCACCGTATCTTCTGACATCAAGCACCATATCTTCTGACATCAAGCACCATATCTTCTGACATGGATCACCATATCTTCTGACATCAAGCACCATATCTTCTGACGTGAAGCACCATATCTTCTGACATCAAGTACCATATCGTTTGACATCAAGCACCATATCTTCTGGTATCAAGCACCATATCTTCTGACATCAAGCACCATATCTTCTGATATCAAGCACCATATATTCTGAAATAAAGCACCATATCTTCTGACATCAAGCACCATATCTTCTGACATCAAGCAACATATCTTCTGGTATCAAGCACCATATCTTCTGACATCAAGCACCATATCTTCTGACCTCAAGCACCATATCTTCTGACATCAAGCACTATATCTTCTGACATAAGCACCATATCTTCTGGTATGTAGCACCATATCTTCTGGTATGTAGCACCATATCTTCTGACATCAAGTACCGTATCTTCTGACATCAAGCACCATATCTTCTGACATCAAGCACCATATCTTCTGACATAAAGCACCATATCTTCTGACATCAAGCACCATATCTTCTGACATGGAGCACCATATCTTCTGACATCAAGCACCATATCTTCTGACATCAAGCACCATATCTTCTGGTATCAAGCACCATATCTTCTGACATCAAGCACCGTATCTTCTGACATCAAGCACCATATCTTCTGACATGGATCACCATATCTTCTGACATGGATCACCATATCTTCTGACATCAAGCACCATATCTTCTGACATCAAGCACCATATCTTCTGACATCAAGCACCATATCTTCTGACATCAAGCAACATATATTCTGACATAAAGCACCATATCTACTGACATCAAGCACAATATCTTCTGACATCAAGCACCATATCTTCTGACATCAAGTACCATATCTTCTGACATCGAGCACCATATCTTCTGACGTGAAGCACCATATCTTCTGACATCAAGCACCATATCTTCTGACATCAAGCACATTATCCTCTAACATCAAGCACCATATCTTCTGGCATCAAGCACCATATCTTCTGACATCAAGCACCATATCTTCTGACGTGAAGCACCATATCTTCTGACCTCAAGCACCATATCTTCTGACATCAAGCACCATAACTTCTGACGTGAAGCACCATATCTTCTGACATCAAGCACCATATCTTCTGACATCAAGCACCACATCTTCTGACGTGAAGCACCATATCTTCTGACCTCAAGCACTATTTCTTCTGACATCAAGCACCATATCTTCTGACGTGAAGCACCATATCTTCTGACATCACGCACCATATCGTCTGACATCAAGCACTATATCTTCTGACATCAAGCACCATATCTTCTGGCATCAAATCACCATATCTCCTGACATCAAGCACCATATTTTCTGACATGAAGCACCACATCTTCTGACATGCAGCACCATATCTTCTGACATCAAGCACCATATCTTCTGACATCAAGCACTATATCTTCTGGTATCAAGCACCAGATCTTCTGACATCAAGCACCATATCTTCTGACATCAAGCAGCATATCTTCTGACATCAAGCACCATATCTTCTGACATCAAGCACCATATCTTCTGAAATCAAGCACCATATCTTCTAACATCACGCACCATATCGTCTGACATCAAGCACTATATCTTCTGACATCAAGCACCATATCTTCTGGCATCAAATCACCATATCTCCTGACATCAAGCACCATATTTTCTGACATGAAGCACCACATCTTCTGACATGCAGCACCATATCTTCTGACATCAAGCACCATATCTTCTGACATCAAGCACTATATCTTCTGGTATCAAGCACCAGATCTTCTGACATCAAGCACCATATCTTCTGACATCAAGCACCATATCTTCTGACATGCAGCACCATATCTTCTGACATCAAGCACCATATCTTCTGACATCAAGCACTATATCTTCTGGTATCAAGCACCAGATCTTCTGACATCAAGCACCATATCTTCTGACATCAAGCACCATATCTTCTGACATCAAGCACCATATCTTCTGGTATCAAGCACCATATCTTCTGACCTCAAGCACCATATCTTTTGAAATAAAGCACCATATATTCTAACATCAAGCACCATATCTTCTGACATCAAGCAACATATCTTCTGGTATCAAGCACCATATCCTCTGACATCAAGCACCATATCTTCTGACATCAAGCACCATATCTTCTGAAATCAAGCACAATATCTTCTAACATCAAGCACCATATCATCTTACATCAAGCACAATATCTTCTGGTATCAAACACCATATCTTCTAACATCAAGCACCATATCTTCTAACATCAAGCACCATATCTTCTGCCATCAAGCACTGTATCTTCTGACATCAAGCACCATATCTTCTGACATTGAGCACCATATCTTCTGACATCAAGCACCATATCTTCTGGTATCAAGCACTGTATCTTCTGACATCAAGCACCATATCTTCTGACATCAAGCACCATATCTTCTGACATGGAGCACCATATCTTCTGACATCAAGCACCATAACTTCTGACGTGAAGCACCATATCTTCTGACATCAAGCACCATATCTTCTGACATCAAGCACCACATCTTCTGACGTGAAGCACCATATCTTCTGACCTCAAGCACTATTTCTTCTGACATCAAGCACCATATCTTCTGACGTGAAGCACCATATCTTCTGACATCACGCACCATATCGTCTGACATCAAGCACTATATCTTCTGACATCAAGCACCATATCTTCTGGCATCAAATCACCATATCTCCTGACATCAAGCACCATATTTTCTGACATGAAGCACCACATCTTCTGACATGCAGCACCATATCTTCTGACATCAAGCACCATATCTTCTGACATCAAGCACTATATCTTCTGGTATCAAGCACCAGATCTTCTGACATCAAGCACCATATCTTCTGACATCAAGCACCATATCTTCTGACATCAAGCACCATATCTTCTGACATCAAGCACCATATCTTCTGAAATCAAGCACCATATCTTCTAACATCACGCACCATATCGTCTGACATCAAGCACTATATCTTCTGACATCAAGCACCATATCTTCTGGCATCAAATCACCATATCTCCTGACATCAAGCACCATATTTTCTGACATGAAGCACCACATCTTCTGACATGCAGCACCATATCTTCTGACATCAAGCACCATATCTTCTGACATCAAGCACTATATCTTCTGGTATCAAGCACCAGATCTTCTGACATCAAGCACCATATCTTCTGACATCAAGCACCATATCTTCTGACATGCAGCACCATATCTTCTGACATCAAGCACCATATCTTCTGACATCAAGCACTATATCTTCTGGTATCAAGCACCAGATCTTCTGACATCAAGCACCATATCTTCTGACATCAAGCACCATATCTTCTGACATCAAGCACCATATCTTCTGGTATCAAGCACCATATCTTCTGACCTCAAGCACCATATCTTTTGAAATAAAGCACCATATATTCTAACATCAAGCACCATATCTTCTGACATCAAGCAACATATCTTCTGGTATCAAGCACCATATCCTCTGACATCAAGCACCATATCTTCTGACATCAAGCACCATATCTTCTGAAATCAAGCACAATATCTTCTGGTATCAAGCACCATATCTTCTGACATCAAGCACCATATCTTCTGATATCAAGCACCATATATTCTGAAATAAAGCACCATATCTTCTGACATCAAGCACCATATCTTCTGACATCAAGCAACATATCTTCTGGTATCAAGCACCATATCTTCTGTCATCAAGCACCATATCTTCTGACCTCAAGCACCATATCTTCTGGTTTCAAGCACTATATCTTCTGAAATCAAGCACCATATCTTCGAACTTCAAGCACCATATCTTCAAACATCAAGCACCATATCTTCTGACATCAAGCACTATATCTTCTGACATAAGCACCATATCTTCTGGTATGTAGCACCATATCTTCTGACATCAAGCACCGTATCTTCTGACATCAAGCACCATATCTTCTGACATCAAGCACCATATCTTCTGACATAAAGCACCATATCTTCTGACATCAAGCACCATATCTTCTGACATGGAGCACCATATCTTCTGACATCAAGCACCATATCTTCTGACATCAAGCACCATATCTTCTGGTATCAAGCACCATATCTTCTGACATCAAGCACCGTATCTTCTGACATCAAGCACCATATCTTCTGACATCATGCACCATATCTTCTGACATGGATCACCATATCTTCTGACATCAAGCACCATATCTTATGACGTGAAGCATCATATCTTCTGACATCAAGCACCATATCTTGTAACATCAAACACCATATCTTCTGACTTGAAGCATCATATCTTCTGACATCAAGCACCATATCTTCTAACATCAAGCACCATATCTTCTGACATCAAGCACCATATCTTCTGGCGTGAAGCACCATATCTTCTGACATCAAGCACCATATC
Source organism: Calotriton arnoldi (assembly GCA_963921515.1). Lineage (NCBI taxonomy): Eukaryota > Metazoa > Chordata > Amphibia > Caudata > Salamandridae > Calotriton > Calotriton arnoldi. The sequence goes on along the minus strand of CAWUFW010015401.1, from coordinate 66,881 downwards.
TTCTGACATCAAGCACCATATCTTCTGACATCAAGCACCATATCTTCTGACATGGAGCACCATATCTTCTGACATCAAGCACCATATCTTCTGACATCAAGCACCATATCTTCTGGTATCAAGCACCATATCTTCTGACATCAAGCACCGTATCTTCTGACATCAAGCACCATATCTTCTGACATCATGCACCATATCTTCTGACATGGATCACCATATCTTCTGACATCAAGCACCATATCTTCTGGCGTGAAGCACCATATCTTCTGACATCAAGCACCATATCTTGTAACATCAAGCACCATATCTTCTGACTTGAAGCATCATATCTTCTGACATCAAGCACCATATCTTCTAACATCAAGCACCATATCTTCTGACATCAAGCACCATATCTTCTGGCGTGAAGCACCATATCTTCTGACATCAAGCACCATATCTTCTGACATCAAGCACCATATCTTCTGACATCAAGCACCATATCTTCTGACATCAAGCACCATATCTTCTGAAATCAAGCACCATATCTTCTAACATCACGCACCATATCGTCTGACATCAAGCACTATATCTTCTGACATCAAGCACCATATCTTCTGGCATCAAATCACCATATCTCCTGACATCAAGCACCATATTTTCTGACATGAAGCACCACATCTTCTGACATGCAGCACCATATCTTCTGACATCAAGCACCATATCTTCTGACATCAAGCACTATATCTTCTGGTATCAAGCACCAGATCTTCTGACATCAAGCACCATATCTTCTGACATCAAGCACCATATCTTCTGACATGCAGCACCATATCTTCTGACATCAAGCACCATATCTTCTGACATCAAGCACTATATCTTCTGGTATCAAGCACCAGATCTTCTGACATCAAGCACCATATCTTCTGACATCAAGCACCATATCTTCTGACATCAAGCACCATATCTTCTGGTATCAAGCACCATATCTTCTGACCTCAAGCACCATATCTTTTGAAATAAAGCACCATATATTCTAACATCAAGCACCATATCTTCTGACATCAAGCAACATATCTTCTGGTATCAAGCACCATATCCTCTGACATCAAGCACCATATCTTCTGACATCAAGCACCATATCTTCTGAAATCAAGCACAATATCTTCTAACATCAAGCACCATATCATCTTACATCAAGCACAATATCTTCTGGTATCAAACACCATATCTTCTAACATCAAGCACCATATCTTCTAACATCAAGCACCATATCTTCTGCCATCAAGCACTGTATCTTCTGACATCAAGCACCATATCTTCTGACATTGAGCACCATATCTTCTGACATCAAGCACCATATCTTCTGGTATCAAGCACTGTATCTTCTGACATCAAGCACCATATCTTCTGACATCAAGCACCATATCTTCTGACATGGAGCACCATATCTTCTGACATCAAGCACCATAACTTCTGACGTGAAGCACCATATCTTCTGACATCAAGCACCATATCTTCTGACATCAAGCACCACATCTTCTGACGTGAAGCACCATATCTTCTGACCTCAAGCACTATTTCTTCTGACATCAAGCACCATATCTTCTGACGTGAAGCACCATATCTTCTGACATCACGCACCATATCGTCTGACATCAAGCACTATATCTTCTGACATCAAGCACCATATCTTCTGGCATCAAATCACCATATCTCCTGACATCAAGCACCATATTTTCTGACATGAAGCACCACATCTTCTGACATGCAGCACCATATCTTCTGACATCAAGCACCATATCTTCTGACATCAAGCACTATATCTTCTGGTATCAAGCACCAGATCTTCTGACATCAAGCACCATATCTTCTGACATCAAGCACCATATCTTCTGACATCAAGCACCATATCTTCTGACATCAAGCACCATATCTTCTGAAATCAAGCACCATATCTTCTAACATCACGCACCATATCGTCTGACATCAAGCACTATATCTTCTGACATCAAGCACCATATCTTCTGGCATCAAATCACCATATCTCCTGACATCAAGCACCATATTTTCTGACATGAAGCACCACATCTTCTGACATGCAGCACCATATCTTCTGACATCAAGCACCATATCTTCTGACATCAAGCACTATATCTTCTGGTATCAAGCACCAGATCTTCTGACATCAAGCACCATATCTTCTGACATCAAGCACCATATCTTCTGACATGCAGCACCATATCTTCTGACATCAAGCACCATATCTTCTGACATCAAGCACTATATCTTCTGGTATCAAGCACCAGATCTTCTGACATCAAGCACCATATCTTCTGACATCAAGCACCATATCTTCTGACATCAAGCACCATATCTTCTGGTATCAAGCACCATATCTTCTGACCTCAAGCACCATATCTTTTGAAATAAAGCACCATATATTCTAACATCAAGCACCATATCTTCTGACATCAAGCAACATATCTTCTGGTATCAAGCACCATATCCTCTGACATCAAGCACCATATCTTCTGACATCAAGCACCATATCTTCTGAAATCAAGCACAATATCTTCTGGTATCAAGCACCATATCTTCTGACATCAAGCACCATATCTTCTGATATCAAGCACCATATATTCTGAAATAAAGCACCATATCTTCTGACATCAAGCACCATATCTTCTGACATCAAGCAACATATCTTCTGGTATCAAGCACCATATCTTCTGTCATCAAGCACCATATCTTCTGACCTCAAGCACCATATCTTCTGGTTTCAAGCACTATATCTTCTGAAATCAAGCACCATATCTTCGAACTTCAAGCACCATATCTTCAAACATCAAGCACCATATCTTCTGACATCAAGCACTATATCTTCTGACATAAGCACCATATCTTCTGGTATGTAGCACCATATCTTCTGACATCAAGCACCGTATCTTCTGACATCAAGCACCATATCTTCTGACATCAAGCACCATATCTTTTGACATAAAGCACCATATCTTCTGACATCAAGCACCATATCTTCTGACATGGAGCACCATATCTTCTGACATCAAGCACCATATCTTCTGACATCATGCACCATATCTTCTGACATGGATCACCATATCTTCTGACATCAAGCACCATATCTTATGACGTGAAGCATCATATCTTCTGACATCAAGCACCATATCTTGTAACATCAAACACCATATCTTCTGACTTGAAGCATCATATCTTCTGACATCAAGCACCATATCTTCTAACATCAAGCACCATATCTTCTGACATCAAGCACCATATCTTCTGGCGTGAAGCACCATATCTTCTGACATCAAGCACCATATCTTCTGACATCAAGCACCATATCTTCTGACATGAAGCACCATATAATGTGACATCAAGCACAATATCTTCTGAAATCAAGCACTATATCTTCTGGTGTCAAGCACCATATCTTCTGACATCAAGCACTATATCTCCTGACATCAAGCACCATATCTTCTGACATCAAGCCCCATATCTTATGGTATCAAGCACCATATCTACTGAAATCAAGCACCATATCTTCTGACATCAAGCACCATATCTTCTGAAACCAAGCTACATATCTTTTAACATCAAGCACCATATCTTCTGACGTGAAGCACCATATCTTCTGACATCAAGTACCATATCGTTTGACATCAAGCACCATATCTTCTGGTATCAAGCACCATATCTTCTGACATCAAGCACCATATCTTCTGACATCAAGCACCATATCTTCTGGTTTCAAGCACTATATCTTCTGACATCAACCACCATATCTTCTGACATCAAGCACCATATCTTCTGGTTTCAAGCACTATATCTTCTGAAATCAAGCACCATATCTTCGAACTTCAAGCACCATATCTTCAAACATCAAGCACCATATCTTCTGACATCAAGCACTATATCTTCTGACATAAGCACCATATCTTCTGGTATGTAGCACCATATCTTCTGACATCAAGCACCATATCTTCTGACATCAAGCACCATATCTTCTGACATCAAGCACCATATCTTCTGACATAAAGCACCATATCTTCTGACATCAAGCACCATATCTTCTGACATAGAGCACCATATCTTCTGACATCAAGCACCATATCTTCTGACATCAAGCACCATATCTTCTGGTATCAAGCACCATATCTTCTGACATCAAGCACCGTATCTTCTGACATCAAGCACCATATCTTCTGACATCAAGCACCATATCTTCTGACATGGATCACTATATCTTCTGACATCAAGCACCATATCTTCTGACGTGAAGCATCATATCTTCTGACATCAAGCACCATATCTTGTAACATCAAACACCATATCTTCTGACTTGAAGCATCATATCTTCTGACATCAAGCACCATATCTTCTAACATCAAGCACCATATCTTCTGACATCAAGCACCATATCTTCTGACGTGAAGCACCATATCTTCTGACATCAAGCACCATGTCTTCTGACATCGAGCTCCATGTCTTCTGACTTCAAGCACCATATCTTCTGACATCCAGCATCATATCTTCTGACATCAAGCACATTATCTTCTAACATCAAGCACCATATCTTCTAACATCAAGCACATTATCTTCTGACGTGAAGTACCATATCTTCTGACATCAAGCACTATATCTTTTAAAATCAAGCACCATATCTTCTGGTATCAAGCACTATATCTTCTGAAATAAAGCACCATATCTTCGAACATCAAGCACCATATCTTCTAACATCAAGCACCATATCTTCTGGTGTCAAGCACCATATCTTCTGACATCAAGCACTATATCTCCTGACATCAAGCACCATATCTTCTGACATCAAGCCCCATATCTTCTGGTATCATGCACCATATCTTCTGACATCAAGCACCATATCTTCTGACATCAAGCACCATATCTTCTGAAACCAAGCTACATATCTTTTAACATCAAGCACCATATCTTCTGACGTGAAGCACCATATCTTCTGACATCAAGTACCATATCGTTTGACATCAAGCACCATATCTTCTGGTATCAAGCACCATATCTTCTGACATCAAGCACCATATCTTCTGATATCAAGCACAATATCTTCAGGTATCAAACACCATATCTTCTGACATCAAGCACCATATCTTCTGCCATCAAGCACTGTATCTTCTGACATCAAGCACCATATCTTCTGACATCAAGCACCATATCTTCTGTCATTGAGCACCATATCTTCTGACATCAAGCACCATATCTTCTGGTATCAAGCACCATATCTTCTGACATCAAGCACTGTATCTTCTGACATCAAGCACCATATCTTCTGACATCAAGCACCATATCTTCTGATATGGAGCACCATATCTTCTGACATCAAGCACCATATCTTCTGACATCAAGCACCATATCTTCTGGTATCAAGTGCCATATCTTCTGACATCAAGCACCATATCTTCTGACGTGGAGCACCATATCTTCTGACATTTAGCACCATATCTTCAGACATCAAGAACCATATCTTCTGACGTGAAGCACCATATCTTCTGACATCAAGCACCATATCTTCTGACATCAAGCACCATATCTTCTGACGGGATGCACCATATCTTCTGACCTCAAGAACCATATCTTCTGACATCAAGCACCATATCTTCTGGCGTGAAGCACCATATCTTCTGAAATCAAGCACCATATCTTCTGACATCAAGCACCATATCTTCTGACATGAAGCACCATATCATGTGACATCAAGCACAATATCTTCTGAAATCAAGCACTATATCTTCCGGTGTCAAGCACCATATCTTCTGACATCAAGCACTATATCTCCTGACATCAAGCACCATATCTTCTGAAATAAAGCACCATATCTTCGAACATCAAGCACCATATCTTCTAACATCAAGCACCATATCTTCTGGTGTCAAGCACCATATCTTCTGACATCAAGCACTATATCTCCTGACATCAAGCACCATATCTTCTGACATCAAGCCCCATATCTTCTGGTATCAAACACCATATCTTCTGACATCAAGCACCATATCTTCTGACATCAAGCACCATATCTTCTGAAACCAAGCTACATATCTTTTAACATCAAGCACCATATCTTCTGACGTGAAGCACCATATCTTCTGACATCAAGTACCATATCGTTTGACATCAAGCACCATATCTTCTGGTATCAAGCACCATATCTTCTGACATCAAGCACCATATCTTCTGATATCAAGCACAATATCTTCTGGTATCAAACACCATATCTTCTGACATCAAGCACCATATCTTCTGCCATCAAGCACTGTATCTTCTGACATCAAGCACCATATCTTCTGACATCAAGCACCATATCTTCTGACATTGAGCACCATATCTTCTGACATGAAGCACCATATCTTCTGGTATCAAGCACCATATCTTCTGACATCAAGCACTGTATCTTCTGACATCAAGCACCATATCTTCTGACATCAAGCACCATATCTTCTGATATGGAGCACCTTATCTTTGACATCAAGCACCATATCTTCTGACATCAAGCACCATATCTTCTGGTATCAAGTGCCATATCTTCTGACATCAAGCACCATATCTTCTGACGTGGAGCACCATATCTTCTGACATTTAGCACCATATCTTCAGACATCAAGAACCATATCTTCTGACGTGAAGCAGCATATCTTCTGACATCAAGCACCATATCTTCTGACATCAAGCACCATATCTTCTGACGGGATGCACCATATCTTCTGACCTCAAGAACCATATCTTCTGACATCAAGCACCATATCTTCTGGCGTGAAGCACCATATCTTCTGAAATCAAGCACCATATCTTCTGACATCAAGCACCATATCTTCTGACATCAAGCACCATATCATGTGACATCAAGCACAATATCTCCTAAATCAAGCACTATATCTTCCGGTGTCAAGCACCATATCTTCTGACATCAAGCACTATATCTCCTGACTTCAAGCACCATATCTTCTGACATCAAGCCCCATATCTTCTGGTATCATGCACCATATCTACTGACATCAAGCACCATATCTTCTGACATCAAGCACCATATCTTCTGAAACCAAGCTACATATCTTTTAACATCAAGCACCATATCTTCTGACGTGAAGCACCATATCTTCTGACATCAAGTACCATATCGTTTGACATCAAGCACCATATCTTCTGGTATCAAGCACCATATCTTCTGACATCAAGCACCATATCTTCTGATATCAAGCACCATATATTCTGAAATAAAGCACCATATCTTCTGACATCAAGCACCATATCTTCTGACATCAAGCAACATATCTTCTGGTATCAAGCACCATATCTTCTGACATCAAGCACCATATCTTCTGACCTCAAGCACCATATCTTCTGACATCAAGCACTATATCTTCTGACATAAGCACCATATCTTCTGGTATGTAGCACCATATCTTCTGGTATGTAGCACCATATCTTCTGACATCAAGCACCATATCTTCTGAAACCAAGCTACATATCTTTTAACATCAAGCACCATATCTTCTGACGTGAAGCACCATATCTTCTGACATCAAGTACCATATCGTTTGACATCAAGCACCATATCTTCTGGTATCAAGCACCATATCTTCTGACATCAAGCACCATATCTTCTGACATCAAGCACCATATCTTCTGGTTTCAAGCACTATATCTTCTGACATCAACCACCATATCTTCTGACATCAAGCACCATATCTTCTGGTTTCAAGCACTATATCTTCTGAAATCAAGCACCATATCTTCGAACTTCAAGCACCATATCTTCAAACATCAAGCACCATATCTTCTGACATCAAGCACTATATCTTCTGACATAAGCACCATATCTTCTGGTATGTAGCACCATATCTTCTGACATCAAGCACCATATCTTCTGACATCAAGCACCATATCTTCTGACATCAAGCACCATATCTTCTGACATAAAGCACCATATCTTCTGACATCAAGCACCATATCTTCTGACATAGAGCACCATATCTTCTGACATCAAGCACCATATCTTCTGACATCAAGCACCATATCTTCTGGTATCAAGCACCATATCTTCTGACATCAAGCACCGTATCTTCTGACATCAAGCACCATATCTTCTGACATCAAGCACCATATCTTCTGACATGGATCACTATATCTTCTGACATCAAGCACCATATCTTCTGACGTGAAGCATCATATCTTCTGACATCAAGCACCATATCTTGTAACATCAAACACCATATCTTCTGACTTGAAGCATCATATCTTCTGACATCAAGCACCATATCTTCTAACATCAAGCACCATATCTTCTGACATCAAGCACCATATCTTCTGACGTGAAGCACCATATCTTCTGACATCAAGCACCATGTCTTCTGACATCGAGCTCCATGTCTTCTGACTTCAAGCACCATATCTTCTGACATCCAGCATCATATCTTCTGACATCAAGCACATTATCTTCTAACATCAAGCACCATATCTTCTAACATCAAGCACATTATCTTCTGACGTGAAGTACCATATCTTCTGACATCAAGCACTATATCTTTTAAAATCAAGCACCATATCTTCTGGTATCAAGCACTATATCTTCTGAAATAAAGCACCATATCTTCGAACATCAAGCACCATATCTTCTAACATCAAGCACCATATCTTCTGGTGTCAAGCACCATATCTTCTGACATCAAGCACTATATCTCCTGACATCAAGCACCATATCTTCTGACATCAAGCCCCATATCTTCTGGTATCATGCACCATATCTTCTGACATCAAGCACCATATCTTCTGACATCAAGCACCATATCTTCTGAAACCAAGCTACATATCTTTTAACATCAAGCACCATATCTTCTGACGTGAAGCACCATATCTTCTGACATCAAGTACCATATCGTTTGACATCAAGCACCATATCTTCTGGTATCAAGCACCATATCTTCTGACATCAAGCACCATATCTTCTGATATCAAGCACAATATCTTCTGGTATCAAACACCATATCTTCTGACATCAAGCACCATATCTTCTGCCATCAAGCACTGTATCTTCTGACATCAAGCACCATATCTTCTGACATCAAGCACCATATCTTCTGACATTGAGCACCATATCTTCTGACATCAAGCACCATATCTTCTGGTATCAAGCACCATATCTTCTGACATCAAGCACTGTATCTTCTGACATCAAGCACCATATCTTCTGACATCAAGCACCATATCTTCTGATATGGAGCACCTTATCTTCTGACATCAAGCACCATATCTTCTGACATCAAGCACCATATCTTCTGGTATCAAGTGCCATATCTTCTGACATCAAGCACCATATCTTCTGACGTGGAGCACCATATCTTCTGACATTTAGCACCATATCTTCAGACATCAAGAACCATATCTTCTGACGTGAAGCACCATATCTTCTGACATCAAGCACCATATCTTCTGACATCAAGCACCATATCTTCTGACGGGATGCACCATATCTTCTGACCTCAAGAACCATATCTTCTGACATCAAGCACCATATCTTCTGGCGTGAAGCACCATATCTTCTGAAATCAAGCACCATATCTTCTGACATCAAGCACCATATCTTCTGACATCAAGCACCATATCATGTGACATCAAGCACAATATCTTCTGAAATCAAGCACTATATCTTCCGGTGTCAAGCACCATATCTTCTGACATCAAGCACTATATCTCCTGACTTCAAGCACCATATCTTCTGACATCAAGCCCCATATCTTCTGGTATCATGCACCATATCTACTGACATCAAGCACCATATCTTCTGACATCAAGCACCATATCTTCTGAAACCAAGCTACATATCTTTTAACATCAAGCACCATATCTTCTGACGTGAAGCACCATATCTTCTGACATCAAGTACCATATCGTTTGACATCAAGCACCATATCTTCTGGTATCAAGCACCATATCTTCTGACATCAAGCACCATATCTTCTGATATCAAGCACCATATATTCTGAAATAAAGCACCATATCTTCTGACATCAAGCACCATATCTTCTGACATCAAGCAACATATCTTCTGGTATCAAGCACCATATCTTCTGACATCAAGCACCATATCTTCTGACCTCAAGCACCATATCTTCTGACATCAAGCACTATATCTTCTGACATAAGCACCATATCTTCTGGTATGTAGCACCATATCTTCTGGTATGTAGCACCATATCTTCTGACATCAAGTACCGTATCTTCTGACATCAAGCACCATATCTTCTGACATCAAGCACCATATCTTCTGACATAAAGCACCATATCTTCTGACATCAAGCACCATATCTTCTGACATGGAGCACCATATCTTCTGACATCAAGCACCATATCTTCTGACATCAAGCACCATATCTTCTGGTATCAAGCACCATATCTTCTGACATCAAGCACCGTATCTTCTGACATCAAGCACCATATCTTCTGACATGGATCACCATATCTTCTGACATGGATCACCATATCTTCTGACATCAAGCACCATATCTTCTGACATCAAGCACCATATCTTCTGACATCAAGCACCATATCTTCTGACATCAAGCAACATATATTCTGACATAAAGCACCATATCTACTGACATCAAGCACAATATCTTCTGACATCAAGCACCATATCTTCTGACATCAAGTACCATATCTTCTGACATCGAGCACCATATCTTCTGACGTGAAGCACCATATCTTCTGACATCAAGCACCATATCTTCTGACATCCAGCATCATATCTTCTGACATCAAGCACATTATCTTCTAACATCAAGCACCATATCTTCTAACATCAAGCACATTATCTTCTGACGTGAAGTACCATATCTTCTGACATCAAGCACTATATCTTTTAAAATCAAGCACCATATCTTCTGGTATCAAGCACTATATCTTCTGAAATAAAGCACCATATCTTCGAACATCAAGCACCATATCTTCTAACATCAAGCACCATATCTTCTGGTGTCAAGCACCATATCTTCTGACATCAAGCACTATATCTCCTGACATCAAGCACCATATCTTCTGACATCAAGCCCCATATCTTCTGGTATCATGCACCATATCTTCTGACATCAAGCACCATATCTTCTGACATCAAGCACCATATCTTCTGAAACCAAGCTACATATCTTTTAACATCAAGCACCATATCTTCTGACGTGAAGCACCATATCTTCTGACATCAAGTACCATATCGTTTGACATCAAGCACCATATCTTCTGGTATCAAGCACCATATCTTCTGACATCAAGCACCATATCTTCTGATATCAAGCACAATATCTTCAGGTATCAAACACCATATCTTCTGACATCAAGCACCATATCTTCTGCCATCAAGCACTGTATCTTCTGACATCAAGCACCATATCTTCTGACATCAAGCACCATATCTTCTGACATTGAGCACCATATCTTCTGACATCAAGCACCATATCTTCTGGTATCAAGCACCATATCTTCTGACATCAAGCACTGTATCTTCTGACATCAAGCACCATATCTTCTGACATCAAGCACCATATCTTCTGATATGGAGCACCTTATCTTCTGACATCAAGCACCATATCTTCTGACATCAAGCACCATATCTTCTGGTATCAAGTGCCATATCTTCTGACATCAAGCACCATATCTTCTGACGTGGAGCACCATATCTTCTGACATTTAGCACCATATCTTCAGACATCAAGAACCATATCTTCTGACGTGAAGCACCATATCTTCTGACATCAAGCACCATATCTTCTGACATCAAGCACCATATCTTCTGACGGGATGCACCATATCTTCTGACCTCAAGAACCATATCTTCTGACATCAAGCACCATATCTTCTGGCGTGAAGCACCATATCTTCTGAAATCAAGCACCATATCTTCTGACATCAAGCACCATATCTTCTGACATGAAGCACCATATCATGTGACATCAAGCACAATATCTTCTGAAATCAAGCACTATATCTTCCGGTGTCAAGCACCATATCTTCTGACATCAAGCACTATATCTCCTGACATCAAGCACCATATCTTCTGAAATAAAGCACCATATCTTCGAACATCAAGCACCATATCTTCTAACATCAAGCACCATATCTTCTGGTGTCAAGCACCATATCTTCTGACATCAAGCACTATATCTCCTGACATCAAGCACCATATCTTCTGACATCAAGCCCCATATCTTCTGGTATCAAACACCATATCTTCTGACATCAAGCACCATATCTTCTGACATCAAGCACCATATTTTCTGACATGAAGCACCACATCTTCTGACATGCAGCACCATATCTTCTGACATCAAGCACCATATCTTCTGACATCAAGCACTATATCTTCTGGTATCAAGCACCAGATCTTCTGACATCAAGCACCATATCTTCTGACATCAAGCACCATATCTTCTGACATGCAGCACCATATCTTCTGACATCAAGCACCATATCTTCTGACATCAAGCACTATATCTTCTGGTATCAAGCACCAGATCTTCTGACATCAAGCACCATATCTTCTGACATCAAGCACCATATCTTCTGACATCAAGCACCATATCTTCTGGTATCAAGCACCATATCTTCTGACCTCAAGCACCATATCTTTTGAAATAAAGCACCATATATTCTAACATCAAGCACCATATCTTCTGACATCAAGCAACATATCTTCTGGTATCAAGCACCATATCCTCTGACATCAAGCACCATATCTTCTGACATCAAGCACCATATCTTCTGAAATCAAGCACAATATCTTCTGGTATCAAGCACCATATCTTCTGACATCAAGCACCATATCTTCTGATATCAAGCACCATATATTCTGAAATAAAGCACCATATCTTCTGACATCAAGCACCATATCTTCTGACATCAAGCAACATATCTTCTGGTATCAAGCACCATATCTTCTGTCATCAAGCACCATATCTTCTGACCTCAAGCACCATATCTTCTGGTTTCAAGCACTATATCTTCTGAAATCAAGCACCATATCTTCGAACTTCAAGCACCATATCTTCAAACATCAAGCACCATATCTTCTGACATCAAGCACTATATCTTCTGACATCAAGCACCATATCTTCTGGTATGTAGCACCATATCTTCTGACATCAAGCACCGTATCTTCTGACATCAAGCACCATATCTTCTGACATCAAGCACCATATCTTCTGACATAAAGCACCATATCTTCTGACATCAAGCACCATATCTTCTGACATGGAGCACCATATCTTCTGACATCAAGCACCATATCTTCTGACATCATGCACCATATCTTCTGACATGGATCACCATATCTTCTGACATCAAGCACCATATCTTATGACGTGAAGCATCATATCTTCTGACATCAAGCACCATATCTTGTAACATCAAACACCATATCTTCTGACTTGAAGCATCATATCTTCTGACATCAAGCACCATATCTTCTAACATCAAGCACCATATCTTCTGACATCAAGCACCATATCTTCTGGCGTGAAGCACCATATCTTCTGACATCAAGCACCATATCTTCTGACATCAAGCACCATATCTTCTGACATGAAGCACCATATAATGTGACATCAAGCACAATATCTTCTGAAATCAAGCACTATATCTTCTGGTGTCAAGCACCATATCTTCTGACATCAAGCACTATATCTCCTGACATCAAGCACCATATCTTCTGACATCAAGCCCCATATCTTATGGTATCAAGCACCATATCTACTGAAATCAAGCACCATATCTTCTGACATCAAGCACCATATCTTCTGAAACCAAGCTACATATCTTTTAACATCAAGCACCATATCTTCTGACGTGAAGCACCATATCTTCTGACATCAAGTACCATATCGTTTGACATCAAGCACCATATCTTCTGACATCAAGCACCATATCTTCTGATATCAAGCACCATATATTCTGAAATAAAGCACCATATCTTCTGACATCAAGCACCATATCTTCTGACATCAAGCAACATATCTTCTGGTATCAAGCACCATATCTTCTGTCATCAAGCACCATATCTTCTGACCTCAAGCACCATATCTTCTGGTTTCAAGCACTATATCTTCTGAAATCAAGCACCATATCTTCGAACTTCAAGCACCATATCTTCAAACATCAAGCACCATATCTTCTGACATCAAGCACTATATCTTCTGACATAAGCACCATATCTTCTGGTATGTAGCACCATATCTTCTGACATCAAGCACCGTATCTTCTGACATCAAGCACCATATCTTCTGACATCAAGCACCATATCTTTTGACATAAAGCACCATATCTTCTGACATCAAGCACCATATCTTCTGACATGGAGCACCATATCTTCTGACATCAAGCACCATATCTTCTGACATCATGCACCATATCTTCTGACATGGATCACCATATCTTCTGACATCAAGCACCATATCTTATGACGTGAAGCATCATATCTTCTGACATCAAGCACCATATCTTGTAACATCAAACACCATATCTTCTGACTTGAAGCATCATATCTTCTGACATCAAGCACCATATCTTCTAACATCAAGCACCATATCTTCTGACATCAAGCACCATATCTTCTGGCGTGAAGCACCATATCTTCTGACATCAAGCACCATATCTTCTGACATCAAGCACCATATCTTCTGACATGAAGCACCATATAATGTGACATCAAGCACAATATCTTCTGAAATCAAGCACTATATCTTCTGGTGTCAAGCACCATATCTTCTGACATCAAGCACTATATCTCCTGACATCAAGCACCATATCTTCTGACATCAAGCCCCATATCTTATGGTATCAAGCACCATATCTACTGAAATCAAGCACCATATCTTCTGACATCAAGCACCATATCTTCTGAAACCAAGCTACATATCTTTTAACATCAAGCACCATATCTTCTGACGTGAAGCACCATATCTTCTGACATCAAGTACCATATCGTTTGACATCAAGCACCATATCTTCTGGTATCAAGCACCATATCTTCTGACATCAAGCACCATATCTTCTGACATCAAGCACCATATCTTCTGGTTTCAAGCACTATATCTTCTGACATCAACCACCATATCTTCTGACATCAAGCACCATATCTTCTGGTTTCAAGCACTATATCTTCTGAAATCAAGCACCATATCTTCGAACTTCAAGCACCATATCTTCAAACATCAAGCACCATATCTTCTGACATCAAGCACTATATCTTCTGACATAAGCACCATATCTTCTGGTATGTAGCACCATATCTTCTGACATCAAGCACCATATCTTCTGACATCAAGCACCATATCTTCTGACATCAAGCACCATATCTTCTGACATAAAGCACCATATCTTCTGACATCAAGCACCATATCTTCTGACATAGAGCACCATATCTTCTGACATCAAGCACCATATCTTCTGACATCAAGCACCATATCTTCTGGTATCAAGCACCATATCTTCTGACATCAAGCACCGTATCTTCTGACATCAAGCACCATATCTTCTGACATCAAGCACCATATCTTCTGACATGGATCACTATATCTTCTGACATCAAGCACCATATCTTCTGACGTGAAGCATCATATCTTCTGACATCAAGCACCATATCTTGTAACATCAAACACCATATCTTCTGACTTGAAGCATCATATCTTCTGACATCAAGCACCATATCTTCTAACATCAAGCACCATATCTTCTGACATCAAGCACCATATCTTCTGACGTGAAGCACCATATCTTCTGACATCAAGCACCATGTCTTCTGACATCGAGCTCCATGTCTTCTGACTTCAAGCACCATATCTTCTGACATCCAGCATCATATCTTCTGACATCAAGCACATTATCTTCTAACATCAAGCACCATATCTTCTAACATCAAGCACATTATCTTCTGACGTGAAGTACCATATCTTCTGACATCAAGCACTATATCTTTTAAAATCAAGCACCATATCTTCTGGTATCAAGCACTATATCTTCTGAAATAAAGCACCATATCTTCGAACATCAAGCACCATATCTTCTAACATCAAGCACCATATCTTCTGGTGTCAAGCACCATATCTTCTGACATCAAGCACTATATCTCCTGACATCAAGCACCATATCTTCTGACATCAAGCCCCATATCTTCTGGTATCATGCACCATATCTTCTGACATCAAGCACCATATCTTCTGACATCAAGCACCATATCTTCTGAAACCAAGCTACATATCTTTTAACATCAAGCACCATATCTTCTGACGTGAAGCACCATATCTTCTGACATCAAGTACCATATCGTTTGACATCAAGCACCATATCTTCTGGTATCAAGCACCATATCTTCTGACATCAAGCACCATATCTTCTGATATCAAGCACAATATCTTCAGGTATCAAACACCATATCTTCTGACATCAAGCACCATATCTTCTGCCATCAAGCACTGTATCTTCTGACATCAAGCACCATATCTTCTGACATCAAGCACCATATCTTCTGTCATTGAGCACCATATCTTCTGACATCAAGCACCATATCTTCTGGTATCAAGCACCATATCTTCTGACATCAAGCACTGTATCTTCTGACATCAAGCACCATATCTTCTGACATCAAGCACCATATCTTCTGATATGGAGCACCTTATCTTCTGACATCAAGCACCATATCTTCTGACATCAAGCACCATATCTTCTGGTATCAAGTGCCATATCTTCTGACATCAAGCACCATATCTTCTGACGTGGAGCACCATATCTTCTGACATTTAGCACCATATCTTCAGACATCAAGAACCATATCTTCTGACGTGAAGCACCATATCTTCTGACATCAAGCACCATATCTTCTGACATCAAGCACCATATCTTCTGACGGGATGCACCATATCTTCTGACCTCAAGAACCATATCTTCTGACATCAAGCACCATATCTTCTGGCGTGAAGCACCATATCTTCTGAAATCAAGCACCATATCTTCTGACATCAAGCACCATATCTTCTGACATGAAGCACCATATCATGTGACATCAAGCACAATATCTTCTGAAATCAAGCACTATATCTTCCGGTGTCAAGCACCATATCTTCTGACATCAAGCACTATATCTCCTGACATCAAGCACCATATCTTCTGAAATAAAGCACCATATCTTCGAACATCAAGCACCATATCTTCTAACATCAAGCACCATATCTTCTGGTGTCAAGCACCATATCTTCTGACATCAAGCACTATATCTCCTGACATCAAGCACCATATCTTCTGACATCAAGCCCCATATCTTCTGGTATCAAACACCATATCTTCTGACATCAAGCACCATATCTTCTG
This sequence comes from Calotriton arnoldi, assembly GCA_963921515.1. NCBI lineage: Eukaryota > Metazoa > Chordata > Amphibia > Caudata > Salamandridae > Calotriton > Calotriton arnoldi. The sequence goes on along the minus strand of CAWUFW010015401.1, from coordinate 49,502 downwards.
ACATCAAGCACCATATCTTCTGAAACCAAGCTACATATCTTTTAACATCAAGCACCATATCTTCTGACGTGAAGCACCATATCTTCTGACATCAAGTACCATATCGTTTGACATCAAGCACCATATCTTCTGGTATCAAGCACCATATCTTCTGACATCAAGCACCATATCTTCTGATATCAAGCACAATATCTTCTGGTATCAAACACCATATCTTCTGACATCAAGCACCATATCTTCTGCCATCAAGCACTGTATCTTCTGACATCAAGCACCATATCTTCTGACATCAAGCACCATATCTTCTGACATTGAGCACCATATCTTCTGACATGAAGCACCATATCTTCTGGTATCAAGCACCATATCTTCTGACATCAAGCACTGTATCTTCTGACATCAAGCACCATATCTTCTGACATCAAGCACCATATCTTCTGATATGGAGCACCTTATCTTTGACATCAAGCACCATATCTTCTGACATCAAGCACCATATCTTCTGGTATCAAGTGCCATATCTTCTGACATCAAGCACCATATCTTCTGACGTGGAGCACCATATCTTCTGACATTTAGCACCATATCTTCAGACATCAAGAACCATATCTTCTGACGTGAAGCAGCATATCTTCTGACATCAAGCACCATATCTTCTGACATCAAGCACCATATCTTCTGACGGGATGCACCATATCTTCTGACCTCAAGAACCATATCTTCTGACATCAAGCACCATATCTTCTGGCGTGAAGCACCATATCTTCTGAAATCAAGCACCATATCTTCTGACATCAAGCACCATATCTTCTGACATCAAGCACCATATCATGTGACATCAAGCACAATATCTCCTAAATCAAGCACTATATCTTCCGGTGTCAAGCACCATATCTTCTGACATCAAGCACTATATCTCCTGACTTCAAGCACCATATCTTCTGACATCAAGCCCCATATCTTCTGGTATCATGCACCATATCTACTGACATCAAGCACCATATCTTCTGACATCAAGCACCATATCTTCTGAAACCAAGCTACATATCTTTTAACATCAAGCACCATATCTTCTGACGTGAAGCACCATATCTTCTGACATCAAGTACCATATCGTTTGACATCAAGCACCATATCTTCTGGTATCAAGCACCATATCTTCTGACATCAAGCACCATATCTTCTGATATCAAGCACCATATATTCTGAAATAAAGCACCATATCTTCTGACATCAAGCACCATATCTTCTGACATCAAGCAACATATCTTCTGGTATCAAGCACCATATCTTCTGACATCAAGCACCATATCTTCTGACCTCAAGCACCATATCTTCTGACATCAAGCACTATATCTTCTGACATAAGCACCATATCTTCTGGTATGTAGCACCATATCTTCTGGTATGTAGCACCATATCTTCTGACATCAAGCACCATATCTTCTGAAACCAAGCTACATATCTTTTAACATCAAGCACCATATCTTCTGACGTGAAGCACCATATCTTCTGACATCAAGTACCATATCGTTTGACATCAAGCACCATATCTTCTGGTATCAAGCACCATATCTTCTGACATCAAGCACCATATCTTCTGACATCAAGCACCATATCTTCTGGTTTCAAGCACTATATCTTCTGACATCAACCACCATATCTTCTGACATCAAGCACCATATCTTCTGGTTTCAAGCACTATATCTTCTGAAATCAAGCACCATATCTTCGAACTTCAAGCACCATATCTTCAAACATCAAGCACCATATCTTCTGACATCAAGCACTATATCTTCTGACATAAGCACCATATCTTCTGGTATGTAGCACCATATCTTCTGACATCAAGCACCATATCTTCTGACATCAAGCACCATATCTTCTGACATCAAGCACCATATCTTCTGACATAAAGCACCATATCTTCTGACATCAAGCACCATATCTTCTGACATAGAGCACCATATCTTCTGACATCAAGCACCATATCTTCTGACATCAAGCACCATATCTTCTGGTATCAAGCACCATATCTTCTGACATCAAGCACCGTATCTTCTGACATCAAGCACCATATCTTCTGACATCAAGCACCATATCTTCTGACATGGATCACTATATCTTCTGACATCAAGCACCATATCTTCTGACGTGAAGCATCATATCTTCTGACATCAAGCACCATATCTTGTAACATCAAACACCATATCTTCTGACTTGAAGCATCATATCTTCTGACATCAAGCACCATATCTTCTAACATCAAGCACCATATCTTCTGACATCAAGCACCATATCTTCTGACGTGAAGCACCATATCTTCTGACATCAAGCACCATGTCTTCTGACATCGAGCTCCATGTCTTCTGACTTCAAGCACCATATCTTCTGACATCCAGCATCATATCTTCTGACATCAAGCACATTATCTTCTAACATCAAGCACCATATCTTCTAACATCAAGCACATTATCTTCTGACGTGAAGTACCATATCTTCTGACATCAAGCACTATATCTTTTAAAATCAAGCACCATATCTTCTGGTATCAAGCACTATATCTTCTGAAATAAAGCACCATATCTTCGAACATCAAGCACCATATCTTCTAACATCAAGCACCATATCTTCTGGTGTCAAGCACCATATCTTCTGACATCAAGCACTATATCTCCTGACATCAAGCACCATATCTTCTGACATCAAGCCCCATATCTTCTGGTATCATGCACCATATCTTCTGACATCAAGCACCATATCTTCTGACATCAAGCACCATATCTTCTGAAACCAAGCTACATATCTTTTAACATCAAGCACCATATCTTCTGACGTGAAGCACCATATCTTCTGACATCAAGTACCATATCGTTTGACATCAAGCACCATATCTTCTGGTATCAAGCACCATATCTTCTGACATCAAGCACCATATCTTCTGATATCAAGCACAATATCTTCTGGTATCAAACACCATATCTTCTGACATCAAGCACCATATCTTCTGCCATCAAGCACTGTATCTTCTGACATCAAGCACCATATCTTCTGACATCAAGCACCATATCTTCTGACATTGAGCACCATATCTTCTGACATCAAGCACCATATCTTCTGGTATCAAGCACCATATCTTCTGACATCAAGCACTGTATCTTCTGACATCAAGCACCATATCTTCTGACATCAAGCACCATATCTTCTGATATGGAGCACCTTATCTTCTGACATCAAGCACCATATCTTCTGACATCAAGCACCATATCTTCTGGTATCAAGTGCCATATCTTCTGACATCAAGCACCATATCTTCTGACGTGGAGCACCATATCTTCTGACATTTAGCACCATATCTTCAGACATCAAGAACCATATCTTCTGACGTGAAGCACCATATCTTCTGACATCAAGCACCATATCTTCTGACATCAAGCACCATATCTTCTGACGGGATGCACCATATCTTCTGACCTCAAGAACCATATCTTCTGACATCAAGCACCATATCTTCTGGCGTGAAGCACCATATCTTCTGAAATCAAGCACCATATCTTCTGACATCAAGCACCATATCTTCTGACATCAAGCACCATATCATGTGACATCAAGCACAATATCTTCTGAAATCAAGCACTATATCTTCCGGTGTCAAGCACCATATCTTCTGACATCAAGCACTATATCTCCTGACTTCAAGCACCATATCTTCTGACATCAAGCCCCATATCTTCTGGTATCATGCACCATATCTACTGACATCAAGCACCATATCTTCTGACATCAAGCACCATATCTTCTGAAACCAAGCTACATATCTTTTAACATCAAGCACCATATCTTCTGACGTGAAGCACCATATCTTCTGACATCAAGTACCATATCGTTTGACATCAAGCACCATATCTTCTGGTATCAAGCACCATATCTTCTGACATCAAGCACCATATCTTCTGATATCAAGCACCATATATTCTGAAATAAAGCACCATATCTTCTGACATCAAGCACCATATCTTCTGACATCAAGCAACATATCTTCTGGTATCAAGCACCATATCTTCTGACATCAAGCACCATATCTTCTGACCTCAAGCACCATATCTTCTGACATCAAGCACTATATCTTCTGACATAAGCACCATATCTTCTGGTATGTAGCACCATATCTTCTGGTATGTAGCACCATATCTTCTGACATCAAGTACCGTATCTTCTGACATCAAGCACCATATCTTCTGACATCAAGCACCATATCTTCTGACATAAAGCACCATATCTTCTGACATCAAGCACCATATCTTCTGACATGGAGCACCATATCTTCTGACATCAAGCACCATATCTTCTGACATCAAGCACCATATCTTCTGGTATCAAGCACCATATCTTCTGACATCAAGCACCGTATCTTCTGACATCAAGCACCATATCTTCTGACATGGATCACCATATCTTCTGACATGGATCACCATATCTTCTGACATCAAGCACCATATCTTCTGACATCAAGCACCATATCTTCTGACATCAAGCACCATATCTTCTGACATCAAGCAACATATATTCTGACATAAAGCACCATATCTACTGACATCAAGCACAATATCTTCTGACATCAAGCACCATATCTTCTGACATCAAGTACCATATCTTCTGACATCGAGCACCATATCTTCTGACGTGAAGCACCATATCTTCTGACATCAAGCACCATATCTTCTGACATCCAGCATCATATCTTCTGACATCAAGCACATTATCTTCTAACATCAAGCACCATATCTTCTAACATCAAGCACATTATCTTCTGACGTGAAGTACCATATCTTCTGACATCAAGCACTATATCTTTTAAAATCAAGCACCATATCTTCTGGTATCAAGCACTATATCTTCTGAAATAAAGCACCATATCTTCGAACATCAAGCACCATATCTTCTAACATCAAGCACCATATCTTCTGGTGTCAAGCACCATATCTTCTGACATCAAGCACTATATCTCCTGACATCAAGCACCATATCTTCTGACATCAAGCCCCATATCTTCTGGTATCATGCACCATATCTTCTGACATCAAGCACCATATCTTCTGACATCAAGCACCATATCTTCTGAAACCAAGCTACATATCTTTTAACATCAAGCACCATATCTTCTGACGTGAAGCACCATATCTTCTGACATCAAGTACCATATCGTTTGACATCAAGCACCATATCTTCTGGTATCAAGCACCATATCTTCTGACATCAAGCACCATATCTTCTGATATCAAGCACAATATCTTCAGGTATCAAACACCATATCTTCTGACATCAAGCACCATATCTTCTGCCATCAAGCACTGTATCTTCTGACATCAAGCACCATATCTTCTGACATCAAGCACCATATCTTCTGACATTGAGCACCATATCTTCTGACATCAAGCACCATATCTTCTGGTATCAAGCACCATATCTTCTGACATCAAGCACTGTATCTTCTGACATCAAGCACCATATCTTCTGACATCAAGCACCATATCTTCTGATATGGAGCACCTTATCTTCTGACATCAAGCACCATATCTTCTGACATCAAGCACCATATCTTCTGGTATCAAGTGCCATATCTTCTGACATCAAGCACCATATCTTCTGACGTGGAGCACCATATCTTCTGACATTTAGCACCATATCTTCAGACATCAAGAACCATATCTTCTGACGTGAAGCACCATATCTTCTGACATCAAGCACCATATCTTCTGACATCAAGCACCATATCTTCTGACGGGATGCACCATATCTTCTGACCTCAAGAACCATATCTTCTGACATCAAGCACCATATCTTCTGGCGTGAAGCACCATATCTTCTGAAATCAAGCACCATATCTTCTGACATCAAGCACCATATCTTCTGACATGAAGCACCATATCATGTGACATCAAGCACAATATCTTCTGAAATCAAGCACTATATCTTCCGGTGTCAAGCACCATATCTTCTGACATCAAGCACTATATCTCCTGACATCAAGCACCATATCTTCTGAAATAAAGCACCATATCTTCGAACATCAAGCACCATATCTTCTAACATCAAGCACCATATCTTCTGGTGTCAAGCACCATATCTTCTGACATCAAGCACTATATCTCCTGACATCAAGCACCATATCTTCTGACATCAAGCCCCATATCTTCTGGTATCAAACACCATATCTTCTGACATCAAGCACCATATCTTCTGACATCAAGCACCATATTTTCTGACATGAAGCACCACATCTTCTGACATGCAGCACCATATCTTCTGACATCAAGCACCATATCTTCTGACATCAAGCACTATATCTTCTGGTATCAAGCACCAGATCTTCTGACATCAAGCACCATATCTTCTGACATCAAGCACCATATCTTCTGACATGCAGCACCATATCTTCTGACATCAAGCACCATATCTTCTGACATCAAGCACTATATCTTCTGGTATCAAGCACCAGATCTTCTGACATCAAGCACCATATCTTCTGACATCAAGCACCATATCTTCTGACATCAAGCACCATATCTTCTGGTATCAAGCACCATATCTTCTGACCTCAAGCACCATATCTTTTGAAATAAAGCACCATATATTCTAACATCAAGCACCATATCTTCTGACATCAAGCAACATATCTTCTGGTATCAAGCACCATATCCTCTGACATCAAGCACCATATCTTCTGACATCAAGCACCATATCTTCTGAAATCAAGCACAATATCTTCTGGTATCAAGCACCATATCTTCTGACATCAAGCACCATATCTTCTGATATCAAGCACCATATATTCTGAAATAAAGCACCATATCTTCTGACATCAAGCACCATATCTTCTGACATCAAGCAACATATCTTCTGGTATCAAGCACCATATCTTCTGTCATCAAGCACCATATCTTCTGACCTCAAGCACCATATCTTCTGGTTTCAAGCACTATATCTTCTGAAATCAAGCACCATATCTTCGAACTTCAAGCACCATATCTTCAAACATCAAGCACCATATCTTCTGACATCAAGCACTATATCTTCTGACATAAGCACCATATCTTCTGGTATGTAGCACCATATCTTCTGACATCAAGCACCGTATCTTCTGACATCAAGCACCATATCTTCTGACATCAAGCACCATATCTTCTGACATAAAGCACCATATCTTCTGACATCAAGCACCATATCTTCTGACATGGAGCACCATATCTTCTGACATCAAGCACCATATCTTCTGACATCATGCACCATATCTTCTGACATGTATCACCATATCTTCTGACATCAAGCACCATATCTTATGACGTGAAGCATCATATCTTCTGACATCAAGCACCATATCTTGTAACATCAAACACCATATCTTCTGACTTGAAGCATCATATCTTCTGACATCAAGCACCATATCTTCTAACATCAAGCACCATATCTTCTGACATCAAGCACCATATCTTCTGGCGTGAAGCACCATATCTTCTGACATCAAGCACCATATCTTCTGACATCAAGCACCATATCTTCTGACATGAAGCACCATATAATGTGACATCAAGCACAATATCTTCTGAAATCAAGCACTATATCTTCTGGTGTCAAGCACCATATCTTCTGACATCAAGCACTATATCTCCTGACATCAAGCACCATATCTTCTGACATCAAGCCCCATATCTTATGGTATCAAGCACCATATCTACTGAAATCAAGCACCATATCTTCTGACATCAAGCACCATATCTTCTGAAACCAAGCTACATATCTTTTAACATCAAGCACCATATCTTCTGACGTGAAGCACCATATCTTCTGACATCAAGTACCATATCGTTTGACATCAAGCACCATATCTTCTGGTATCAAGCACCATATCTTCTGACATCAAGCACCATATCTTCTGACATCAAGCACCATATCTTCTGGTTTCAAGCACTATATCTTCTGACATCAACCACCATATCTTCTGACATCAAGCACCATATCTTCTGGTTTCAAGCACTATATCTTCTGAAATCAAGCACCATATCTTCGAACTTCAAGCACCATATCTTCAAACATCAAGCACCATATCTTCTGACATCAAGCACTATATCTTCTGACATAAGCACCATATCTTCTGGTATGTAGCACCATATCTTCTGACATCAAGCACCATATCTTCTGACATCAAGCACCATATCTTCTGACATCAAGCACCATATCTTCTGACATAAAGCACCATATCTTCTGACATCAAGCACCATATCTTCTGACATAGAGCACCATATCTTCTGACATCAAGCACCATATCTTCTGACATCAAGCACCATATCTTCTGGTATCAAGCACCATATCTTCTGACATCAAGCACCGTATCTTCTGACATCAAGCACCATATCTTCTGACATCAAGCACCATATCTTCTGACATGGATCACTATATCTTCTGACATCAAGCACCATATCTTCTGACGTGAAGCATCATATCTTCTGACATCAAGCACCATATCTTGTAACATCAAACACCATATCTTCTGACTTGAAGCATCATATCTTCTGACATCAAGCACCATATCTTCTAACATCAAGCACCATATCTTCTGACATCAAGCACCATATCTTCTGACGTGAAGCACCATATCTTCTGACATCAAGCACCATGTCTTCTGACATCGAGCTCCATGTCTTCTGACTTCAAGCACCATATCTTCTGACATCCAGCATCATATCTTCTGACATCAAGCACATTATCTTCTAACATCAAGCACCATATCTTCTAACATCAAGCACATTATCTTCTGACGTGAAGTACCATATCTTCTGACATCAAGCACTATATCTTTTAAAATCAAGCACCATATCTTCTGGTATCAAGCACTATATCTTCTGAAATAAAGCACCATATCTTCGAACATCAAGCACCATATCTTCTAACATCAAGCACCATATCTTCTGGTGTCAAGCACCATATCTTCTGACATCAAGCACTATATCTCCTGACATCAAGCACCATATCTTCTGACATCAAGCCCCATATCTTCTGGTATCATGCACCATATCTTCTGACATCAAGCACCATATCTTCTGACATCAAGCACCATATCTTCTGAAACCAAGCTACATATCTTTTAACATCAAGCACCATATCTTCTGACGTGAAGCACCATATCTTCTGACATCAAGTACCATATCGTTTGACATCAAGCACCATATCTTCTGGTATCAAGCACCATATCTTCTGACATCAAGCACCATATCTTCTGATATCAAGCACAATATCTTCAGGTATCAAACACCATATCTTCTGACATCAAGCACCATATCTTCTGCCATCAAGCACTGTATCTTCTGACATCAAGCACCATATCTTCTGACATCAAGCACCATATCTTCTGACATTGAGCACCATATCTTCTGACATCAAGCACCATATCTTCTGGTATCAAGCACCATATCTTCTGACATCAAGCACTGTATCTTCTGACATCAAGCACCATATCTTCTGACATCAAGCACCATATCTTCTGATATGGAGCACCTTATCTTCTGACATCAAGCACCATATCTTCTGACATCAAGCACCATATCTTCTGGTATCAAGTGCCATATCTTCTGACATCAAGCACCATATCTTCTGACGTGGAGCACCATATCTTCTGACATTTAGCACCATATCTTCAGACATCAAGAACCATATCTTCTGACGTGAAGCACCATATCTTCTGACATCAAGCACCATATCTTCTGACATCAAGCACCATATCTTCTGACGGGATGCACCATATCTTCTGACCTCAAGAACCATATCTTCTGACATCAAGCACCATATCTTCTGGCGTGAAGCACCATATCTTCTGAAATCAAGCACCATATCTTCTGACATCAAGCACCATATCTTCTGACATGAAGCACCATATCATGTGACATCAAGCACAATATCTTCTGAAATCAAGCACTATATCTTCCGGTGTCAAGCACCATATCTTCTGACATCAAGCACTATATCTCCTGACATCAAGCACCATATCTTCTGAAATAAAGCACCATATCTTCGAACATCAAGCACCATATCTTCTAACATCAAGCACCATATCTTCTGGTGTCAAGCACCATATCTTCTGACATCAAGCACTATATCTCCTGACATCAAGCACCATATCTTCTGACATCAAGCCCCATATCTTCTGGTATCAAACACCATATCTTCTGACATCAAGCACCATATCTTCTGACATCAAGCACCATATCTTCTGAAACCAAGCTACATATCTTTTAACATCAAGCACCATATCTTCTGACGTGAAGCACCATATCTTCTGACATCAAGTACCATATCGTTTGACATCAAGCACCATATCTTCTGGTATCAAGCACCATATCTTCTGACATCAAGCACCATATCTTCTGATATCAAGCACAATATCTTCTGGTATCAAACACCATATCTTCTGACATCAAGCACCATATCTTCTGCCATCAAGCACTGTATCTTCTGACATCAAGCACCATATCTTCTGACATCAAGCACCATATCTTCTGACATTGAGCACCATATCTTCTGACATGAAGCACCATATCTTCTGGTATCAAGCACCATATCTTCTGACATCAAGCACTGTATCTTCTGACATCAAGCACCATATCTTCTGACATCAAGCACCATATCTTCTGATATGGAGCACCTTATCTTCTGACATCAAGCACCATATCTTCTGACATCAAGCACCATATCTTCTGGTATCAAGTGCCATATCTTCTGACATCAAGCACCATATCTTCTGACGTGGAGCACCATATCTTCTGACATTTAGCACCATATCTTCAGACATCAAGAACCATATCTTCTGACGTGAAGCAGCATATCTTCTGACATTAAGCACCATATCTTCTGACATCAAGCACCATATCTTCTGACGGGATGCACCATATCTTCTGACCTCAAGAACCATATCTTCTGACATCAAGCACCATATCTTCTGGCGTGAAGCACCATATCTTCTGAAATCAAGCACCATATCTTCTGACATCAAGCACCATATCTTCTGACATCAAGCACCATATCATGTGACATCAAGCACAATATCTTCTGAAATCAAGCACTATATCTTCCGGTGTCAAGCACCATATCTTCTGACATCAAGCACTATATCTCCTGACTTCAAGCACCATATCTTCTGACATCAAGCCCCATATCTTCTGGTATCATGCACCATATCTACTGACATCAAGCACCATATCTTCTGACATCAAGCACCATATCTTCTGAAACCAAGCTACATATCTTTTAACATCAAGCACCATATCTTCTGACGTGAAGCACCATATCTTCTGACATCAAGTACCATATCGTTTGACATCAAGCACCATATCTTCTGGTATCAAGCACCATATCTTCTGACATCAAGCACCATATCTTCTGATATCAAGCACCATATATTCTGAAATAAAGCACCATATCTTCTGACATCAAGCACCATATCTTCTGACATCAAGCAACATATATTCTGACATAAAGCACCATATCTACTGACATCAAGCACAATATCTTCTGACATCAAGCACCATATCTTCTGACATCAAGTACCATATCTTCTGACATCGAGCACCATATCTTCTGACGTGAAGCACCATATCTTCTGACATCAAGCACCATATCTTCTGACATCCAGCATCATATCTTCTGACATCAAGCACCATTATCTTCTAACATCAAGCACCATATCTTCTAACATCAAGCACCATTATCTTCTGACGTGAAGTACCATATCTTCTGACATCAAGCACTATATCTTTTAAAATCAAGCACCATATCTTCTGGTATCAAGCACTATATCTTCTGAAATAAAGCACCATATCTTCGAACATCAAGCACCATATCTTCTAACATCAAGCACCATATCTTCTGGTGTCAAGCACCATATCTTCTGACATCAAGCACTATATCTCCTGACATCAAGCACCATATCTTCTGACATCAAGCCCCATATCTTCTGGTATCATGCACCATATCTTCTGACATCAAGCACCATATCTTCTGACATCAAGCACCATATCTTCTGAAACCAAGCTACATATCTTTTAACATCAAGCACCATATCTTCTGACGTGAAGCACCATATCTTCTGACATCAAGTACCATATCGTTCTGACATCAAGCACCATATCTTCTGGTATCAAGCACCATATCTTCTGACATCAAGCACCATATCTTCTGATATCAAGCACAATATCTTCAGGTATCAAACACCATATCTTCTGACATCAAGCACCATATCTTCTGCCATCAAGCACTGTATCTTCTGACATCAAGCACCATATCTTCTGACATCAAGCACCATATCTTCTGACATTGAGCACCATATCTTCTGACATCAAGCACCATATCTTCTGGTATCAAGCACCATATCTTCTGACATCAAGCACTGTATCTTCTGACATCAAGCACCATATCTTCTGACATCAAGCACCATATCTTCTGATATGGAGCACCTTATCTTCTGACATCAAGCACCATATCTTCTGACATCAAGCACCATATCTTCTGGTATCAAGTGCCATATCTTCTGACATCAAGCACCATATCTTCTGACGTGGAGCACCATATCTTCTGACATTTAGCACCATATCTTCAGACATCAAGAACCATATCTTCTGACGTGAAGCACCATATCTTCTGACATCAAGCACCATATCTTCTGACATCAAGCACCATATCTTCTGACGGGATGCACCATATCTTCTGACCTCAAGAACCATATCTTCTGACATCAAGCACCATATCTTCTGGCGTGAAGCACCATATCTTCTGAAATCAAGCACCATATCTTCTGACATCAAGCACCATATCTTCTGACATGAAGCACCATATCATGTGACATCAAGCACAATATCTTCTGAAATCAAGCACTATATCTTCCGGTGTCAAGCACCATATCTTCTGACATCAAGCACTATATCTCCTGACATCAAGCACCATATCTTCTGAAATAAAGCACCATATCTTCGAACATCAAGCACCATATCTTCTAACATCAAGCACCATATCTTCTGGTGTCAAGCACCATATCTTCTGACATCAAGCACTATATCTCCTGACATCAAGCACCATATCTTCTGACATCAAGCCCCATATCTTCTGGTATCAAACACCATATCTTCTGACATCAAGCACCATATCTTCTGACATCAAGCACCATATCTTCTGAAACCAAGCTACATATCTTTTAACATCAAGCACCATATCTTCTGACGTGAAGCACCATATCTTCTGACATCAAGTACCATATCGTTTGACATCAAGCACCATATCTTCTGGTATCAAGCACCATATCTTCTGACATCAAGCACCATATCTTCTGATATCAAGCACAATATCTTCTGGTATCAAACACCATATCTTCTGACATCAAGCACCATATCTTCTGCCATCAAGCACTGTATCTTCTGACATCAAGCACCATATCTTCTGACATCAAGCACCATATCTTCTGACATTGAGCACCATATCTTCTGACATCAAGCACCATATCTTCTGGTATCAAGCACCATATCTTCTGACATCAAGCACTGTATCTTCTGACATCAAGCACCATATCTTCTGACATCAAGCACCATATCTTCTGATATGGAGCACCTTATCTTCTGACATCAAGCACCATATCTTCTGACATCAAGCACCATATCTTCTGGTATCAAGTGCCATATCTTCTGACATCAAGCACCATATCTTCTGACGTGGAGCACCATATCTTCTGACATTTAGCACCATATCTTCAGACATCAAGAACCATATCTTCTGACGTGAAGCAGCATATCTTCTGACATCAAGCACCATATCTTCTGACATCAAGCACCATATCTTCTGACGGGATGCACCATATCTTCTGACCTCAAGAACCATATCTTCTGACATCAAGCACCATATCTTCTGGCGTGAAGCACCATATCTTCTGAAATCAAGCACCATATCTTCTGACATCAAGCACCATATCTTCTGACATCAAGCACCATATCATGTGACATCAAGCACAATATCTTCTGAAATCAAGCACTATATCTTCCGGTGTCAAGCACCATATCTTCTGACATCAAGCACTATATCTCCTGACTTCAAGCACCATATCTTCTGACATCAAGCCCCATATCTTCTGGTATCATGCACCATATCTACTGACATCAAGCACCATATCTTCTGACATCAAGCACCATATCTTCTGAAACCAAGCTACATATCTTTTAACATCAAGCACCATATCTTCTGACGTGAAGCACCATATCTTCTGACATCAAGTACCATATCGTTTGACATCAAGCACCATATCTTCTGGTATCAAGCACCATATCTTCTGACATCAAGCACCATATCTTCTGATATCAAGCACCATATATTCTGAAATAAAGCACCATATCTTCTGACATCAAGCACCATATCTTCTGACATCAAGCAACATATCTTCTGGTATCAAGCACCATATCTTCTGACATCAAGCACCATATCTTCTGACCTCAAGCACCATATCTTCTGACATCAAGCACTATATCTTCTGACATAAGCACCATATCTTCTGGTATGTAGCACCATATCTTCTGGTATGTAGCACCATATCTTCTGACATCAAGTACCGTATCTTCTGACATCAAGCACCATATCTTCTGACATCAAGCACCATATCTTCTGACATAAAGCACCATATCTTCTGACATCAAGCACCATATCTTCTGACATGGAGCACCATATCTTCTGACATCAAGCACCATATCTTCTGACATCAAGCACCATATCTTCTGGTATCAAGCACCATATCTTCTGACATCAAGCACCGTATCTTCTGACATCAAGCACCATATCTTCTGACATGGATCACCATATCTTCTGACATGGATCACCATATCTTCTGACATCAAGCACCATATCTTCTGACATCAAGCACCATATCTTCTGACATCAAGCACCATATCTTCTGACATCAAGCAACATATATTCTGACATAAAGCACCATATCTACTGACATCAAGCACAATATCTTCTGACATCAAGCACCATATCTTCTGACATCAAGTACCATATCTTCTGACATCGAGCACCATATCTTCTGACGTGAAGCACCATATCTTCTGACATCAAGCACCATATCTTCTGACATCAAGCACATTATCCTCTAACATCAAGCACCATATCTTCTGGCATCAAGCACCATATCTTCTGACATCAAGCACCATATCTTCTGACGTGAAGCACCATATCTTCTGACCTCAAGCACCATATCTTCTGACATCAAGCACCATAACTTCTGACGTGAAGCACCATATCTTCTGACATCAAGCACCATATCTTCTGACATCAAGCACCACATCTTCTGACGTGAAGCACCATATCTTCTGACCTCAAGCACTATTTCTTCTGACATCAAGCACCATATCTTCTGACGTGAAGCACCATATCTTCTGACATCACGCACCATATCGTCTGACATCAAGCACTATATCTTCTGACATCAAGCACCATATCTTCTGGCATCAAATCACCATATCTCCTGACATCAAGCACCATATTTTCTGACATGAAGCACCACATCTTCTGACATGCAGCACCATATCTTCTGACATCAAGCACCATATCTTCTGACATCAAGCACTATATCTTCTGGTATCAAGCACCAGATCTTCTGACATCAAGCACCATATCTTCTGACATCAAGCACCATATCTTCTGACATCAAGCACCATATCTTCTGACATCAAGCACCATATCTTCTGAAATCAAGCATCATATCTTCTAACATCACGCACCATATCGTCTGACATCAAGCACTATATCTTCTGACATCAAGCACCATATCTTCTGGCATCAAATCACCATATCTCCTGACATCAAGCACCATATTTTCTGACATGAAGCACCACATCTTCTGACATGCAGCACCATATCTTCTGACATCAAGCACCATATCTTCTGACATCAAGCACTATATCTTCTGGTATCAAGCACCAGATCTTCTGACATCAAGCACCATATCTTCTGACATCAAGCACCATATCTTCTGACATGCAGCACCATATCTTCTGACATCAAGCACCATATCTTCTGACATCAAGCACTATATCTTCTGGTATCAAGCACCAGATCTTCTGACATCAAGCACCATATCTTCTGACATCAAGCACCATATCTTCTGACATCAAGCACCATATCTTCTGGTATCAAGCACCATATCTTCTGACCTCAAGCACCATATCTTTTGAAATAAAGCACCATATATTCTAACATCAAGCACCATATCTTCTGACATCAAGCAACATATCTTCTGGTATCAAGCACCATATCCTCTGACATCAAGCACCATATCTTCTGACATCAAGCACCATATCTTCTGAAATCAAGCACAATATCTTCTAACATCAAGCACCATATCATCTTACATCAAGCACAATATCTTCTGGTATCAAACACCATATCTTCTAACATCAAGCACCATATCTTCTAACATCAAGCACCATATCTTCTGCCATCAAGCACTGTATCTTCTGACATCAAGCACCATATCTTCTGACATTGAGCACCATATCTTCTGACATCAAGCACCATATCTTCTGGTATCAAGCACTGTATCTTCTGACATCAAGCACCATATCTTCTGACATCAAGCACCATATCTTCTGACATGGAGCACCATATCTTCTGACATCAAGCACCATAACTTCTGACGTGAAGCACCATATCTTCTGACATCAAGCACCATATCTTCTGACATCAAGCACCACATCTTCTGACGTGAAGCACCATATCTTCTGACCTCAAGCACTATTTCTTCTGACATCAAGCACCATATCTTCTGACGTGAAGCACCATATCTTCTGACATCACGCACCATATCGTCTGACATCAAGCACTATATCTTCTGACATCAAGCACCATATCTTCTGGCATCAAATCACCATATCTCCTGACATCAAGCACCATATTTTCTGACATGAAGCACCACATCTTCTGACATGCAGCACCATATCTTCTGACATCAAGCACCATATCTTCTGACATCAAGCACTATATCTTCTGGTATCAAGCACCAGATCTTCTGACATCAAGCACCATATCTTCTGACATCAAGCACCATATCTTCTGACATCAAGCACCATATCTTCTGACATCAAGCACCATATCTTCTGAAATCAAGCACCATATCTTCTAACATCACGCACCATATCGTCTGACATCAAGCACTATATCTTCTGACATCAAGCACCATATCTTCTGGCATCAAATCACCATATCTCCTGACATCAAGCACCATATTTTCTGACATGAAGCACCACATCTTCTGACATGCAGCACCATATCTTCTGACATCAAGCACCATATCTTCTGACATCAAGCACTATATCTTCTGGTATCAAGCACCAGATCTTCTGACATCAAGCACCATATCTTCTGACATCAAGCACCATATCTTCTGACATGCAGCACCATATCTTCTGACATCAAGCACCATATCTTCTGACATCAAGCACTATATCTTCTGGTATCAAGCACCAGATCTTCTGACATCAAGCACCATATCTTCTGACATCAAGCACCATATCTTCTGACATCAAGCACCATATCTTCTGGTATCAAGCACCATATCTTCTGACCTCAAGCACCATATCTTTTGAAATAAAGCACCATATATTCTAACATCAAGCACCATATCTTCTGACATCAAGCAACATATCTTCTGGTATCAAGCACCATATCCTCTGACATCAAGCACCATATCTTCTGACATCAAGCACCATATCTTCTGAAATCAAGCACAATATCTTCTGGTATCAAGCACCATATCTTCTGACATCAAGCACCATATCTTCTGATATCAAGCACCATATATTCTGAAATAAAGCACCATATCTTCTGACATCAAGCACCATATCTTCTGACATCAAGCAACATATCTTCTGGTATCAAGCACCATATCTTCTGTCATCAAGCACCATATCTTCTGACCTCAAGCACCATATCTTCTGGTTTCAAGCACTATATCTTCTGAAATCAAGCACCATATCTTCGAACTTCAAGCACCATATCTTCAAACATCAAGCACCATATCTTCTGACATCAAGCACTATATCTTCTGACATAAGCACCATATCTTCTGGTATGTAGCACCATATCTTCTGACATCAAGCACCGTATCTTCTGACATCAAGCACCATATCTTCTGACATCAAGCACCATATCTTCTGACATAAAGCACCATATCTTCTGACATCAAGCACCATATCTTCTGACATGGAGCACCATATCTTCTGACATCAAGCACCATATCTTCTGACATCAAGCACCATATCTTCTGGTATCAAGCACCATATCTTCTGACATCAAGCACCGTATCTTCTGACATCAAGCACCATATCTTCTGACATCAAGCACCATATCTTCTGACATCAAGCACCATATCTTCTGACATCAAGCACCATATCTTCTGACATGGAGCACCATATCTTCTGACATCAAGCACCATATCTGCTGACATCAAGCACCACATCTTCTGGTATCAAGCACCATATCTTATGACATCAAGCACAATATCTTCTGACATGGAGCACCATATCTTCTGACATGGATCACCATATCTTCTGAAATGGATCACCATATCTTCTGACATCAAGCACCATATCTTCTGACATCAAGCACCATATCTTCTGACATCAAGCACCATATCTTCTGACATCAAGCAACATATATTCTGACATAAAGCACCATATCTACTGACATCAAGCACAATATCTTCTGACATCAAGCACCATATCTTCTGACATCAAGCACCATATCTTCTGACATCGAGCACCATATCTTCTGACGTGAAGCAGCATATCTTCTGAGATCAAGCACCATATCTTCTGACATCAAGCACCATATCTTCTAACATCAAGCACCATATCTTCTGACATCAAGCACCATATCTTCTGACATCAAGCACCATATCTTCTGACGTGAAGCACCATATCTTCTGACATCAAGCACCATATCTTCTGACATCAAGCACCATATCTTCTGACATCAAGCACCATATCTTCTGACATCAAGCACCATATCTTCTGACATCAAGCACCATATCTTCTGACGTGAAGCACCATATCTTCTGACCTCAAGCACTATTTCTTCTGACATCAAGCACCATATCTTCTGACGTGAAGCACCATATCTTCTGACATCACGCACCATATCGTCTGACATCAAGCACTATATCTTCTGACATCAAGCACCATATCTTCTGGCATCAAACACCATATCTCCTGACATCAAGCACCATATTTTCTGACATGAAGCACCACATCTTCTGACATGCAGCACCATATCTTCTGACATCAAGCACCATATCTTCTGACATCAAGCACTATATCTTCTGGTATCAAGCACCAGATCTTCTGACATCAAGCACCATATCTTCTGACATCAAGCACCATATCTTCTGACATCAAGCACCATATCTTCTGACATCAAGCACCATATCTTCTGAAATCAAGCACCATATCTTCTAACATCACGCACCATATCTTCTGACATCAAGCACTATATCTTCTGACATCAAGCACCATATCTTCTGGCATCAAATCACCATATCTCCTGACATCAAGCACCATATCTTCTGACATGAAGCACCACATCTTCTGACATGCAAGCACCATATCTTCTGACATCAAGCACCATATCTTCTGACATCAAGCACTATATCTTCTGGTATCAAGCACCAGATCTTCTGACATCAAGCACCATATCTTCTGACATCAAGCACCATATCTTCTGACATCAAGCACCATATCTTCTGGTATCAAGCACCATATGCTTCTGACCTCAAGCACCATATCTTTTGAAATAAAGCACCATATATTCTAACATCAAGCACCATATCTTCTGACATCAAGCAACATATCTTCTGGTATCAAGCACCATATCCTCTGACATCAAGCACCATATCTTCTGACATCAAGCACCATATCTTCTGAAATCAAGCACAATATCTTCTAACATCAAGCACCATATCATCTTACATCAAGCACAATATCTTCTGGTATCAAACACCATATCTTCTAACATCAAGCACCATATCTTCTAACATCAAGCACCATATCTTCTGCCATCAAGCACTGTATCTTCTGACATCAAGCACCATATCTTCTGACATTGAGCACCATATCTTCTGACATCAAGCACCATATCTTCTGGTATCAAGCACTGTATCTTCTGACATCAAGCACCATATCTTCTGACATCAAGCACCATATCTTCTGACATGGAGCACCATATCTTCTGACATCAAGCACCATAACTTCTGACGTGAAGCACCATATCTTCTGACATCAAGCACCATATCTTCTGACATCAAGCACCACATCTTCTGACGTGAAGCACCATATCTTCTGACCTCAAGCACTATTTCTTCTGACATCAAGCACCATATCTTCTGACGTGAAGCACCATATCTTCTGACATCACGCACCATATCGTCTGACATCAAGCACTATATCTTCTGACATCAAGCACCATATCTTCTGGCATCAAATCACCATATCTCCTGACATCAAGCACCATATTTTCTGACATGAAGCACCACATCTTCTGACATGCAGCACCATATCTTCTGACATCAAGCACCATATCTTCTGACATCAAGCACTATATCTTCTGGTATCAAGCACCAGATCTTCTGACATCAAGCACCATATCTTCTGACATCAAGCACCATATCTTCTGACATCAAGCACCATATCTTCTGACATCAAGCACCATATCTTCTGAAATCAAGCACCATATCTTCTAACATCACGCACCATATCGTCTGACATCAAGCACTATATCTTCTGACATCAAGCACCATATCTTCTGGCATCAAATCACCATATCTCCTGACATCAAGCACCATATTTTCTGACATGAAGCACCACATCTTCTGACATGCAGCACCATATCTTCTGACATCAAGCACCATATCTTCTGACATCAAGCACTATATCTTCTGGTATCAAGCACCAGATCTTCTGACATCAAGCACCATATCTTCTGACATCAAGCACCATATCTTCTGACATGCAGCACCATATCTTCTGACATCAAGCACCATATCTTCTGACATCAAGCACTATATCTTCTGGTATCAAGCACCAGATCTTCTGACATCAAGCACCATATCTTCTGACATCAAGCACCATATCTTCTGACATCAAGCACCATATCTTCTGGTATCAAGCACCATATCTTCTGACCTCAAGCACCATATCTTTTGAAATAAAGCACCATATATTCTAACATCAAGCACCATATCTTCTGACATCAAGCAACATATCTTCTGGTATCAAGCACCATATCCTCTGACATCAAGCACCATATCTTCTGACATCAAGCACCATATCTTCTGAAATCAAGCACAATATCTTCTGGTATCAAGCACCATATCTTCTGACATCAAGCACCATATCTTCTGATATCAAGCACCATATATTCTGAAATAAAGCACCATATCTTCTGACATCAAGCACCATATCTTCTGACATCAAGCAACATATCTTCTGGTATCAAGCACCATATCTTCTGTCATCAAGCACCATATCTTCTGACCTCAAGCACCATATCTTCTGGTTTCAAGCACTATATCTTCTGAAATCAAGCACCATATCTTCGAACTTCAAGCACCATATCTTCAAACATCAAGCACCATATCTTCTGACATCAAGCACTATATCTTCTGACATAAGCACCATATCTTCTGGTATGTAGCACCATATCTTCTGACATCAAGCACCGTATCTTCTGACATCAAGCACCATATCTTCTGACATCAAGCACCATATCTTCTGACATAAAGCACCATATCTTCTGACATCAAGCACCATATCTTCTGACATGGAGCACCATATCTTCTGACATCAAGCACCATATCTTCTGACATCAAGCACCATATCTTCTGGTATCAAGCACCATATCTTCTGACATCAAGCACCGTATCTTCTGACATCAAGCACCATATCTTCTGACATCATGCACCATATCTTCTGACATGGATCACCATATCTTCTGACATCAAGCACCATATCTTATGACGTGAAGCATCATATCTTCTGACATCAAGCACCATATCTTGTAACATCAAACACCATATCTTCTGACTTGAAGCATCATATCTTCTGACATCAAGCACCATATCTTCTAACATCAAGCACCATATCTTCTGACATCAAGCACCATATCTTCTGGCGTGAAGCACCATATCTTCTGACATCAAGCACCATATCTTCTGACATCAAGCACCATATCTTCTGACATGAAGCACCATATAATGTGACATCAAGCACAATATCTTCTGAAATCAAGCACTATATCTTCTGGTGTCAAGCACCATATCTTCTGACATCAAGCACTATATCTCCTGACATCAAGCACCATATCTTCTGACATCAAGCCCCATATCTTATGGTATCAAGCACCATATCTACTGACATCAAGCACCATATCTTCTGACATCAAGCACCATATCTTCTGAAACCAAGCTACATATCTTTTAACATCAAGCACCATATCTTCTGACGTGAAGCACCATATCTTCTGACATCAAGTACCATATCGTTTGACATCAAGCACCATATCTTCTGGTATCAAGCACCATATCTTCTGACATCAAGCACCATATCTTCTGACATCAAGCACCATATCTTCTGGTTTCAAGCACTATATCTTCTGACATCAACCACCATATCTTCTGACATCAAGCACCATATCTTCTGGTTTCAAGCACTATATCTTCTGAAATCAAGCACCATATCTTCGAACTTCAAGCACCATATCTTCAAACATCAAGCACCATATCTTCTGACATCAAGCACTATATCTTCTGACATAAGCACCATATCTTCTGGTATGTAGCACCATATCTTCTGACATCAAGCACCATATCTTCTGACATCAAGCACCATATCTTCTGACATCAAGCACCATATCTTCTGACATAAAGCACCATATCTTCTGACATCAAGCACCATATCTTCTGACATAGAGCACCATATCTTCTGACATCAAGCACCATATCTTCTGACATCAAGCACCATATCTTCTGGTATCAAGCACCATATCTTCTGACATCAAGCACCGTATCTTCTGACATCAAGCACCATATCTTCTGACATCAAGCACCATATCTTCTGACATGGATCACCATATCTTCTGACATCAAGCACCATATCTTCTGACGTGAAGCATCATATCTTCTGACATCAAGCACCATATCTTGTAACATCAAACACCATATCTTCTGACTTGAAGCATCATATCTTCTGACATCAAGCACCATATCTTCTAACATCAAGCACCATATCTTCTGACATCAAGCACCATATCTTCTGACGTGAAGCACCATATCTTCTGACATCAAGCACCATGTCTTCTGACATCGAGCTCCATGTCTTCTGACTTCAAGCACCATATCTTCTGACATCCAGCATCATATCTTCTGACATCAAGCACATTATCTTCTAACATCAAGCACCATATCTTCTAACATCAAGCACATTATCTTCTGACGTGAAGTACCATATCTTCTGACATCAAGCACTATATCTTTTAAAATCAAGCACCATATCTTCTGGTATCAAGCACTATATCTTCTGAAATAAAGCACCATATCTTCGAACATCAAGCACCATATCTTCTAACATCAAGCACCATATCTTCTGGTGTCAAGCACCATATCTTCTGACATCAAGCACTATATCTCCTGACATCAAGCACCATATCTTCTGACATCAAGCCCCATATCTTCTGGTATCATGCACCATATCTTCTGACATCAAGCACCATATCTTCTGACATCAAGCACCATATCTTCTGAAACCAAGCTACATATCTTTTAACATCAAGCACCATATCTTCTGACGTGAAGCACCATATCTTCTGACATCAAGTACCATATCGTTTGACATCAAGCACCATATCTTCTGGTATCAAGCACCATATCTTCTGACATCAAGCACCATATCTTCTGATATCAAGCACAATATCTTCAGGTATCAAACACCATATCTTCTGACATCAAGCACCATATCTTCTGCCATCAAGCACTGTATCTTCTGACATCAAGCACCATATCTTCTGACATCAAGCACCATATCTTCTGACATTGAGCACCATATCTTCTGACATCAAGCACCATATCTTCTGGTATCAAGCACCATATCTTCTGACATCAAGCACTGTATCTTCTGACATCAAGCACCATATCTTCTGGTATCAAGTGCCATATCTTCTGACATCAAGCACCATATCTTCTGACGTGGAGCACCATATCTTCTGACATTTAGCACCATATCTTCAGACATCAAGAACCATATCTTCTGACGTGAAGCACCATATCTTCTGACATCAAGCACCATATCTTCTGACATCAAGCACCATATCTTCTGACGGGATGCACCATATCTTCTGACCTCAAGAACCATATCTTCTGACATCAAGCACCATATCTTCTGGCGTGAAGCACCATATCTTCTGAAATCAAGCACCATATCTTCTGACATCAAGCACCATATCTTCTGACATGAAGCACCATATCATGTGACATCAAGCACAATATCTTCTGAAATCAAGCACTATATCTTCCGGTGTCAAGCACCATATCTTCTGACATCAAGCACTATATCTCCTGACATCAAGCACCATATCTTCTGAAATAAAGCACCATATCTTCGAACATCAAGCACCATATCTTCTAACATCAAGCACCATATCTTCTGGTGTCAAGCACCATATCTTCTGACATCAAGCACTATATCTCCTGACATCAAGCACCATATCTTCTGACATCAAGCCCCATATCTTCTGGTATCAAACACCATATCTTCTGACATCAAGCACCATATCTTCTGACATCAAGCACCATATCTTCTGAAACCAAGCTACATATCTTTTAACATCAAGCACCATATCTTCTGACGTGAAGCACCATATCTTCTGACATCAAGTACCATATCGTTTGACATCAAGCACCATATCTTCTGGTATCAAGCACCATATCTTCTGACATCAAGCACCATATCTTCTGATATCAAGCACAATATCTTCTGGTATCAAACACCATATCTTCTGACATCAAGCACCATATCTTCTGCCATCAAGCACTGTATCTTCTGACATCAAGCACCATATCTTCTGACATCAAGCACCATATCTTCTGACATTGAGCACCATATCTTCTGACATCAAGCACCATATCTTCTGGTATCAAGCACCATATCTTCTGACATCAAGCACTGTATCTTCTGACATCAAGCACCATATCTTCTGACATCAAGCACCATATCTTCTGATATGGAGCACCTTATCTTCTGACATCAAGCACCATATCTTCTGACATCAAGCACCATATCTTCTGGTATCAAGTGCCATATCTTCTGACATCAAGCACCATATCTTCTGACGTGGAGCACCATATCTTCTGACATTTAGCACCATATCTTCAGACATCAAGAACCATATCTTCTGACGTGAAGCACCATATCTTCTGACATCAAGCACCATATCTTCTGACATCAAGCACCATATCTTCTGACGGGATGCACCATATCTTCTGACCTCAAGAACCATATCTTCTGACATCAAGCACCATATCTTCTGGCGTGAAGCACCATATCTTCTGACATCAAGCACCATATCTTCTGACATCAAGCACCATATCTTCTGACATCAAGCACCATATCATGTGACATCAAGCACAATATCTTCTGAAATCAAGCACTATATCTTCTGACATCAACCACCATATCTTCTGAAATCAAGCACCATATCTTCGAACTTCAAGCACCATATCTTCTGACATCAAGCCCCATATCTTCTGGTATCAAGCACCATATCTACTGACATCAAGCACCATATCTTCTGACATCAAGCACCATATCTTCTGAAACCAAGCTACATATCTTTTAACATCAAGCACCATATCTTCTGACGTGAAGCACCATATCTTCTGACATCAAGTACCATATCGTTTGACATCAAGCACCATATCTTCTGGTATCAAGCACCATATCTTCTGACATCAAGCACCATATCTTCTGATATCAAGCACCATATATTCTGAAATAAAGCACCATATCTTCTGACATCAAGCACCATATCTTCTGACATCAAGCAACATATCTTCTGGTATCAAGCACCATATCTTCTGACATCAAGCACCATATCTTCTGAAACCAAGCTACATATCTTTTAACATCAAGCACCATATCTTCTGACGTGAAGCACCATATCTTCTGACATCAAGTACCATATCGTTCTGACATCAAGCACCATATCTTCTGGTATCAAGCACCATATCTTCTGACATCAAGCACCATATCTTCTGATATCAAGCACCATATCTTCTGAAATAAAGCACCATATCTTCTGACATCAAGCACCATATCTTCTGACATCAAGCAACATATCTTCTGGTATCAAGCACCATATCTTCTGACATCAAGCACCATATCTTCTGACCTCAAGCACCATATCTTCTGAAATAAAGCACCATATCTTCTAACATCAAGCAAGATATCTTCTGACATCAGGAAACATATCTTCTGGTATCAAGCACTATATCTTCTGACATCAACCACCATATCTTCTGACATCAAGCACCATATCTTCTGGTTTCAAGCACTATATCTTCTGAAATCAAGCACCATATCTTCGAACTTCAAGCACCATATCTTCAAACATCAAGCACCATATCTTCTGACATCAAGCACTATATCTTCTGACATAAGCACCATATCTTCTGGTATGTAGCACCATATCTTCTGACATCAAGCACCATATCTTCTGACATCAAGCACCATATCTTCTGACATCAAGCACCATATCTTCTGACATAAAGCACCATATCTTCTGACATCAAGCACCATATCTTCTGACATAGAGCACCATATCTTCTGACATCAAGCACCATATCTTCTGACATCAAGCACCATATCTTCTGGTATCAAGCACCATATCTTCTGACATCAAGCACCGTATCTTCTGACATCAAGCACCATATCTTCTGACATCAAGCACCATATCTTCTGACATGGATCACCATATCTTCTGACATCAAGCACCATATCTTCTGACGTGAAGCATCATATCTTCTGACATCAAGCACCATATCTTGTAACATCAAACACCATATCTTCTGACTTGAAGCATCATATCTTCTGACATCAAGCACCATATCTTCTAACATCAAGCACCATATCTTCTGACATCAAGCACCATATCTTCTGACGTGAAGCACCATATCTTCTGACATCAAGCACCATGTCTTCTGACATCGAGCTCCATGTCTTCTGACTTCAAGCACCATATCTTCTGACATCCAGCATCATATCTTCTGACATCAAGCACCATTATCTTCTGACGTGAAGCACCATATCTTCTGGTATCAAGCACTATATCTTCTGAAATAAAGCACCATATCTTCGAACATCAAGCACCATATCTTCTAACATCAAGCACCATATCTTCTGGTGTCAAGCACCATATCTTCTGACATCAAGCACTATATCTCCTGACATCAAGCACCATATCTTCTGACATCAAGCCCCATATCTTCTGGTATCATGCACCATATCTTCTGACATCAAGCACCATATCTTCTGACATCAAGCACCATATCTTCTGAAACCAAGCTACATATCTTTTAACATCAAGCACCATATCTTCTGACGTGAAGCACCATATCTTCTGACATCAAGTACCATATCGTTTGACATCAAGCACCATATCTTCTGGTATCAAGCACCATATCTTCTGACATCAAGCACCATATCTTCTGATATCAAGCACAATATCTTCTGGTATCAAACACCATATCTTCTGACATCAAGCACCATATCTTCTGCCATCAAGCACTGTATCTTCTGACATCAAGCACCATATCTTCTGACATCAAGCACCATATCTTCTGACATTGAGCACCATATCTTCTGACATCAAGCACCATATCTTCTGGTATCAAGCACCATATCTTCTGACATCAAGCACTGTATCTTCTGACATCAAGCACCATATCTTCTGACATCAAGCACCATATCTTCTGATATGGAGCACCTTATCTTCTGACATCAAGCACCATATCTTCTGACATCAAGCACCATATCTTCTGGTATC
Organism: Calotriton arnoldi; assembly: GCA_963921515.1. Lineage (NCBI taxonomy): Eukaryota > Metazoa > Chordata > Amphibia > Caudata > Salamandridae > Calotriton > Calotriton arnoldi. Next base: position 21,335 of record CAWUFW010015401.1, on the reverse strand, counting down.
AAGTGCCATATCTTCTGACATCAAGCACCATATCTTCTGACGTGGAGCACCATATCTTCTGACATTTAGCACCATATCTTCAGACATCAAGAACCATATCTTCTGACGTGAAGCACCATATCTTCTGACATCAAGCACCATATCTTCTGACATCAAGCACCATATCTTCTGACGGGATGCACCATATCTTCTGACCTCAAGAACCATATCTTCTGACATCAAGCACCATATCTTCTGGCGTGAAGCACCATATCTTCTGAAATCAAGCACCATATCTTCTGACATCAAGCACCATATCTTCTGACATCAAGCACCATATCATGTGACATCAAGCACAATATCTTCTGAAATCAAGCACTATATCTTCCGGTGTCAAGCACCATATCTTCTGACATCAAGCACTATATCTCCTGACATCAAGCACCATATCTTCTGACATCAAGCCCCATATCTTCTGGTATCATGCACCATATCTACTGACATCAAGCACCATATCTTCTGACATCAAGCACCATATCTTCTGAAACCAAGCTACATATCTTTTAACATCAAGCACCATATCTTCTGACGTGAAGCACCATATCTTCTGACATCAAGTACCATATCGTTTGACATCAAGCACCATATCTTCTGGTATCAAGCACCATATCTTCTGACATCAAGCACCATATCTTCTGATATCAAGCACCATATATTCTGAAATAAAGCACCATATCTTCTGACATCAAGCACCATATCTTCTGACATCAAGCAACATATCTTCTGGTATCAAGCACCATATCTTCTGACATCAAGCACCATATCTTCTGACCTCAAGCACCATATCTTCTGACATCAAGCACTATATCTTCTGACATAAGCACCATATCTTCTGGTATGTAGCACCATATCTTCTGGTATGTAGCACCATATCTTCTGACATCAAGTACCGTATCTTCTGACATCAAGCACCATATCTTCTGACATCAAGCACCATATCTTCTGACATAAAGCACCATATCTTCTGACATCAAGCACCATATCTTCTGACATGGAGCACCATATCTTCTGACATCAAGCACCATATCTTCTGACATCAAGCACCATATCTTCTGGTATCAAGCACCATATCTTCTGACATCAAGCACCGTATCTTCTGACATCAAGCACCATATCTTCTGACATGGATCACCATATCTTCTGACATGGATCACCATATCTTCTGACATCAAGCACCATATCTTCTGACATCAAGCACCATATCTTCTGACATCAAGCACCATATCTTCTGACATCAAGCAACATATATTCTGACATAAAGCACCATATCTACTGACATCAAGCACAATATCTTCTGACATCAAGCACCATATCTTCTGACATCAAGTACCATATCTTCTGACATCGAGCACCATATCTTCTGACGTGAAGCACCATATCTTCTGACATCAAGCACCATATCTTCTGACATCAAGCACATTATCCTCTAACATCAAGCACCATATCTTCTGGCATCAAGCACCATATCTTCTGACATCAAGCACCATATCTTCTGACGTGAAGCACCATATCTTCTGACCTCAAGCACCATATCTTCTGACATCAAGCACCATAACTTCTGACGTGAAGCACCATATCTTCTGACATCAAGCACCATATCTTCTGACATCAAGCACCACATCTTCTGACGTGAAGCACCATATCTTCTGACCTCAAGCACTATTTCTTCTGACATCAAGCACCATATCTTCTGACGTGAAGCACCATATCTTCTGACATCACGCACCATATCGTCTGACATCAAGCACTATATCTTCTGACATCAAGCACCATATCTTCTGGCATCAAATCACCATATCTCCTGACATCAAGCACCATATTTTCTGACATGAAGCACCACATCTTCTGACATGCAGCACCATATCTTCTGACATCAAGCACCATATCTTCTGACATCAAGCACTATATCTTCTGGTATCAAGCACCAGATCTTCTGACATCAAGCACCATATCTTCTGACATCAAGCACCATATCTTCTGACATCAAGCACCATATCTTCTGACATCAAGCACCATATCTTCTGAAATCAAGCACCATATCTTCTAACATCACGCACCATATCGTCTGACATCAAGCACTATATCTTCTGACATCAAGCACCATATCTTCTGGCATCAAATCACCATATCTCCTGACATCAAGCACCATATTTTCTGACATGAAGCACCACATCTTCTGACATGCAGCACCATATCTTCTGACATCAAGCACCATATCTTCTGACATCAAGCACTATATCTTCTGGTATCAAGCACCAGATCTTCTGACATCAAGCACCATATCTTCTGACATCAAGCACCATATCTTCTGACATGCAGCACCATATCTTCTGACATCAAGCACCATATCTTCTGACATCAAGCACTATATCTTCTGGTATCAAGCACCAGATCTTCTGACATCAAGCACCATATCTTCTGACATCAAGCACCATATCTTCTGACATCAAGCACCATATCTTCTGGTATCAAGCACCATATCTTCTGACCTCAAGCACCATATCTTTTGAAATAAAGCACCATATCTTCTAACATCAAGCACCATATCTTCTGACATCAAGCAACATATCTTCTGGTATCAAGCACCATATCCTCTGACATCAAGCACCATATCTTCTGACATCAAGCACCATATCTTCTGAAATCAAGCACAATATCTTCTAACATCAAGCACCATATCATCTTACATCAAGCACAATATCTTCTGGTATCAAACACCATATCTTCTAACATCAAGCACCATATCTTCTAACATCAAGCACCATATCTTCTGCCATCAAGCACTGTATCTTCTGACATCAAGCACCATATCTTCTGACATTGAGCACCATATCTTCTGACATCAAGCACCATATCTTCTGGTATCAAGCACTGTATCTTCTGACATCAAGCACCATATCTTCTGACATCAAGCACCATATCTTCTGACATGGAGCACCATATCTTCTGACATCAAGCACCATATCTTCTGACATCAAGCACCATATCTTCTGGTATCAAGCACCATATCTTCTGACATCAAGCACCATATATTCTGACGTGGAGCACCATATCTTCTGACCTCAAGAACCATATCTTCTGACATCAAGCACCATATCTTCTGGCGTGAAGCACCATATCTTCTGACATCAAGCACCATATCTTCTGACATCAAGCACCATATCTTCTGACATCAAGCACCATATCATGCTGACATCAAGCACTATATCTTCTGGTGTCAAGCACCATATCTTCTGACATCAAGCACCATATCTCCTGACATCAAGCACCATATCTTCTGACATCAAGCACCATATCTTCTGGTATCAAGCACCATATCTTCTGACATCAAGCACCATATCTTCTGACATCAAGCACCATATCTTCTGAAACCAAGCTACATATCTTTTAACATCAAGCACCATATCTTCTGACGTGAAGCACCATATCTTCTGACATCAAGCACCATATCGTTCTGACATCAAGCACCATATCTTCTGGTATCAAGCACCATATCTTCTGACATCAAGCACCATATCTTCTGATATCAAGCACCATATCTTCTGAAATAAAGCACCATATCTTCTGACATCAAGCACCATATCTTCTGACCTCAAGCACCATATCTTCTGGTTTCAAGCACTATATCTTCTGAAATCAAGCACCATATCTTCTGACATCAAGCACCATATCTTCTAACATCAAGCACCATATCTTCTGACATCAAGCACTATATCTTCTGACATCAAGCACCATATCTTCTGACATGAAGCACCATATCTTCTGACATCAAGCACCATATCTTCTAACATCAAGCACCATCTCTTCTGACATCAAGCACCATATCTTCTGACATCAAGCACCATATCTTCTGACATCAAGCACCATATCTTCTGACATCAAGCACCATATCTTCTGACATCAAGCACCATATCTTCTGACATCATGCACCATATCTTCTGACATGGATCACCATATCTTCTGACATCAAGCACCATATCTTATGACGTGAAGCATCATATCTTCTGACATCAAGCACCATATCTTGTAACATCAAACACCATATCTTCTGACTTGAAGCATCATATCTTCTGACATCAAGCACCATATCTTCTAACATCAAGCACCATATCTTCTGACATCAAGCACCATATCTTCTGACGTGAAGCACCATATCTTCTGACATCAAGCACCATATCTTCTGACATCAAGCACCATATCTTCTGACATCAAGCACCATATCTTCTGACATCCAGCATCATATCTTCTGACATCAAGCACATTATCTTCTAACATCAAGCACCATATCTTCTAACATCAAGCACATTATCTTCTGACGTGAAGTACCATATCTTCTGGTATCAAGCACTATATCTTCTGAAATAAAGCACCATATCTTCTGAACATCAAGCACCATATCTTCTAACATCAAGCACCATATCTTCTGGTGTCAAGCACCATATCTTCTGACATCAAGCACTATATCTCCTGACATCAAGCACCATATCTTCTGACATCAAGCACCATATCTTCTGGCATCAAGCACCATATCTTCTGACATCAAGTACCATATCTTCTGACATCAAGCACCATATCTTCTGAAACCAAGCTACATATCTTTTAACATCAAGCACCATATCTTCTGACGTGAAGCACCATATCTTCTGACATCAAGCACCATATCGTTCTGACATCAAGCACCATATCTTCTGGTATCAAGCACCATATCTACTGACATCAAGCACCATATCTTCTGACATCAAGCACCATATCTTCTGACATCAAGCACCTTATCTTCTGACATCAAGCACCATATCTTCTGACATCAAGCACCATATCTTCTGACATCAAGCACCATATCTTCTGACATCAAGCACCATATCTTCTGACATCAAGCACCATATCTTCTGACATCAAGCACTATATCTTCTGGTATCAAGCACCATATCTTCTGACATCAAGCACCATATCTTCTGACATCAAGCACCATATCTTCTGACATCAAGCACCATATCTTCTGACATGGAGCACCATATCTTCTGACATCAAGCGCCATATCTTCTGTTATCAAGCACCATATCTTCTGACGTGAAGCACCATATCTTCTGACATCATAGCACCATATCTTCTAGACATCAAGCACCATATCTTCTGACGTGAAGCACCATATCTTCTGACATCAAGCACCATATCTTCTGGCATGAAGCACCATATCTTCTGACATCAAGCACCATATCTTCTGACATCAAGCACCATATCTTCTGACATGAAGCACCATATCATGTGACATCAAGCACAATATCTTCTGACATCAAGCACTATATCTCCTGACATCAAGCACCATATCTTCTGACATCAAGCCCCATATCTTCTGGTATCAAGCACCATATCTACTGACATCAAGCACCATATCTTCTGACATCAAGCACCATATCTTCTGAAACCAAGCTACATATCTTTTAACATCAAGCACCATATCTTCTGACGTGAAGCACCATATCTTCTGACATCAAGTACCATATCGTTTGACATCAAGCACCATATCTTCTGGTATCAAGCACCATATCTTCTGACATCAAGCACCATATCTTCTGACATCAAGCACCATATCTTCTGAAATGGAGCACCATATCTTCTGACATCAAGCACCATATCTTCTGACATCAAGCACCATATCTTCTGGTATCAAGCACCATATCTTCTGACATCAAGCACCGTATCTTCTGACATCAAGCACCATATCTTCTGACATCAAGCACCATATCTTCTGACATGGAGCACCATATCTTCTGACATCAAGCACCATATCTTCTGACGTGAAGCATCATATCTTCTGACATCCATATCTTGTAACATCAAACACCATATCTTCTGACTTGAAGCATCATATCTTCTGACATCAAGCACCATATCTTCTAACATCAAGCACCATATCTTCTGACATCAAGCACCATATCTTCTGACGTGAAGCACCATATCTTCTGACATCAAGCACCATGTCTTCTGACATCGAGCTCCATATCTTCTGATTTCAAGCACCATATCTTCTGACATCCAGCATCATATCTTCTGACATCAAGCACCATTATCTTCTAACATCAAGCACCATATCTTCTAACATCAAGCACATTATCTTCTGACGTGAAGCACCATATCTTCTGACATCAAGCACTATATCTTTTAAAATCAAGCACCATATCTTCTGGTATCAAGCACTATATCTTCTGAAATCAAGCACCATATCTTCGAACATCAAGCACCATATCTTCTAACATCAAGCACCATATCTTCTGACATCAGGCACTATATCTTCTGACATAAAGCACCATATCTTCTAATATCAAGCACCATATCTTCTGACATCAAGCACCTTATCTTCTGACATCAAGCACCATGTCTTCTGACATCGAGCTCCATATCTTCTGACTTCAGGCACCATATCTTCTGACATCCAGCATCATATCTTCTGACATCAAGCACATTATCTTCTAACATCAAGCACCATATCTTCTAACATCAAGCACCATATCTTCTAACATCAAGCACCATATCTTCTGGTGTCAAGCACCATATCTTCTGACATCAAGCACTATATCTCCTGACATCAAGCACCATATCTTCTGACATCAAGCCCCATATCTTCTGGTATCATGCACCATATCTTCTGACATCAAGCACCATATCTTCTGACATCAAGCACCATATCTTCTGAAACCAAGCTACATATCTTTTAACATCAAGCACCATATCTTCTGACGTGAAGCACCATATCTTCTGACATCAAGTACCATATCGTTCTGACATCAAGCACCATATCTTCTGGTATCAAGCACCATATCTTCTGACATCAAGCACCATATCTTCTGATATCAAGCACAATATCTTCTGGTATCAAACACCATATCTTCTGACATCAAGCACCATATCTTCTGCCATCAAGCACTGTATCTTCTGACATCAAGCACCATATCTTCTGACATCAAGCACCATATCTTCTGACATTGAGCACCATATCTTCTGACATCAAGCACCATATCTTCTGGTATCAAGCACCATATCTTCTGACATCAAGCACTGTATCTTCTGACATCAAGCACCATATCTTCTGACATCAAGCACCATATCTTCTGATATGGAGCACCTTATCTTCTGACATCAAGCACCATATCTTCTGACATCAAGCACCATATCTTCTGGTATCAAGTGCCATATCTTCTGACATCAAGCACCATATCTTCTGACGTGGAGCACCATATCTTCTGACATTTAGCACCATATCTTCAGACATCAAGCACCATATCTTCTGACGTGATGCACCATATCTTCTGACCTCAAGAACCATATCTTCTGACATCAAGCACCATATCTTCTGGCGTGAAGCACCATATCTTCTGACATCAAGCACCATATCTTCTGACATCAAGCACCATATCTTCTGACATGAAGCACCATATCATGTGACATCAAGCACAATATCTTCTGAAATCAAGCACTATATCTTCTGGTGTCAAGCACCATATCTTCTGACATCAAGCACTATATCTCCTGACATCAAGCACCATATCTTCTGACATCAAGCCCCATATCTTCTGGTATCAAGCACCATATCTTCTGACATCAAGCACCATATCTTCTGACATCAAGCACCATATCTTCTGAAACCAAGCTACATATCTTTTAACATCAAGCACCATATCTTCTGACGTGAAGCACCATATCTTCTGACATCAAGTACCATATCGTTTGACATCAAGCACCATATCTTCTGGTATCAAGCACCATATCTTCTGACATCAAGCACCATATCTTCTGATATCAAGCACCATATATTCTGAAATAAAGCACCATATCTTCTGACATCAAGCACCATATCTTCTGACATCAAGCAACATATCTTCTGGTATCAAGCACCATATCTTCTGACATCAAGCACCATATCTTCTGACCTCAAGCACCATATCTTCTGAAATAAAGCACCATATCTTCTAACATCAAGCAAGATATCTTCTGACATCAGGAAACATATCTTCTGGTATCAAGCACCATATCTTCTGACATCAACAACCATATCTTCTGACATCAAGCACCATATCTTCTGGTATCAAGCACTATATCTTCTGAAATCAAGCACCTTATCTTCGAACTTCAAGCACCATATCTTCAAACATCAAGCACCATATCTTCTGACATCAAGCACTATATCTTCTGACATAAGCACCATATCTTCTGGTATGTAGCACCATATCTTCTGACATCAAGCACCGTATCTTCTGACATCAAGCACCATATCTTCTGACATCAAGCACCATATCTTCTGACATAAAGCACCATATCTTCTGACATCAAGCACCATATCTTCTGACATGGAGCACCATATCTTCTGACATCAAGCACCATATCTTCTGACATCAAGCACCATATCTTCTGGTATCAAGCACCATATCTTCTGACATCAAGCACCGTATCTTCTGACATCAAGCACCATATCTTCTGACATCAAGCACCATATCTTCTGACATGGATCACCATATCTTCTGACATCAAGCACCATATCTTCTGACGTGAAGCATCATATCTTCTGACATCAAGCACCATATCTTGTAACATCAAACACCATATCTTCTGACTTGAAGCATCATATCTTCTGACATCAAGCACCATATCTTCTAACATCAAGCACCATATCTTCTGACATCAAGTAGCATATCTTCTGACGTGAAGCACCATATCTTCTGACATCAAGCACCATGTCTTCTGACATCGAGCTCCATATCTTCTGACTTCAGGCACCATATCTTCTGACATCCAGCATCATATCTTCTGACATCAAGCACATTATCTTCTAACATCAAGCACCATATCTTCTAACATCAAGCACATTATCTTCTGACGTGAAGTACCATATCTTCTGACATCAAGCACTATATCTTTTAAAATCAAGCACCATATCTTCTGGTATCAAGCACTATATCTTCTGAAATCAAGCACCATATCTTCGAACATCAAGCACCATATCTTCTAACATCAAGCACCATATCTTCTGACATCAAGCACTATATCTTCTGACATGAAGCACCATATCTTCTAATATCAAGCACCATATCTTCTGACATCAAGCACCTTATCTTCTGACATCAAGTAGCATATCTTCTGACGTGAAGCACCATATCTTCTGACATCAAGCACCATATCTTCTGACATCGAGCACCATATCTTCTGACGTGAAGCAGCATATCTTCTGAGATCAAGCAACATATCTTCTGACATCAAGCACATTATCTTCTAACTTCAAGCACCATATCTTCTAACATCAAGCACCTTCTCTTCTGACATCAAGCAACATATCTTCTGGTATCAAGCACCATATCTTCTGACATCAAGCACCATATCTTTTGACATCAAGCACAATATCTTCTGACATAAGCACCATATCTTCTGGTATGTAGCACCATATCTTCTGACATCAAGCACCGTATCTTCTGACATCAAGCACCATATCTTCTGACATCAAGCACCATATCTTCTGACATAAAGCACCATATCTTCTGACATCAAGCACCATATCTTCTGACATGGAGCACCATATCTTCTGACATCAAGCACCATATCTTCTGGTATCCAGCACCATATCTTCTGACATCAAGCACCGTATCTTCTGACATCAAGCACCATATCTTCTGACATCAAGCACCATATCTTCTGACATGGATCACCATATCTTCTGACATCAAGCACCATATCTTCTGACGTGAGGCATCATATCTTCTGACATCAAGCACCATATCTTGTAACATCAAACACCATATCTTCTGACTTGAAGCATCATATCTTCTGACATCAAGCACCATATCTTCTAACATCAAGCACCATATCTTCTGACATCAAGTAGCATATCTTCTGACGTGAAGCACCATATCTTCTGACATCAAGCACCATGTCTTCTGACATCGAGCTCCATATCTTCTGACTTCAAGCACTATATCTCCTGACATCAAGCACCATATCTTCTGACATCAAGCCCCATATCTTCTGGTATCATGCACCATATCTACTGACATCAAGCACCATATCTTCTGACATCAAGCACCATATCTTCTGAAACCAAGCTACATATATTTTAACATCAAGCACCATATCTTCTGACGTGAAGCACCATATCTTCTGACATCAAGTACCATATCGTTTGACATCAAGCACCATATCTTCTGGTATCAAGCACCATATCTTCTGACATCAAGCACCATATCTTCTGATATCAAGCACCATATATTCTGAAATAAAGCACCATATCTTCTGACATCAAGCACCATATCTTCTGACATCAAGCAACATATCTTCTGGTATCAAGCACCATATCTTCTGACATCAAGCACCATATCTTCTGACCTCAAGCACCATATCTTCTGACATCAAGCACTATATCTTCTGACATAAGCACCATATCTTCTGGTATGTAGCACCATATCTTCTGGTATGTTGCACCATATCTTCTGACATCAAGTACCGTATCTTCTGACATCAAGCACCATATCTTCTGACATCAAGCACCATATCTTCTGACATAAAGCACCATATCTTCTGACATCAAGCACCATATCTTCTGACATGGAGCACCATATCTTCTGACATCAAGCACCATATCTTCTGACATCAAGCACCATATCTTCTGGTATCAAGCACCATATCTTCTGACATCGAGCACCGTATCTTCTGACATCAAGCACCATATCTTCTGACATGTATCACCATATCTTCTGACATGGATCACCATATCTTCTGACATCAAGCACCATATCTTCTGACATCAAGCAGCATATCTTCTGACATCAAGCACCATATCTTCTGACATCAAGCAACATATATTCTGACATAAAGCACCATATCTACTGACATCAAGCACAATATCTTCTGACATCAAGCACCATATCTTCTGACATCAAGTACCATATCTTCTGACATCGAGCACCATATCTTCTGACGTGAAGCACCATATCTTCTGACATCAAGCACCATATCTTCTGACATCAAGCACATTATCCTCTAACATCAAGCACCATATCTTCTGGCATCAAGCACCATATCTTCTGACATCAAGCACCATATCTTCTGACGTGAAGCACCATATCTTCTGACCTCAAGCACCATATCTTCTGACATCAAGCACCATAACTTCTGACGTGAAGCACCATATCTTCTGACATCAAGCACCATATCTTCTGACATCAAGCACCACATCTTCTGACGTGAAGCACCATATCTTCTGACCTCAAGCACTATTTCTTCTGACATCAAGCACCATATCTTCTGACGTGAAGCACCATATCTTCTGACATCACGCACCATATCGTCTGACATCAAGCACTATATCTTCTGACATCAAGCACCATATCTTCTGGCATCAAACACCATATCTCCTGACATCAAGCACCATATTTTCTGACATGAAGCACCACATCTTCTGACATGCAGCACCATATCTTCTGACATCAAGCACCATATCTTCTGACATCAAGCACTATATCTTCTGGTATCAAGCACCAGATCTTCTGACATCAAGCACCATATCTTCTGACATCAAGCACCATATCTTCTGACATCAAGCACCATATCTTCTGACATCAAGCACCATATCTTCTGAAATCAAGCACCATATCTTCTAACATCACGCACCACATCTTCTGACGTGAAGCACCATATCTTCTGACATCAAGCACCATATCTTCTGGTATCAAGCACCATATCTTCTGACCTCAAGCACCATATCTTCTGAAATAAAGCACCATATATTCTAACATCAAGCACCATATCTTCTGACATCAAGTAGCATATCTTCTGACGTGAAGCACCATATCTTCTGACATCAAGCACCATGTCTTCTGACATCGAGCTCCATATCTTCTGACTTCAAGCACCATATCTTCTGACATCCAGCATCATATCTTCTGACATCAAGCACATTATCTTCTAACATCAAGCACCATATCTTCTAACATCAAGCACATTATCTTCTGACGTGAAGTACCATATCTTCTGACATCAAGCACTATATCTTTTAAAATCAAGCACCATATCTTCGAACATCAAGCACCATATCTTCTAACATCAAGCACCATATCTTCTGGTATCAAGCACTATATCTTCTGACATCAAGCACCATATCTTCTGACATCAAGCACCATATCTTCTAACATCAAGCACCATATCTTCTGACATCAAGCACTATATCTTCTGACATGAAGCACCATATCTTCTAATATCAAGCACCATATCTTCTGACATCAAGCACCGTATCTTCTGACATCAAGCACCATATCTGCTGACATCAAGCACCACATCTTTTGGTATCAAGCACCATATCTTCAGACATGGAGCACCATAACTTCTGACATTAATCACCATATCTTCAGACATCAAGAACCATATCTTCTGACGTGAAAGATCATATCTTCTGACATCAAGCCACATATCTTGTAACTTCAGGCACCATATCTTCTGACTTGAAGCACCATATCTTCTGACATCAAGCACCATATCTTCTGGTATCAAGTGCCATATCTTCTGACATCAAGCACCATATCTTCTGACGTGGAGCACCATATCTTCTGACATTTAGCACCATATCTTCAGACATCAAGAACCATATCTTCTGACGTGAAGCACCATATCTTCTGACATCAAGCACCATATCTTCTGACATCAAGCACCATATCTTCTGACGGGATGCACCATATCTTCTGACACCATATCTTGTAACATCAAACACCATATCTTCTGACTTGAAGCATCATATCGTCTGACATCAAGCACCATATCTTCTAACATCAAGCACCATATCTTCTGACATCAAGCAGCATATCTTCTGACGTGAAGCACCATATCTTCTGACATCAAGCACCATATCTTCTGACATCGAGCACCATATCTTCTGATTTCAGGCACCATATCTTCTGACATCCAGCATCATATCTTCTGACATCAAGCACCATTATCTTCTAACATCAAGCACCATATCTTCTAACATCAAGCACATTATCTTCTGACGTGAAGTACCATATCTTCTGACATCAAGCACTATATCTTCTAAAATCAAGCACCATATCTTCTGGTATCAAGCACTATATCTTCTGACATTAAGCACCATATCTTCTGAACATCAAGCACCATATCTTCTGACGTCAAGCACCATATCTTCTGACATCAAGCACCATATCTTCTGACATGAAGCACCATATCTTCTGATATCAAGCACCATATCTTCTGACATCAAGCACCTTATCTTCTGACATCAAGCACCATGTCTTCTGACATCGAGCTCCATATCTTCTGACTTCAGGCACCATATCTTCTGACATCCAGCATCATATCTTCTGACATCAAGCACATTATCTTCTAACATCAAGCACCATATCTTCTAACATCAAGCACAATATCTTCTAACATCAAGCACCATATCTTCTGGTGTCAAGCACCATATCTTCTGACATCAAGCACTATATCTCCTGACATCAAGCACCATATCTTCTGACATCAAGCCCCATATCTTCTGGTATCATGCACCATATCTTCTGACATCAAGCACCATATCTTCTGACATCAAGCACCATATCTTCTGAAACCAATCTACATATCTTTTAACATCAAGCACCATATCTTCTGACGTGAAGCACCATATCTTCTGACATCAAGCACCATATCGTTCTGACATCAAGCACCATATCTTCTGGTATCAAGCACCATATCTTCTGACATCAAGCACCATATCTTCTGATATCAAGCACAATATCTTCTGGTATCAAACACCATATCTTCTGACATCAAGCACCATATCTTCTGACATCAAGCACTGTATCTTCTGACATCAAGCACCATATCTTCTGACATCAAGCACCATATCTTCTGACATTGAGCACCATATCTTCTGACATCAAGCACCATATCTTCTGGTATCAAGCACCATATCTTCTGACATCAAGCACTGTATCTTCTGACATCAAGCACCATATCTTCTGACATCAAGCACCATATCTTCTGACATGGAGCACCATATCTTCTGACATCAAGCACCATATCTTCTGACATCAAGCACCATATCTTCTGGTATCAAGTGCCATATCTTCTGACATCAAGCACCATATCTTCTGACGTGGAGCACCATATCTTCTGACATTTAGCACCATATCTTGAGACATCAAGAACCATATCTTCTGACGTGAAGCACCATATCTTCTGACATCAAGCACCATATCTTCTGACATCAAGCACCATATCTTCTGACGTGATGCACCATATCTTCTGACCTCAAGAACCATATCTTCTGACATCAAGCACCATATCTTCTGGCGTGAAGCACCATATCTTCTGACATCAAGCACCATATCTTCTGACATCAAGCACCATATCTTCTGACATGAAGCACCATATCATGTGACATCAAGCACAATATCTTCTGAAATCAAGCACTATATCTTCTGGTGTCAAGCACCATATCTTCTGACATCAAGCACTATATCTTCTGACATCAAGCACCATATCTTCTGACATCAAGCACCATATCTTCTGGTATCAAGCACCATATCTTCTGACATCAAGCACCATATCTTCTGACATCAAGCACCATATCTTCTGAAACCAAACTACATATCTTTTAACATCAAGCACCATATCTTCTGACGTGAAGCACCATATCTTCTGACATCAAGTACCATATCGTTCTGACATCAAGCACCATATCTTCTGGTATCAAGCACCATATCTTCTGACATCAAGCACCATATCTTCTGATATCAAGCACCATATATTCTGAAATAAAGCACCATATCTTCTGACATCAAGCACCATATCTTCTGACATCAAGCAACATATCTTCTGGTATCAAGCACCATATCTTCTGACATCAAGCACCATATCTTCTGACCTCAAGCACCATATCTTCTGAAATAAAGCACCATATCTTCTAACATCAAGCAAGATATCTTCTGACATCAAGAAACATATCTTCTGGTATCAAGCACCATATCTTCTGACATCAAGCAAGATATCTTCTGACATCAAGCACCATATCTTCTGGTATCAAGCACTATATCTTCTGAAATCAAGCACCATATCTTCGAACTTCAAGCACCATATCTTCAAACATCAAGCACCATATCTTCTGACATCAAGCACTATATCTTCTGACATAAGCACCATATCTTCTGGTATGTAGCACCATATCTTCTGACATCAAGCACCGTATCTTCTGACATCAAGCACCATATCTTCTGACATCAAGCACCATATCTTCTGACATAAAGCACCATATCTTCTGACATCAAGCACCATATCTTCTGACATGGAGCACCATATCTTCTGACATCAAGCACCATATCTTCTGACATCAAGCACCATATCTTCTGGTATCAAGCACCATATCTTCTGACATCAAGCACCGTATCTTCTGACATCAAGCACCATATCTTCTGACATGGATCACCATATCTTCTGACATCAAGCACCATATCTTCTGACGTGAAGCATCATATCTTCTGACATCAAGCACCATATCTTGTAACATCAAACACCATATCTTCTGACTTGAAGCATCATATCTTCTGACATCAAGCACCATATCTTCTAACATCAAGCACAATATCTTCTGACATCAAGTAGCATATCTTCTGACGTGAAGCACCATATCTTCTGACATCAAGCACCATATCTTCTGACATCGAGCACCATATCTTCTGACTTCAAGCACCATATCTTCTGACATCCAGCATCATATCTTCTGACATCAAGCACATTATCTTCTAACATCAAGCACCATATCTTCTAACATCAAGCACATTATCTTCTGACGTGAAGTACCATATCTTCTGACATCAAGCACTATATCTTTTAAAATCAACGACCATATCTTCTGGTATCAAGCACTATATCTTCTGAAATCAAGCACCATATCTTCGAAAATCAAGCACCATATCTTCTGACGTCAAGCACCATATCTTCTGACATCAAGCACTATATCTTCTGACATGAAGCACCATATCTTCTAATATCAAGCACCATATCTTCTGACATCAAGCACCATATCTTCTCACATCAAGCACCATATCTTCTGACGTGAAGCACCATATCTTCTGACATCAAGCACCATATCTTCTGACATCAAGCACCATATCTTCTGACGTGAAGCACCATATCTTCTGAGATCAAGCACCATATCTTCTGACATCAAGCACCATTATCTTCTAACTTCAAGCACCATATCTTCTAACATCAAGCACCTTATCTTCTGACATCAAGCAACATATCTTCTGGTATCAAGCACCATATCTTCTGACATCAAGCACCATATCTTCTGACATCAAGCACCATATCTTCTGACATCAAGCACCATATCTTCTGGTATGAAGCACCATATCTTCTGACATCAAGCACCATATCTTCTGACATCAAGCACCATATCTTCTGACATCAAGCACCATATCTTCTGACATCAAGCACCATATCTTCTGACATCAAGCACCATATCTTCTGACATGGAGCACCATATCTTCTGACATCAAGCACCATATCTTCTGACATCAAGCACCATATCTTCTGACATCAAGCACCATATCTTCTGACATCAAGCACCATATCTTCTGACATCAAGCACCATATCTTCTGACATGGATCACCATATCTTCTGACATCAAGCACCATATCTTCTGACGTGAGGCATCATATCTTCTGACATCAAGCACCATATCTTGTAACATCAAACACCATATCTTCTGACTTGAAGCATCATATCTTCTGACATCAAGCACCATATCTTCTAACATCAAGCACCATATCTTCTGACATCAAGTAGCATATCTTCTGA
Source organism: Calotriton arnoldi (assembly GCA_963921515.1). NCBI lineage: Eukaryota > Metazoa > Chordata > Amphibia > Caudata > Salamandridae > Calotriton > Calotriton arnoldi. The sequence goes on along the minus strand of CAWUFW010015401.1, from coordinate 4,468 downwards.
CGTGAAGCACCATATCTTCTGACATCAAGCACCATGTCTTCTGGTATCAAGCACCATATCTTCTGACTTCAAGCACTATATCTCCTGACATCAAGCACCATATCTTCTGACATCAAGCCCCATATCTTCTGGTATCATGCACCATATCTCCTGACATCAAGCACCATATCTTCTGACATCAAGCACCATATCTTCTGAAACCAAGCTACATATCTTTTAACATCAAGCACCATATCTTCTGACGTGAAGCACCATATCTTCTGACATCAAGTACCATATCGTTCTGACATCAAGCACCATATCTTCTGGTATCAAGCACCATATCTTCTGACATCAAGCACCATATCTTCTGATATCAAGCACCATATATTCTGAAATAAAGCACCATATCTTCTGACATCAAGCACCATATCTTCTGACATCAAGCAACATATCTTCTGGTATCAAGCACCATATCTTCTGACATCAAGCACCATATCTTCTGACCTCAAGCACCATATCTTCTGACATCAAGCACTATATCTTCTGACATAAGCACCATATCTTCTGGTATGTAGCACCATATCTTCTGGTATGTAGCACCATATCTTCTGACATCAAGTACCGTATCTTCTGACATCAAGCACCATATCTTCTGACATCAAGCACCATATCTTCTGACATAAAGCACCATATCTTCTGACATCAAGCACCATATCTTCTGACATGGAGCACCATATCTTCTGACATCAAGCACCATATCTTCTGACATCAAGCACCATATCTTCTGGTATCAAGCACCATATCTTCTGACATCGAGCACCGTATCTTCTGACATCAAGCACCATATCTTCTGACATCGGATCACCATATCTTCTGACATGGATCACCATATCTTCTGACATCAAGCACCATATCTTCTGACATCAAGCAACATATATTCTGACATAAAGCACCATATCTACTGACATCAAGCACAATATCTTCTGACATCAAGCACCATATCTTCTGACATCAAGTACCATATCTTCTGACATCGAGCACCATATCTTCTGACGTGAAGCACCATATCTTCTGACATCAAGCACCATATCTTCTGACATCAAGCACATTATCCTCTAACATCAAGCACCATATCTTCTGGCATCAAGCACCATATCTTCTGACATCAAGCACCATATCTTCTGACGTGAAGCACCATATCTTCTGACCTCAAGCACCATATCTTCTGACATCAAGCACCATAACTTCTGACGTGAAGCACCATATCTTCTGACATCAAGCACCATATCTTCTGACATCAAGCACCACATCTTCTGACGTGAAGCACCATATCTTCTGACCTCAAGCACTATTTCTTCTGACATCAAGCACCATATCTTCTGACGTGAAGCACCATATCTTCTGACATCACGCACCATATCGTCTGACATCAAGCACTATATCTTCTGACATCAAGCACCATATCTTCTGGCATCAAACACCATATCTCCTGACATCAAGCACCATATTTTCTGACATGAAGCACCACATCTTCTGACATGCAGCACCATATCTTCTGACATCAAGCACCATATCTTCTGACATCAAGCACTATATCTTCTGGTATCAAGCACCAGATCTTCTGACATCAAGCACCATATCTTCTGACATCAAGCACCATATCTTCTGACATCAAGCACCATATCTTCTGACATCAAGCACCATATCTTCTGAAATCAAGCACCATATCTTCTAACATCACGCACCACATCTTCTGACGTGAAGCACCATATCTTCTGACATCAAGCACCATATCTTCTGGTATCAAGCACCATATCTTCTGACCTCAAGCACCATATCTTCTGAAATAAAGCACCATATATTCTAACATCAAGCACCATATCTTCTGACATCAAGTAGCATATCTTCTGACGTGAAGCACCATATCTTCTGACATCAAGCACCATGTCTTCTGACATCGAGCTCCATATCTTCTGACTTCAAGCACCATATCTTCTGACATCCAGCATCATATCTTCTGACATCAAGCACATTATCTTCTAACATCAAGCACCATATCTTCTAACATCAAGCACATTATCTTCTGACGTGAAGTACCATATCTTCTGACATCAAGCACTATATCTTTTAAAATCAAGCACCATATCTTCGAACATCAAGCACCATATCTTCTAACATCAAGCACCATATCTTCTGGTATCAAGCACTATATCTTCTGAAATCAAGCACCATATCTTCGAACATCAAGCACCATATCTTCTAACATCAAGCACCATATCTTCTGACATCAAGCACTATATCTTCTGACATGAAGCACCATATCTTCTAATATCAAGCACCATATCTTCTGACATCAAGCACCGTATCTTCTGACATCAAGCACCATATCTGCTGACATCAAGCACCACATCTTTTGGTATCAAGCACCATATCTTCAGACATGGAGCACCATAACTTCTGACATTAATCACCATATCTTCAGACATCAAGAACCATATCTTCTGACGTGAAAGATCATATCTTCTGACAGCAAGCCACATATCTTGTAACTTCAGGCACCATATCTTCTGACTTGAAGCACCATATCTTCTGACATCAAGCACCATATCTTCTGGAATCAAGAGCCATATCTTCTGACATCAAGCACCATATCTTCTGACGTGGAGCACCATATCTTCTGACATGAATCACCATATCTTCCAGACATCAAGAACCATATCTTCTGACGTGAAGCACCATATCTTCTGACATCAAGCACCATATCTTCTGACATCAAGCCCCATATCTTCTGACGGGATGCACCATATCTTCTGACCTCAAGAACCATATCTTCTGACATCAAGCACCATATCTTCTGGCGTGAAGCACCATATCTTCTGACATCAAGCACCATATCTTCTGACATCAAGCACCATATCTTCTGACATCAAGCACCATATCATGTGACATCAAGCACAATATCTTCTGAAATCAAGCACTATATCTTCTGGTGTCAATCACCATATCTTCTGACATCAAGCACTATATCTCCTGACATCAAGCACCATATCTTCTGACATCAAGCCCCATATCTTCTGGTATCATGCACCATATCTACTGACATCAAGCACCATATCTTCTGACGTGAAGCACCATATCTTCTGACATCAAGCACCATATCTTCTGACATCAAGCACATTATCCTCTAACATCAAGCACCATATCTTCTGGCATCAAGCACCATATCTTCTGACATCAAGCACCATATCTTCTGACGTGAAGCACCATATCTTCTGACATCAAGCACCATATCTTCTGACATCAAGCACCATATCTTCTGACATCAAGCACCATATCTTCTGACATCAAGCACCATATCTTCTGACATCAAGCACCATATCTTCTGACATCAAGCACCATATCTTCTGGCGTGAAGCACCATATCTTCTGACATCAAGCACCATATCTTCTGACATCAAGCACCATTATCCTCTAACATCAAGCACCATATCTTCTGGCATCAAGCACCATATCTTCTGACATCAAGCACCATATCTTCTGACGTGAAGCACCATATCTTCTGACCTCAAGCACCATATCTTCTGACATCAAGCACCATAACTTCTGACGTGAAGCACCATATCTTCTAGACATCAAGCACCATATCTTCTGACATCAAGCACCACATCTTCTGACGTGAAGCACCATATCTTCTGACCTCAAGCACTATTTCTTCTGACATCAAGCACCATATCTTCTGACGTGAAGGCACCATATCTTCTGACATCACGCACCATATCGTCTGACATCAAGCACTATATCTTCTGACATCAAGCACCATATCTTCTGGCATCAAACACCATATCTCCTGACATCAAGCACCATATTTTCTGACATGAAGCACCACATCTTCTGACATGCAGCACCATATCTTCTGACATCAAGCACCATATCTTCTGACATCAAGCACTATATCTTCTGGCATCAAGCACCATATCTTCTGACATCAAGCACCATATCTTCTGACATCAAGCACCATATCTTCTGACATCAAGCACCATATCTTCTGACATCAAGCACCATATCTTCTGAAATCAAGCACCATATCTTCTAACATCACGCACCACATCTTCTGACGTGAAGCACCATATCTTCTGACATCAAGCACCATATCTTCTGGTATCAAGCACCATATCTTCTGACCTCAAGCACCATATCTTCTGAAATAAAGCACCATATATTCTAACATCAAGCACCATATCTTCTGACATCAAGTAGCATATCTTCTGACGTGAAGCACCATATCTTCTGACATCAAGCACCATGTCTTCTGACATCGAGCTCCATATCTTCTGACATCCAGCATCATATCTTCTGACATCAAGCACATTATCTTCTAACATCAAGCACCATATCTTCTAACATCAAGCACATTATCTTCTGACGTGAAGTACCATATCTTCTGACATCAAGCACTATATCTTTTAAAATCAAGCACCATATCTTC